>VZRF01015768.1:90947-407020 GCA_013396875.1 Vireo altiloquus
CAATTCTCTTACAATTAGGAAAAAAAAAAAAAGAAAAAAGAACAAAAGGAAACTAAAACACTCAGGAAACACTGACTACTAGGTCATCTGTTCCTTGTCTTGGGTTATGTAGGAAATCATTCACAAAGCAGAGCTGAGCTGTAGGCCTGCACAGGCCCAGACCTGCTATTACTATATTTGCCCTTTGGACTCAAACCCTTCTAACACCAACTGCATGACACATGATAACCTCAAAGCACTTCAAATTAAATGGTGCCGTTTAAGTCAGCAACTTCTACAAGACTCAGCATTCAGAATAACAGCTGATGGTTTAAAATCCTGTTAGTCAAATTGCCACTAGTGATGCCTTAAGTTTTAACTTTTATATTTTTCAAATCCTCTACTGTTAGNACCTTTGAAGGACCATCGAATAAATACCTCCTTTATTCCTTTATTCCTGTCTAGTCTCTGTTTCTAGGTAACCATTTAAGGCATAATTAGAAGAGCGGATTTGAATGTGTATATTTAATAAGAGTGGATTATTTTTATTTTTAAATGTCTTTCTTATTCTAGTATATCTTTTTGTGCAGCCTGTGATTTTAAAGAGATGCCTATGCCAGGCCATATAGTGAGAAGCTGTTAAGAGATTCGAAGCAGAGAACCTTTGTTTTCAGGCTGAAGAGAACTCATTTTTAAAAGACTGAACCCCCCCTTTTTTTTTTCTGTGGCTCATAACTCGGCAGTGTGAGAAAACTGTGAAGTTTCATGGGAGAGGTACCTTTTTCAATTCAACAGATTGTTTTTCCAGGCGGACTGTTGGTTTGTGAAAATTCTAAGGCACAGCAGAAGAATATCTTTTCCTTAAGCATAAAAGGACTTTTAAAAAATGCAGCTCTGACCAAAATCCCATGTTTTGTTTTGTTTTTGCTAGTGAGAGGTTTGTATTTAAGAGGGAGGCACTGGAAAAGAAAGGTGTTTAAAAGTTTGCTTTGATTGCTTATCAGTTCTCACTTTTCATTCTGCTAGTAATAAACTTTTCTTTATAATGTAACTGTTTTAAGTGTAGACCTGTTTAGCACCAAAGTTCCTTTCCGTTTTCCTCAATAAATCCATATTCCCCTTATGCATATAATTGGATTTTTTGTGCTTGGCGCTTAAACCAGCGTCAAACCACGATGTGAGGGTGGTCACATTTTCCATTCCAAGGGAGGTTCCTGCCTTCCTTGGCAGACACCTGTCCTTTAAACCAGGACACAGATGTAATTAGAATATTCTCTGATTTATTTTGAAGATTAATCAAAGAAAAAAGGCCTTTCTGCATGTAATGAGATATTTACACTTCAGGGTGGAAGAAACACGAGATAGATTTCTTTTGTAATGTATCCATCACTCAGTAATACACCCATGTGGTAATCTGATATTTCTTACTCAGTTAATTTTCTATCTATTCCTAAAGTCTAATCTGGTGTGCACTGAAGACAACAGTGTCCTAGGTTACAACGTAAGATGTACCCAAAAGTATCTTCATGGGCTGTTGAAAGCAGGTGTGGCAGTGCTCCCTGCCTCCTCCCTCGGGACTATCTCCTGTTAATGGCCCATCAGTGCCTTGCCCATGACTCACCATCCCATTGTGAGATGTTCCACCCAGAGGGAGGAACCAAGCATTCCACCCTGAATATAATCTGAGATTTTGAAGCTCACAAGCAGCCTTTCCCACTTGATTCCCAGAGGACAAGAGTTACATTCAGGTACCACTGAATCATCCAAGGAAGACCCTTTTACAGGATCACTGCTTCAACAGAACCACATCCATCACTTCAGGAGGGCTGCAGCCACCATCTTATTGGACTGCTACTGCTACCCTGACTAACAGGGTGTCAGATTGTATTCTGACTCTGTCAGTTTAAACCAGTGTTTTTCTGCCTTGTTTTATATATGTATATATATATATATGGAACTAAAGAAGTGTTATTCCCCATATCTTTTCCTGAAAGCCCCTTAATTTCAAAATTATAATAATTTGGAGGGAAGGGGGTTGCATCTTCCATTCCAAGGGAGGCACCTGCCTTCCTCATCAGACCTGTCTTTCAAACCAAGACAGGTGGTTGCATAAATGATCAAAATCCATTTGTCTTTAGAGCAATCCTGACAATTTATGTAGCCAACATACTGCTTCAAAAGCTTTTACATCTCTCTTCTGGCTGATAAATCCCTGCCTTTCTCCCATGGCTTTCCTTTCTGATCCTGTATGTCTTCATAAAGAGAGCTGGATGTTCCTGCAAAGTCACTGGACCATGATGCGATCAGGGTCACAGAGATCCAGGGGTTTGGAAGGAGAGGCAGAAGAGTATACGGAGCTACTCTGCACATAAAAGGAGGTCCTTCACTGCACAGAAATCCATATGGAACAGGGGATGTTCACTGAGGACCTCCATCTGAAGTCAGCAGGGAAAGTATCAGAAGGTCCTGTGGTCGAAGTCTGTTACAATAAACCTGATCAAGATTAAGTAGAAAAAAACTAGCAAAAGCTAGCAGAAAAAAACTAGCAAAAGTCTCCTGAATGGAAGCTCTTGTCCTTATGGGAGTTATCTGATCCTCTGTCCTCTCCTTTTCTTGTTCCTCTGGCCTTTCTTCCATTTATACCTATCCATCATTTCCATTTCATGTCATCCACAAACCCTAAACAGTGACACTTGTTTTAAACAGTGAACTATGACTCGTTTGGTCATAGATGACAGGTTTGGTCAGAGGGAAATTCTCAGCTTTCAGATCTGTCTGTGGAAAGCAGCTGCCTTTCCCACAGACAGAGCTGACAAACATGAGAGAAGTTTTGCTCTAGCTGTGGGAGCGATTCTCTTCCCACAGCTAGGAGCTGAGAAACAGAGAAAGGTATTCTCAAAACATCTCAGATAGTTTACAAAACTATCTCAGGACGGTATTTGCTACTTTTGTTATCCTAGTGGATTTCTCTAGTTGTAATCTGGATTTTCCAGTTGTAGCTGTTCTTGACACTCTACTCCTGACCATGCTGGAAGAAGCATGGAGGTCATAGAAGCATGATCTCTCTTTAGAGATCTCTTTGCCTTGCTTGCTTTGCATGAAATAAAGAAGATCTTTGCCTTCTGATGAATATGGAGTCCTTCTTTTGCTGCAAATGGCCAGAACCTGGCATGAATTGCAACATATGAGGACCAGGAAAAAATCCTCTGAACCATTGTCTAATCAAGCTCAGTGTATTTAAGAGTTTGTGGAAGAGTTTTGCTACTATTTTCATTTTGAACAAATCACTACCACTATTCAAAATGGCAAATGACTCAGGAATTGCTCTATTCACACTTTTTTTACAGACAAAGACACTGAAGAATTGTTATTATTTCCCCTTCATGTTAAAACTAACTATTGATAAAAAGCAATGAAGTATCGCCCAGAGGCTCATAACAGATGATGACATTAAAAAAGTAGTCTCAGCCAGTCTTACCATGCACTATTTATTATCAGGGATGGTTCACCCTAATTTTTTGTTAAAAACCAGAGATGACTGTTGTAACAGCAGCAGAAATAATTAGCACTGCTTATCTTGACCTAGGTAATTAATTTCTAGAATTTTTTCAGTTTGGTTTATGCTTCAGAGAAGTGATTTATATTAGCATAAAATATTCTTTACTCACCTCTCTCTTCACTCAGCGGAGCCCCTCCTTCATTAGCATCATCTGTCAAAAAAAATTGAAAGAAAAGGTTACTAGGAATACCAGCAAATATCTAAAATGAAATATTCCACATTTCAAGTTGCCCATATCTTATCCCCTGTTCAACATTTTGCAGTGAAATCTGGAGCTGGATGGGAAAGGAGGTTTTGATACTGGTTACTACCAGATACAGGAAATGCAGGGAATAAAGACAGAATAAAAGTCTGCATCATTCACACAACTCTGCAAATTAAGACAGGCATAATATGAAATTCCATTCTCTTTCCAGCAGAGCTTTTGATTTACTTGACAAGTTTCAGTTTGCTTTGTTTCCTTGGAACAGCTGGCTATGCTGAGAACTAGCTACCCTACTAGAAAACCACCTAAGGAAGTTACTAAATATTTGCCAGACAGACAAATTGGTTTAAGAACAAAATGATTCTGTGAAGACTGAACTTGGCCTAGCTAGGAACAAAACATTTTTAAGCTTAAGACGAGACACAAGGAAAGCAGATGCCTTTAGCAAAAAGTTCATTTTGGTAATAAAGGAATTTCTTGCAAGTTGTTTTGCTGAGTTTTAAAAAAAAGATTATTAGCCTTAGTTAATATCCTGGTAATTCAATGTTCCAGAGCCTTAATCATCTAATGGAAAGCTCACTGATCACGAAAGTTTATGTCAATTGTGTTACTGATTCGTACAGACTCTGTTTATATCCTTTTTAAGTGGAGTTGCTGAGGGACTTTTTACCAGAGCCTGGAGTGTCAGGACAAGAGGGAATGGCTTTAAACTAACATAGGGCTGGTTTAATTGAGATATTGGGAAGAAATTCTTCATTGTGAGTGTGTTGAGGCAGTAGAACAAGTTGACAGAGAAGCTGTGGATGCCCCATCCCTGGAAGTGCTCAAGGCCAGTCTGGATAGGGCTTGGAGAACCTGGTCTAGTGGAAGGGGGCCCAGCCCATGGCAGGGTGAGTTAGAATTAGATGATCTTTAAGGTCCCTTCCAACCAATCATCCTATGATTCTATGATTTGGGCATGTGCAAATTCTGTAGCAAGCCCACAACTTCTGTCTGAGGCTTAGTATCTTTCAAACTGGAATATATGCATATTAAGACTGCCAAAGGAGCTTTACAATATAATAAGCAATGCTAATGGAAACTAACAGCAGTAGTTAGGTCCAAATTTACGGGGTTAGAACTTTACACCAGAAACTCTGCTGAGCTCCAAATGCTGTGACTGGCTATGAGGATTAGGTGCTGCTCTCATCAAGATCTGGAGCCTGAAACTTTATTCTAAGTAGCATGAGAGCAGAAAAATTGCTTAATAATAGAGACCTCCACTGGGAATTATAATTCATTGTAAGCATTAAAGTCAGGAGTGTGAGAATTTTCATGCTTGTGAATCTTCCGTACATGGATCTGCATCCACCCTTCTCCTTCTCATTCAGACATGATCTGGAGGGCAGAACTTTCAGAAGGCACTAAACAACAGCACATTACATTTCTCTTGAGTACATTTTAGTCTGGCCTAAAGGACTGAAAAAAGTCACTGCAGATTTTACTTCCTTTTTCCTTATTCTTCAAACAATTGCTTTGGAGGTGAAAAAGGCACACAGGAGGGCCTCACAGCTCAGAGTTGAAGGGTTTCCTCTGAGACACCTGAGGTGAGGGTCCTTTCTAGTGAGGTCAGGTATTAATAAGGTCCCAGTGCAGTGGCTGCTCTTACGAGCAGAACTTCATGGTAGGAGAAGACAGCAGGAGACAGAACCCCTCAGTGGTGGCAAATTCTCCCCACAATGACCACAGCCTGTCTCCTCTCCAATGTTGAGAACAAGAGTGAGGTAGAGGCTGTGCCCAGCCCCTTCCCCCCAGCCCAAAATCTCGCTGGGGGAAAGTAACTCTGCCCTTCTCAAGAGAAAACCCTCAGGTAAGAGAGTAGCAGCTGCAGTCATCCCCATCCTCCGTGGCTACATCCTTTGTCTCCTTTAAGTACTGGTTGTTACTGTTTCTGAGCAACAAATGGGAGAAAATTTCCAAAGAGAAAGAAAACAAAAGGAAAAATCACAACCCCCAACATACACACAATCTTAAGGAGCTTCGACAAGTAATTTTTAAGATCTGAAAATGAAAATTATTGTTAAAGCCCATGGGAATTCTGTCATTGGCTTCAACAGAGGCAGGATTTTCAACTGGAGTTCTGCTATTCTTCAACAAATTGCTCAGAAAACATCTGGTAACATAGAGATTATTAATTATTCAGTTTCCAATAACATGTTCTTTCCGTGGAAGCTTTATAATGAAACACAATGAAGTTTCAGATTAATCTAACATATGACACTAAATCAGCAGAATATAATATCTTAACATACATATATCACCTGCTCTTCTGTGGAAGTTTTTAATTGTAGTTCTGTAAGTGACTTGGATAATGAAATTCCCAAAGCAACAGAATAGCTTCTAAGCTGGTGATAATGGACACAGACAAGAAATCTGATGTTATTAAAAAGTAGGGAAGACATTATGCAATATAATTATAAAGAGTCAAAGACTGCTTTTGTGAACTAATTGTGAATTAAAGGCTGGGGGTTTTTTTTCTGAGAAAAGGTACCTAAGGCTTTTTGAAAGGCAGCGAAGTCTTCACATCATTTCTGAAAATGGAAGTTTGGATCCAAATAACTTGGTGAAACGATCTCTGAGTCACTGTAGTGCCTTTGAAAAATTTACCCCAATCTAGATATGAATCTGAGTTTCACTTTGGCACACAGCAATTCCCAGCCACTTCATGTGTCTGTAATTATTACTCTCCCACTATTAATCCATCTGGTGGAAGCATTTCCCTCTTAAATATAAAACATTCTCTTTTCACTGACCTTGGTGTGGCTGGCTGAAGTGATAAACACCATGTTTAGCTGACAGAGCTCTATGCCAAAACCAATTATTTGAGATGAAAACCAGTGGTTTAGAAGTCTGTATCCAAAATGCATTCACTTACCCCCTGAAAAGAATTATACTAAGGGCAGTTTCTTGGTTACTGGTTCTGAAGAAGTAAAAATATGTTTTTACTGAGGCTCTACGTGCCTAATATGCCTAATCAGCGACAAGATTACTGTAATTAGATTTGTTATACCTAATTTTGTGCGATGGGTTTTTGGTTTTGTTTCATTTTTTAAAAAAAAAATTTATTTCCCCTATACATTTTCTTACCCCATCTAGAGGAATCCCTTGAAAGGTTTGTTTTGGTTTGAAATATGCACCACAGACAGTCAATCCCAAAGTAAAATTGGATAAAACCACAGAAGAACCTAAGAGTGCATCTTTGACAGCAACAAACATTTCCTTAAATACATATTGTCAGTATTTCTTGTTCAAACTCCCCCACTGGAAAGGCCAGAGGTGAGATCCTTTGTACCTCTCATCCTCACTTTAGAGCTGTTGAAAAATAATTGACTAGCAAAACATCCTCTAGTGTGTGCACTTATCTATCCACACTTAGTCCTCTGGCTGGAGAAGCAGAACAACGACCTTTCACATCACTTCCCCATTAAAGCCCTGGATGTTGGGAAGTTCTACCAAGATGACCTTGCTAGAAAAGGAATGACTGATCTTGCAGTCTGCAGTGAGAGGAAAACTGACACTGACTACCAGAAAGGGTCAGACCATCCCCAGGCAAAGTCATGCCAGTACTTAGAAGGCTTAGGAGACAAGAAAACCTTCTAACCCAAAATGTGTCATATCATTG
Source organism: Vireo altiloquus (assembly GCA_013396875.1). Classification (NCBI taxonomy): domain Eukaryota; kingdom Metazoa; phylum Chordata; class Aves; order Passeriformes; family Vireonidae; genus Vireo; species Vireo altiloquus. Next base: position 98,352 of record VZRF01015768.1, read on the forward strand.
AAAGCGCAAAATCTTCCAGTGTGTAAGTTGAGGTATGCTACATAGAATTAAGGTATTAGATGGGTGATGTGGAAACTGTGGGAGAAGAGTTTCCTCTCAAGTACAAAATAATTTACAGCTGAAAGCCTCGCTCTAACTCCCAGGCTACCTGGGGTAACTATATCTCTAAAGATCAGAGAGCTTTACATTTGGGAACAAGCTGCTCAGAGCATAAACTGTTGTGTAAGCCACAGGTTCCCTGGTGGGGTCATGCACTAAGTAATACCTGTGTCTCTTTAACTGCCCTCTCGCTTGGTAACTTCCGAGCTTCGGGAAATACAGTACTTACAGCACATCTGCTCTTACTGACCACAGGAGAAAAGGATGCCTTCTTCTGTCAGTTCCTTTTGTTTTGCCTTGCTGGTCAGGTTGTTTCCCTGTCTCCCTAGTTGTGGCATACAAGCAGACACAAGCCAGATGGCTACAGCCATCAATCTGAGTTATGACTTGTGTTAGGAACAGAGAGGTGAAAGGCTCTAAATACTGCTGCCAATCCCCAAAGCCATTAAACCACCTCCTCCTTGTTGCTCACGCCTTCCATTTGCATTCTCCTTCATGTTAGCATGTGGAGAGCCAGCACTGTACAAACACTTTTTATTTTTAACTGTGTGTGCATTGAGAAGTCCTTACACGAGAGCCAGCTCCATGCTGCAGGCGGCTGCTGCTTCATCTGCATTCAGGTCCTGCATCCCAGACTGCTGGCACTCCCCAACAGAGCTGCATGCTGCTGGCTCCTCCCTGCCTCCCTCTAACCTTTCCTCAGCTGCCTAATTGCATCCTTCGGGATTTTTATATTTTCCCAGCATTTTCTGCGGTTTCCTGATTTCCAGATGTTTCCCGATTTCCAGTCAATCTACATGTCTCAGTATGCTCCTCCATGTACTGACCAAAACCAGGGGAGAACTGGGAGGGCACTGTGAGAATGGACCAAAAATCCCCTCTGCAGCTTGTATGAACATGCTCTGGGCAAACAGAGCAGTGAGATGGGCAGAGCTGTACAGGAGACTGAAATGACAAGCTGGTGATCATACTTTTGATGTCTTAAAATAAAAGAACCAAAAGAAATCCCCCAAAATTTCAGAGCTGCAGCCATCCCCTTGATCTTATTTGCAGTGCAAAAATAGGGGTCTGGCTCGTAAAGCTCCTGCTGCCAAGCATTTCCTTAGCATGTATTCCATGATCTGTCCATACAGTTTCCACTGGGATAACACAGGAGGAGCAGTGCAGCAGTCTCACACCTTTGAGGAAAATGGATCCCATTTTGGGTCAGTCTTGAAAAACTTTTTGTGTCCAGTCTCGGAGCAGCCAGCAGCTTGGGCGAGGGTACCTGCTTGAGGCAAACCATCTAAACCATGATAATATCAGGTTCTCACTCTCCATATTTCTCTCTCCCACACCTGTCTTTCCAAAATTTTACCCCAAGGTGTCAACCACCAAAATGATGTATGATCATCTTCACAGCCTAAGGGAGATTTATAATCTTACCTCATATCTATTTACAATCCCCAGTAACTGAAAAATCACTTCTTTTGGTGGCTTACAATCAGTGCTGATACCCAAAAGGAGCTTCATGACAGCATTCAGGTTGTATGTCCACCTCAGCATAAGAGTCAACTGTTGTAGCACAGTGAGCCACACACGAAGGTTTCTGGAAGCCCAGACATACATGTGAGGCTTGCAATGACCCAGGATCTCCCAAGCTCTTTTGTTTGTTTTGATTCCTCCAACTCAGTTCTCCACTAGGGAAGTGTGACAGAAAACAGCACAAAAAAAGGCAATATTTTCTTTGATGAAAAGCATTTTTGGAAACCTCTGGCAGATGAGATCAACTGAAACAGGCCTGACTCTTTTCTCCTCTCCTAGTGTGGCTGGGCATATCACCCCTCTCCCACCACAGATGGCTGGTGCAGATAGGAGAGATAAGCCAGGTAGACAAGGTCCAGCAAGTATCCTCTCCTGGCACCAAAAAATCTACTAGCTTAACAGTTGTGGGAAGAGATAAACAAACACAGGTGATCAAAAGGCCTGTTTTTACACTATAAAAGTATTGCCGTTTAACACAAAGGCAAACGTCTCTTACACACTCCTTGAGAACGTGTGGGAAGATTTCTCCTCGATGCTTAGACACAACTTCAGAACTACTTTTCTGGAAATTGAGGGAAAGCATTTTCGATGTGTACTCCATCAAAGAATTGGATGGTAAGAAACATTGAATCCTAAGTTATACTATTTCTTAGCTACCTGTAAATTTAACTTTGCGTGTAATACTAGTATCCCTTTTTGTCTTATTCCTGACTAGTAACAGTCTGTTTTAAGTGTTATGTCTGTTAGTTTTGTGTCTGTTAATAAATAATTCATTTTATAATAGACTGAATCAGCCATTATTAAAGAACTTGTGAATGAGAGTGGGTTTTTGGGGGGCTGGACATCTCAATAACACAACTGCCTGCTGCCAGAGGCCTGGGCTAAAGGCAGGGACTGATTTAAACCCACATCATCCATTCATAACACCTAGTAAAAAGTTCTGTTTTCTATAAAACTTTCATCCTCAGTGCTCCTAAGATGAAGGGAAAAAAAAAAGAAAAAATTAAACCAAAAAGATCCTTAACAAAAAAAGTGCATTCTTCTGCTTTGAATGTAAAAATAGGACTTCCTTTTGTTCTGAACATTTCTATGCTTTAATCATGTAATCCTGCATACAGAGCAGCAGGCACTATGTAAACCTCCACCTGATACTGAGCAAGTTACATTAAATTTTTTTGTCTGATTATAAAGAAAGTTCCCTGATACACTCTGTGCATCCTGGCCATACTGCAGCGGTAGCACCTGTTTCCTTCCTGTGTTGTTTAGTTATACCAGTCCCACAACACTGGAGCTTCGCAGAATGTAGAATGTATTTGTAGCTTTTCAAGCCACATCCCATAGAAATCCTTAGTACCAATCTCCTAAGATGTTAGGCACCAGGGCTTTTTTGTCATCACGTCAATGACCTCTTTTATGAACCACATCACTTGATCTGCTGTAAAATACATACCATACAAACCATATGAACCTCAGCTGCATACAAAGACTACGCAGTAACTGCTGTTCCCACAGTGAGGGACCTGACAACCTTATTCCAGTGAAGGAAATTTGGATTTCTGTTTTTCAGATGCTTCTACCTTGCAGAAGGAACAAGGCCCTCCTTGGGGAAACAAGTTTCAGGTTTAAAAAAATAATCTATTTCTTATTTCCTCTCTGCCCTAAAATACTGCAAATAACTAAGTTTTGTTCTCACAAGTGCTAAATTGGATGTCAATCCAGTAGTCACACACAAAATGACATGTTTTGCATATGGTCATACATTTGCAAATACAAGCTTCTAACAATATCTCATCAGTAACCTATGGCAGAGGCAATCAAATGACAAACCCGAATTTAACTGCATCCTTGGAAATAAGAAGCAATTGAGCACATGAAGTTATTTGGACTGTGTGGCCAGAGAGGACACGATATTTCTGATGATGACATAAAATGCATTTGGAATGCTTTAATGAGATACCACAATACCCAACAGAGTAGGAAGAAAAGATCCCTGATCAAAGATGTATTCACATAATGTATTAAACAGAAGAAGCTGCTTGTTCATTTTCTGGTGCCAGCATCCATGTGTGAAGGGCTGAGTACAGAAGAGAAAAGGAACACACTTCCCTATCCCAGTCACTCCCTGAGCCTAAGGTTACACCCAAAGGCCATGAAGATTAATAGCTGTTGTTGCACCAGTCCTCTGTTGGTTGAGCTAATCCTTTTTTAAACTGTATTTAAGACCTACAGGCTCTGCAGCACCTCGTACCAAGTACTCTTAGATCCTAGCTGTGTGCTGGGTGAAAAACTACTTCCTTTTGCTTGTTTTCATCATGATTCATCATTTCCTGGGACACCTTACACCCCTTGTAAGTGCCTTTTACTTAGTTACAAGGGATGTAACTAAGTAAAGTGCCTTTTACAAGTTACAAGAGATGGTAAATATCTGCTCCATATTCACCTTTCTAATTACCAAGCTCATCATCTTCCTGTGCTCGCCTATGCTGTTATCATGCACTGCAACCTGATCCTTGCATCTAAATGACCCCTGTGCCTTCAAGGGCATCCTCATCCACCTGCAACTTGGCTGTTTCAATGCAGCTCCTATCCAGGTGTCTCCCAGGAACTGGAAAGCTCAGGGATTTGGAGTGAGTGGACAAATACACAGAAATTGCCATTTTCCCAGACTTCCAGATTGATTGGAGGCTCTTTTGTCAGTCTCATAAAAAGGAGACAAGAAAAATCTCTACAAGACGCCAAGAAGCAAGGAAGATGAGGCTCCATTTAGCAAAGCAAAAGCAAAAGCTCCTGACAACAGCACTTCTATAGGTTATGGTCCCATTGCTGATCCATACCCTGCTCCAAGCTGTTACACTGCTGCCATCAGGATTGAGGAGGCAAATGGTTTTCCAGACCATAGTGCAGACAGTATGACAAGCTTCTATCAAACCATGTTTTTAGGTGACCAATAATTGCAACACACAAAGCTTAGAGCAATTCAGCAGTTGGCCAGAAAATAATTCTGATGGGATCACACTGGAAATTTTTACTGTAATTCAAAAGGAAGTGGTAAGCTACCCGTTAACCTTTTTTTAGGTACTAGAAAGCCACTGTAATGATTAGAAGGTGCTGGGAACCCTTTATTGATCTGCATATCTCCTATGATGGCAAAAACAATACCTGTCCCCCAAGCATCACTCCTCAGCTGCTGCTTGATCACCCTCCTGCATTACACTGAGACCCTGGCAAAATAGGCAAAACTGACAACCCCAATGAGTGGTAGGACTGACATAGTCTTTACCATGGGAAATAAAGACAGATAGTCACAAAAAAATTTTGGTTTACAGTTTTATGAACGCATTTAGCTTTAAGTGACCTTGAGATTTTCTGAGGTAAGTTGTTTTCAAAATGGACAGGTATTTTAAACATTGTGACTGTTTTAAACTTTTGGATTGAGAACAATTTTTAGAGCAAGCTATTTACACTGGATGGTACTTTATCAGGATCTGTAGGTGCTGTGGGAGAGAACTAGAGCAAAACCAACATCCTATTTTAGTGCACTGGCTCCTCCAGCTCTCCCAGATGGGCAGTGTGCTTCCTTGGAAGCCTCCACTGCTGAGGACCAAGGAACCATCAGGGCAAACAGTGGGGCTGTGCTACTCCCCAGCTGTTTTGAATAAATTCTTCAAAAAGGGGCCTTGCAGGAGCCATCTGAGTGTGACATTTTCCAATATAAAGACAGTTCAAAGGGATGCAGAGAGCATTTTGCACCCTCATGAAAACATCAGTGTGCCACAGCTTCTCCAAACCCACTGCTGCCTTCCACCTTCCGCCCACCAAAAAATCCTCACTCATCCCTGCCTCAACATAAGACTGGAAATCTGAGGGGAATGTTAAATGTTGGCATGGAATTCAGAGCAGGCTAGAAGGTTATGACAGTATAAATACTGAGGGGTACCTTGGTATCCTCTCAGGGGCTTGATACACAGCTCTAGAAAGGAAAGGGATGCATGGTCATGGCACAGTCACCATCTGAAAAGCCAAGCAGGATTTCCAAGGGACCAGAGAGAAGTTTCAGGAGGCAGAGAAACCAGAGTCCCCTAAGCAACCCAATACAACAGCTCCATTGGAACTATGGGGCTGGGGAAACAAGACAGCAAGCAGCACCTTGCAAGGTTTGTGAGGGAAAGCAGTGAACAGAGTAATACAATGGTTTGACTGCTTCCAGTTTCACCCTGTGAGATCACAGGCAACCATCAGCTGAGAAGACAACAACTTGGAAAACCTGCATGGAGACAGGAAAACCAGCTGCAACCAAAACCTTCAAGATGGCCCTTATTGATCAGAACAAGAAAGCCAGAGAGATATCCAACTCCCCCAGACTTACTCCCTAAGGGAAATTTCTGCAGGGCCCTAAGCCCTGATGGCCTTTTTACTCCAGCCTAAACAAGTCAGAAAAACAGAGCCTTGTGACTTAGGAGGCAAATCACTGCTCAGGTGAAACCTCTCATAAAGGATATTGGGAACTTCCAGTAAACTGCTTGGCACCTCTCCACAGAGTAAAATAAAGCCCATGAAAAATATTTTGTGGAATACATTTAGGTCATGAATTACGGAAACAAATTGGCTCATGAACGCTGCAAATGCAAATAGAGAGGCTAAATTTATCAGATGAATTACCCATTTGATACTGGATTACTTGCTAAGGGCTAACTTATGACTCCTTTGCTCATGCAGAGGACTGGTCCAGCCCCAGTGCAGTCTGCCATAGTAAGCAAAGAGAACGATGCCTCTCAATACCAGTACAGAAATTACAGTCCCTTCTTAGGAGTTCACTCACGTATTAGTGCGGGGATTGGCCTTTTTAATACAAAGCCCTTCATTCAGCCATTTAGACACTTTCCAATTTGATTCCAAGCCTGGGAAATCTCTTAACAATGAATTTCCTCTGCAATTGTAATATATTTGCACATTTTATGCACAAGTGGGATGCTGTGCATCCTCCTGAAGTAATAGGAGAATTATTATTAGGCAGTAGCTCTTATCCATATGATTTGGGTAGGGGAAGTAGTGTTTTCATCAACCAGGATGAAAGCAGAAAATGCATTAAATATCATAACCTGTAATAGAGGGAAGGGAAAGTTTTCTCAAGATGAAGCAATATCCCTCTCTTGTTCCTAACACCAACTGATTATGGCTAAAAAAAAAAGCAAAAGCTCTTAGGCTCAGCATCCTTTCATTAGCTCCAAAAGGACACAAGTCTAAAAGCATGCACCTTCCATCTATCAACTGGCCTAATGAAAGAGCAAAAGTCCTTTTCTAAAAATTTTTGCAATGTTTTAGTGAAGTAATTTTGTTACTCTGTTTAAAGCAGCAAGAAGTAATATAACGTTAGATGCTGCAGCTTCACAGGACATCCCTTTTATAGCATCATTTTTGTCTGAAAAACATTTTCAGAAAAAAATGTTTCTCCTCCCAGTCCACTGATAACAGATGGCAGATTTGGAAATATTTTAAGCATATAGAATTGAAGATAAACTGTTTATGACAGCCACCATGAAAAATAAGCATTTGCCAAAGGTCCTTACAAGATTATCTGTCTGACATATTAAGTAGCTTTGTGTACACAGTATATAGGAGGAAAAGAAAAAAGGTATCATTGCCTCTAGCTGGCAACTGTTTACAAATACTCTTAATTTTCCTCCTATGTATAGAATCCTAGAAGTATGTATCACTTCAAGGTAAATGTTGGCAAATCTAGCTTTTCAAGGGGCATTCCATTTTCTGGTAAGTCTCATCAATATGAATACTTCACAATAAAAGTAATGCCTAATGTCTGGACTCTATACAGAGTTCTATTAGAAGAAGCAATGCATTCAAAGGAAAATATGATCTAAGTAGTGGTTTCTTTCCCAGAAAACTCACTCATACTACTAATAGCAATGAATCCAGCGATGTAAGAACTACAGATATGAGCTAGAACTGCAGGCAAAGGTATTTTATTTGCTTGAAAGATATTTTCTCAGTTTACATAGAGAAAATGTTCTGACACAGGTGAAGTGAGAATAGCTGGGCTATCTCATTGCACAAGGAGATAGAACTCAATTAATAAAAAGAAAAAAAAATCACTGTACCACTGTTTAATATATTTAAACAGTGATCCACCTTAAGCAAGTAAAGTTGTTCTTTCCACTGCTTTCTTCCTACTAGAATATACAAAATCTTCTCAGCAAAATCCCAGAGGATTAACAGAAAATTCTGCCTGGACTAGGACCCCTTACTTAACCAAACCAGGACTTTTCTGGACAACACTGGCATAAGAACCTATGTCTGAGTTAAAGATAAGTGGTGCTCTGCTCCCCCCTGGAGCATGCTGGCTCTGGCTTGGGTTTTGTACATGTAATTACTGACATTGAATCAGAAATGCTGAGACAGTTACAATTGCTCTGTTACTGCACAACTTTGCTACACTGCTAAGATATGACATTACTTTGAAGTCTGTCTCTTTCCCCTATATATTTAAAGTTTGAAAATGACAAGGCTCTTGGCAATTGTCTTAATATCAATATTATTACTTGACTAATTTCTTTGGCATTCCACTTGCAAAACATACTTAATGATATGTTCAACTAATGGAACAATTTCCCTATATCTATATTCCACTTACTCTAGTGCATTGAGGTGTAATTCTAGCTTCATTTCATTATCACTTGACTAGCTCAAGCACTTGCATGTCTTTTTGGATTTATTAATGCAGTAGGTTTAAGGTAATAAGTACTTATGTATGTAACTCCATGCATATATTCTTTTTAAGCATTTTTATCCACATCTATTAAAATAAATTTATTTCACAATGTTTCTGAATGCAAGATGCACTTTTAAAATGTCTCAACATTTTTTCTCTAAACTTAAAGCAATACCTCAGTGTTATTCTCTCCTGTTGAGTGGTTAGATCAATTGTGTGTTGTCCTATCAATTTAAGTTTAGGGTAAGTCTATCCTTAAAGACTTAAAATTTCACTAGATTAATAGATTTCCTTTAAACCAAAACAAAACCACCAGTTTCATTTATTTTTTCCACAATTGAAATATCAGGAATTTATGGTGGTTGCTAACTCCTTGACACAGAACCACGTTAGCTAAGTCTTCTGTGCAGGAAACCAGTCCTGCAGAGAGATGGGATATCTCTACAGTGGGAGAGTCAGGAGATAACTTATACAAGTGTGCTATGTTAAATGTAGATGGCAATTGATAAGACACCTGATAAAAGGAACAAACTGCAGACATGATGGTCATCTGGGCATCTCCATCCAGACCTTTAGCTGATGTTCTCACCAGGAGGCATTTTAGCCTGGGACTGACTTCAGCTGACATCAGTTAAAGTGGTGGTACCCTATGGAAAAGTGTCAATTCAAGCTGGCAAAGAAAGCCTGAGGCTGTATTAATGGTTAGAGCACTCCAGAAGAGACACACAGATACTGACCAACTTCTCCAGTGACACTACAGGAGAGTCCTTTGGGAAGCATGCATCTTTCCTGCCTCTCTCTTCTCCTCACAAGTTGAAGATCCAAAGACACTAAAAATAAAATGCTAAAATAGAAACCTCCTGAATCCCTGGCTAATGGATCCACCCACAGGAAATCCTTCACTGAGTCAGGAATAAAGCTTTAGATGCTAAACTGGTTCTTTTTAAGGCTCTGGCTCACCAGACAGGAAATGTGTAGTAACATTAAGGCATATCAAAATCTGAATCATTAGTTATGAAAAAATTGCAATGAGGAGTCTATGCAAATAGGTCCTAAAATATTTTAATAATCTATACCTAATCCCATAATAATCTACTGAAATTATGGACACTGAGAACTAAACTTTCTCTGGAAATTTGTAAACCCTAGATGAACCTTTTGTATAGCCACATATGCAAACCACTGGATTTAGAGGTTTCCTACCATGACCACCTCTCTATGGTCATATATCAGAATTCCAATTTTAGTTTGAGCAAAAAAAAATCATAAAACCTTTACATACGTGAGAATAAACATATTTTTAAAATTATGGTATGACATATCATCTACATATTGTGGAGTATATGTTTTTCTATAACATGAGACCCAGCTGAACAGGTTCTTTGTAGAGAGGAGTTCAACAATGTCAGGTTTAAAAAAACCAAGCAAATCTTCCTCTTTGCTCTCTTTCTGCCTTTGGGCTTGTAATGATAAAACTGAAGCATGTTCTTGTCTCTAAAACTTTCAAACTCAATAGGGTTTTACATTTATAGAAACAACACAGGCTTTACACCACAATTTCAAAGGCCTTAGTGATGAAAGTGAGCATTAATACTCTTGATTTGTTGACAAATTGATGTTATATTCTTCTCTCACTTAATCTGAAGGGCAGAACAGAGCCAGCAATATTAGGCAGGGTACTGCCACTTTATCCTTTGGTTTGCGTGTGCTGACAAAAACATAAAGCCGTGCAATGAATGGATTAGACATGAATGCAGCTTTTTGAAACGCATGTTCAGTGTGCTCCAGACAAAAATATTATTAAGCGGTTAGACATCATTCAATGCTACTTGAATAATTCAATAGGTCTGTAAGTTTCACCTGCCAATCACTGCAAACTGGTGATTACCAAGTCATCTACAAAAAAAGTTTTGTTCTAGTGAGATGAGACAAAATTATCACAATTTCCATGCTACCAGACAAAGCAAAAGGAAAAAAAACCACTGTGGCTACAGGGAAAACACAGTCCTGTGAAATTAACAGAACTCTGAACACACCAAAGCTCTGCTTTCTGTTACTCTGGGGCCGTTTTCACTAGACAGACAGCACAGGGAGTATTGGGACAAACAAAATACTACAATATGGATCTTTTCATAGTCGGACTGATGTCATCACAAAGCAAAATAAAATGAGAGGAGTTTTAGGGTTGATAAAATGATGGAGAGAAGATTTCTAATGATGTACGATCAAAATAAATCACAGGCTTATAGGAGGAGGGGGATTAGCAAATTTACTATCCACCAGGTTTCCTTAAATCTAGAAAGCAACCTCCTGTGTGAAATCCAAGATGAATGGCTAACATTTCCCAAGTGCTCCAGTGGGAGCCATCTTTCTCCCATTCATTCTTGCACAGGGACAGCTCAAGTTTAAAGTCCTCATTCACACACAGTTGGGCTCTAATCTCTGCAGTATCTTTTCAGACCCAGAGAAACCCTACCAGCATTGTTAATGAAAGACCAAAGCATGTACAAAGTGTATGGAAAATGAATATACACTAGGAGCTATATACATTAGTGCAAATCATTTCCTTCTCTAGAGTCAAGAGAGCCAGTGCCATGCACCAAGTTTTGGAAGAGATAAAGATAGAGCATGGAATGATGAGATTAGCTGTACTGAGCATACAAAAGCAGTATTACAAGTAGTTTTAATGGGTCACACAGGTTAAATGTCTGCATTTGTCCAGGATCAGAGCCTCTATGTGCAGCTGATCTTTAAAGAAAGTTCGCATTTCAATATTTGGCTTCGGAAAGAAGAAAATATGCCAATGGTTGCATTTTTGCTGCATGCTTTTTTAAAGTCAAATGGTACTTGAATGCTATACCTACCTAGAGGGAAAAACTCGCCCATTTTCTTCTTGAAAATTTTGTAGTCAACCTCCAAAAAGACACAGAAGATGATACGATCCACCTGTAAGAAACAAAATGATTCACAGTGAAAGCATTGAAATCATCCATATTGGCAACAGTAGTCAATAACAGCAAAGAAACTTTTAAGCCACATGGTTTTATGCTCCAGGCAAACAAGAAAACAGGGCTGCATGTCTTGACTTTATTGTATATCTGTGTTGTAACTTATAAAATAACCTTTGCAATTGCAGCTCACAACTGTATTTGTTGTTAAACTGCCTCCTGTTTAGGCAAACTGCTCTTGAGCACAGTATAAATGCGTTTGGCATTCCAGATGAGAATTGGGATGCAATGTTTGATGAAAAAGTCACAAGTGGACTTCTAATAAGCATACACAAGAGTAAATGGGTAAGCAAAGAGCTCTTTTTCCAATCCTTGTCCAACAAACCTATTTGCAAACCCATTTAGTATTTTAAAATGGCTTTAAAAGGTTTCATGTGGTTTTAATTTACATGAAACCACTCATTCCCACTATAATGCAAACAGAATGCAGCAGAAACACAAAAGCTGATTAGATGACAGGTAGCACACTGGGTAAATAAAACATTTAATATGCCATCTACTTAGTGAGGCTGAGCATATCAATGAAACCACAGCCCATAATGTATGCACCACCCACCAATGAGTTCAAATAAATTATTTGGGAGACCACTGTATGTGAAAAGCTTTTCTGAAACAGACCAAAAATAATAATAAAAAAAAAGCTAAATAAAGCAATACTCAGAAATCTAAAGCCTTTAAGGCTGAAAAACACTCACACCAGACTTCAGCCTTGCGATTCCTTTATGTTACTTGTTTGCATTGCCCAGCACAAAATGCCTCTAGCCAAAACCCAGATTGGAGGGGTCTGTGGAAAGCAAAAAGACCCTCTCACCCTCAGCTGATCTGAGGGACCTGCAATCCAGTAATAATCTTTTTTTCTGAAGTGCATAAGAGCTTAACCACAAAGGGATGAAGCCCAAGCAATGTGAAATTTGGCATCTTATGCTGTCCTGGTGGCTCCATGGGCAATAAGACAATTGTTCTGTCATAGCAGAACTCCTCAAGAATGCCTTTGCATGTGCTAGAAAAATCATAAGTGTTCCCTTGCAGGGAAATGGTGAGAAGAATGCTCTCAAGACATGAATTCTTTCCCTTATCTTCAGTAGAAAATGCTGTCTTTTTGCTGCAGCTGGTCTTAGAAGTGAAGTCCAAGCCTTGGCTCCAAAGACACCGTTATGCTGAACAGCTCAGGACATCATTTTTGAGCTCACTTTGGAGCAGCCCAGTAGAATAAAGAAGGGGATGAGAGCAGGCAAGCACTGGTTATGCTGGAAAATACCAGCAGCTACTAACAGGGACATCTCAGAACCAAAGGTGATTGCAAAACCTTAATAATCAGTCTAGGTAGATAATACCACAACTAGCAATAGCATGAGGGGTAGTGGCCTCAAATTGCTCCTGGGGATGTTCAGGTTCAATATCTGGAAAAATTTCTTAATTGAAAGAGTGGTTGAGCACTAGAACAGGTTTTCCAGGGATGTGGAGTTCCTATCCCTGGAAATGATCAAAAAACGAGTGCATGTGGCACTTTGCAATATGGATTAGTGGGAAAGGTGGAAGTCACTCAAAGGTTGAACGTGAAGACCTTGGAGATCTTCTCCAACCTTACTGATTCTGTGACACTCTATGAGACTGAAGGTACAAGGTATGTCGGTGTTAAGGAAGAAGGAGGCTTGTGAGCAGGAGAGAAGGCAGCAGGGCAGAGCAGGGAAGCCTACTGGCAGATGTGTCAGCAAGAAAACTGCCTGGTACTGTCTGCTCATACAATGCTTAGAAAGCCAAGCTGTTCTGGGCATCCCTAGTAAATAAACCAGGCTGGATCTTAAAAATATGCTGGACCATGGCATCAGCTACTCTGAAAAAGCGATATAATAAAAAACTAGTTATGTGCTCAAGCCAAAGCCATACTCATCTCCATACTCACAAATTCATAATGTAAAGCATCACTGACAAGAAGTGTTACATTTTACCTAACATGATCGTTAAGTTCCCTACCAATCCAAACCATTCTATGATTCGATGACTCTGCCTAAGTTGGGTGTTTTCAGGAGAGAGGCTTTAATCACTGGGTGCTTAAATTGTATTTCTTGTGAAAATTGGATTAAGATATTGCTAAGGTATTGCTAGATTGTCATCTTCCATCTCTGCCTTGCAGACTTTCAAACATTAAAAGTGACAGGCCAAATGAACCAGAACAGTCAAAAGAGAAACAGAAATGTATAAGGCAGAGGAGGAAAGATATTCCCACACAGAGAAGTTTCTGAGTGTCTACATACTCTCCTATTCTCTGCTGAAAATCCTACAGACATTTGGCTCATTCTATATAATTTAATTTCTCAAAGTGTTCCCTTTAATTTCTTCAGTGTGGCTGACAATGATAAAACTTCTCCATGAGGATTTCTACTATGTCTAATATAATTCCTTAATTTAAAAATAGGGAATGTCCCTAGAAATGGCAGACTATTTCAAAATGTCTAGCCTCCTGACTGTACACATCTTATATACAAACCTATTCAATTTCTTTTTGGTGTGAGAAAAATGGCTCTATTTCTAAGTATGCATAAGATATTGTGATGACAGCTGAAATCCTGTGTTTATCTGATTGAATGGCATGTGTTGGCAGATAGCAAATCTGAAATTAAACCCTATTCTATCATTCTGCCAGTCACTGACTATTTTATCTAACATCCCCAGCTAAAATAACTTGAGATTAGGTTGGGGAAGTAACCCTTGTCCTCACTATGCCCATTCCAGCTACAATAAGGGAAGGTTTAATCCAAATGACTATCAACCTATGTTGCCTGCTGGCCCACAAAAGCTCAGCAGGATTTTTGGGATGTGCAGTTAGGAAAGCTGCTCCTTATTCAACAAGGAAATCTCTTGTCTCACGTGGCCTGGAAATGCCAGCTCCATTAGAGTGTCACACCATCCCTTTAGAGAGGGCAAGGAATAGCCCCCATGGACTCCCCCAGTGCCTTGTGCTGATGCCCAGCTCCTCCACTGCTAACCAAGCACTACTCCACTGCAGCAGAAGTGTAAAGGAGCTCCAGGTTGAAGGTATTAAAGCTCGTCCCTGACTGACAGCTCTTTTTTGAAGGCTAGTATTAAAATCAACCATGTCAGAGCCTGATTAAATTCTGCTCACTTCACAGTTATGAATAAGTGGATCAAAGAACCCCAAAACCAAGAGCACTGCAGCACAGGAAGAAGGGAGTTAAAATGAATGAACTGTTCACTAAGTAGGCACCATCACAGCTCAAGGCTGTGAGTGCATTTGATTGGTTTTTTTTTACCTTGGGCCCTGCTCTCCCTGCCAGGCTTTATTTAATTTTGATGGGCATAGCTTCCAGGTGGTTTTGTTAGCAGCACTTGATAAGAAGTAGTAAACTCCTGCAAGGCTTGCAGGACTCAGGCTATATTTTTAGAATCACAGAATGGTTTGGGTTGGAAGGGACCTTAAAGATTATCCAGTTCCAATCCCCTCATCATGGACAAGAACACATTCCACTAAATCTGATTCCTCCAAGCCCCATTCAGACTGGTGTTGAACACATTTTTTGCAGTAGAATGGACCCTAACACAGTTTTAGAAGAATACAGCCATACCTTATAAACTGAAAACTCCTCCACTTGGTATAAAAGCACAGTTGGTCTAATAGCAGCAGCACTGACCTTAGTGCAAAGAAAGTGGCAAAAATATTTCCTCCTGGTTTTTGATCTTTGGGGTTTTGTTAGTTGGTGCCTTTGAGAACACTTTACATGCTGTGAGTTTTCAATTTATTGGTGAGTTGCTGCACCTTGGGTGAGCAGACAGTCTGTAAGAGCTCCATGGAAGGCTGGGTGGGTACTCAGGGACATGCACAGGAATGATGGAAAGCTGCTAAGATAGCTCAGAAGTTCAGTGTCGATCGGAGACAAAGAGATGGGAGGGGGTCTTTGTATGGAGAATCCAAGGTTTTATTCCACGGATAATCTCAAAACAAAGTGGCCAAAGAACAAAGGAGGGTCTAGGGGTTTTATCTGGGGGTGTGAGCCAATGGGAAGAGGGCAAAGGGGAGAAGTAAGGGTGGTGTTGGGGTACACAGTCCAATGGGACTACAAGGGAAGAGTGGCTGAAAGGGGATACCAGGAAAGGGGGAAACATTCCAGAAGGAGGTATGTGCAGGGACAGCACTGCCTTATGGAGAAAGCCTTCTCCTCACCACAACCTCAGGGGAGGTTGTCTTAAACTTCTGAATTGTCCCACCAGCGGCTTGCTGGTTCAGGGGACACAGACTCTCTGGGTCCCAGCCCCAGGCTGGGGCTCTGAGCAACTTGGGCTAGTGGAAGGTGTCCCTGGCCATGACAGGGGTGTTGGAATGAGATGAACATTAAGGTCCCTTCCAATCCAAGCCTGTGATTCTCTATATATTTTAGCATCAAAAATATCTATGTTTTTATCTCAGCTCTTTTGCTGTGGCCTTGGGCAGGTTGTGTGATTCCCCTGGCTTCATTTTCCTATCTGTCTAGGGAACAAGAATACCTAGCTGTGCACTTATGCATTGCTTCAAAAAGTTATTGCCACGCACAATCCACAGGACATGGCAAATGCTGTCATAGGTATAGCTGTATGTACACCCAAGTGCCAAGCTGGATATATCAACCACAGATCTGAAGGAAAACACTGATCAAAAGGCATTCTAGACTATTTCACAAAGTGAATGTTTCCATGTCATTGCCACTCTGTGTCCTAACACAGTAACAGCTTGCAATGAAATAAAACCCAACTGCGTTTCAGCACTCCCAAGTAATTCATGCATGTCTCCAGTACTAGGACATTTACCTAGCAGGAAGTGACTGCTTTTTATATATGACAAAAGATTTCATTATCACTTAAATCTTACCAGAAAATACACAACAGAAAAACAATGAGAAGTTGCAAAATATGTTTCCTAATCCCAAATGAAATGAATGATAATAAACAACAAAGAGAAGGAAGCAGCTTTTTGCTCTTTGTAGGTGTAGCAAATCCCTTTAATGAAACACCCCTGCCTGATCCCATCAGGACCTACTGTCATAAGGCTACAGTGAATGCCAGAAGCTTGCTGAAACATTTTTAGTTTATCAAAATTCCATGAATTTAATTCAAAACTCAGTGAAGCAAACCAGAGACTTTTAAATTGACTTCAGCATGCTTGGATCGGCACCTGTACTCTGCAGCATGAGACAGAACACATTTGCCTCTTCAAGAATTCAAGTTCTTCTGATAGAGACATTTCATTACCCTAAATGTTACATACTTTCTCAAAGATATCCTTAACAGTTATAGTTCAGAGCTGCCTGAACCCATCAGTATGCCTCAACTACATTGCCTGTAAGAAAGGAGCCCTGAACCTTCAAAGTTGCATGTGGCTTTGAGCAACCTGGTCTAGTAAAAGATGTCCTTGCCCATGGCAGGGGGTTTGGAATGAGATGATCTCTAAGGCCTCCTCAATCCAAACCTTTCTATGATTTAGCAGTGCTGAACATTTTTGTTTGTTTGGACCATGACTGCATGGGCAGCCCTGTTAGTTTTCACTGCCTGGCAAAACTTCCCTTGCAGAGACCAGTGAGAACAAAGCAACCTAAGTCAGGTTTCCATGGCATGCTCTCATAGAATCAAAATCTCAGCTGTAATAAGCACAAGAAGCATAAGAGTAAGGAGCAAGAGATTTTTAAGGCATTCTAGGACCAGATTTAGGAGTGCTCTAGCTGATCCCTGCACATGGTGTAAAATCTCTTCTATTTCTGTGACAAGGGCTCAGTTTTCTGTTCTGAAGTCCATATCTCTCTCTTGCTTATCTTCAGGAACAATATCTGCCATCTCTTTCTTTTCTGTTTTTCTGATAGAGCTCCTCTCTGCCTGTAACTGAGCTGATGCACTGAACTGACCACATACAGAAGTACAGAGACCAACATCTTTCTTCCCCACTAAAGAACTAGTAGATGATGCCCTCCCTTGATGCTGACAGTCTCCCCTTCAGCCTACCCTCTGCCTGATCTGATCCTCTGGTAATCCTATTGCAACCAACAGATGGAAATACCAGCTTTGTAGAAGAACACAGGCATCCCAGGAGCTGGGATCCACTTTGCCAGAGATACTACCTCTCCTGAGCATCGTGAACATCTGGTCAGCTGTCCAGATAGCAGCCTGTTTGACCATACAGAGCAGAGAGGACTGCATCTCCCCTTGGGAACCAGCAGGGTTGAGGTCAGAAGTTCACACCCTTTCTGAAGTTGATTGCTTCAGGCCCTATAAAAAGTACTCATTTCATAGCACTGTAAATGAAAATTCAGCCTCCTGGTATTATTACTAATTTCACAGAAACCATTAGAGCATAAAGCCCAGCTGACTGCCTGCTCCTTTTGGCATGACATCATGATCTATGATTGCAGAATTACTCTCAAAAAGAACTTCAGTCATGTATTTATGGCAAATAGAAAGCTTTGGTGCTGCCTCCATCCTCGGAACAAGATTTAAGCAGGGCAGAGGTGTCAGACTGGTGATACGGTGAATTTGACAATCAGTGAACTGTATGATGATGTTCACAAAGCTATTCACCTAGCCTTAAGAGCTTTTCTCTTGGCACAATTTCAAATCTACTTCAGACCTAAGCCAAAATACCCTGTGTTTACTTGACCTTGCAATCATCCAAATGAGCCCAGCTTCAGGCAAACAGGACATCTCTGGATTACCCTTCAATCCAGGGAGAAATGTACTCTCTCAGGACACTGCTCTTTGGTTTTCATGGATTTGAATTTTGAGATTTTTTGGAATCCAAACCAAAAGCCTTAATAAAAATCCACGTTATTCCAAACCTCTTGCAAGTAATGGTATTAATGAAGCGTTATCACATCAAGAGCAAATACCTGTGGAGGACTAGCTGTGAAGAAGCACTTTTACTTAAACCATCACATTACTTATTTAGCCATGGAAGAAAAGACTAATACAAACCATATGACTTATGAAATTATTTATGCTTATCACAGAGTGGAAATGGTTTCTATGGTGGTCTTGCTGTAGTTAACAGAGAAACAGAAAGTTATTATTAGTGCTTTAATATCCTACTTCATGATGGAACACATACTTAGCTTGGAGTGAAAGATAATTAAAAGGCTAACAACAATTTAAAAGCCCCACAAAAAAAAAACACCCAAACAAAAACAACAACCAAACAACAAAAACCCTACCAGATATTTATTACCAGTTTAAAATATTAATACAAACAACATCCTAGCACATAAGGCTTTGCAGCAATCTCTGCCTCTAAACCAAAATGAAGTAGCAGCACGTTTAACAGTGAAACTCAATAAAAATTCAAAATATGGGTGGAATGTCTCTCCCTGTGCTTTGTACCTGTTCCTACAGGTCTGCTCATACTCAGCAGCTGAGGGCTGTTGATACTCCCAGTATCACACTGGTACCAGACACACCAGTGCAGTTAGCACTATGGCCCAAGCCTTTCTCCACATAACTGAAACATGTTAAAACCCATAAAACTTCCCAGTGGAGAACCACTTTTACCCACAGTTCTCATGCACAGGTCAGCATTCCAGTTTTGTGATAGTTCTGATAGATCCCTGCTGCCAAGTAAAGATTTGAAGTGCCCAAGGTCACAGAGAAACAAGAACAACAGAAGTAGACTAGGACCCTGTTTTTTTTTTCTCCTGTTCTCTTTTGACCAAAGATGCTACAGATGAAAAAGAAAAAAAAAAAATCCCATCAATGGTCACATGCAAAGTTCACAAGCTTCACTGCACACCACTGCTTTTCCCCTGCTGGAAATATCTTTTCAATGCATCCATATATTGTGTGAATCAATACTGATAACTCTTTTTCCTTTATACATTGATTGTTTTTTTAAAGTTACTTATTCTTTGTGAGAGAATTCACTCTGTGAATACCTTCAATACTTTGTAAATACAGTTTATTATTCAAGGGCAAGTAGAGCTTTCCCTTTGGCCTTCTTTGTGCTAAGCTGTTACTTTTTTTTTGTGTGAACAAAGCATCTCCGTGACAAGCAGAATGGTTATCCTAAAGAACCAACCTGGATCTCAAACAGGAAATTAAAACAGCATTTTCAGAGGAATTCACAATTTTTTTGTTGGCCATTTGTGTATGTTCCAGTTACTTATACACTACACGATTATATGACAAATAAGATGTGACAGTCCTGTAGTGCTAATATAAACACACACTATAAAATAACCAGTCCTTAATAGTCCACATGTGGTTTTATTCTCAACTACAAAAAGGTTTTCTATTTCTGAAGGTGAAAAAACCTATAAAACCAGTCTAGAATTTAAGGGAATCTCTTAGTATATTTATTTTGATGGCCACTAAAACTTGTCAGGGAAGGGCCAAGAGAGTAGTTTAAGAATGCATTTGTTTTTACCAAGATATCTATCAATCTGCACAATCCACTTTTATGCCACACAAACACGATGACATAAAGCCTATTAATCTTTTCCAGCTTAATACCTACTGTCCTTTGAAGATACATGTTTGGAATATCTGAAGGCGACCTCCATTTTTCACAGTTCCCAGTCACAGGGCAGCTGACACAGCCAAGATAATCCTGTATTCAGCGAAACTGGGGGAATGAATGGATTCTGATGAATGTAATTTGCTATCTCAGTGACAAATGGCAAATGGGAAGAGAGGGTGTGCATGCAAATATAACTGCGTTAAATAAGGGCTTGTGAAGGATAGTTCTCTGAAAATATCTGACAGGCAGTTTTACAACCATGCCTTTTGAAGGAGATAAATCATGAGCTTACTTAGAGTTATCATTATATCCTCATTGTGGAGCTCCGCTGAATAAGATGGAATTGTGGCATACAATCAAGCAGGGCGTTGTGATCCCATAAGCCAAGTTTTTTGCATCACATTTTACCTTACAACATCAGTTTTTCACTATCTTTTTAGTACAACTTGGACTTAAATACCCCAAAGTTCCCTATGATTACAAGCATCCCAAACTTGTCTGTTAATTGAACCTGCGGTAGACTAATTCCCAAGAGTGTCATGCTCCAGCTCTTTGCTGAATTAAGCTGTCACTTTGGAAAATTCTTATGTTTTTGATGTTTTTTACCAGTTTTGTTGTAGTACCCTATAATATCTACTGATTAAACTCCCACTCCTTCCCAGGGCCAGCAGGAGAATCAGCACTCCTTGCTCAGACTCCACCACTCAAAAACCAAAATATGCTTGAACACAGAGATGTGATCACCTCCTTGCCATTCGCCTAGTGGCTGCTGGAAGATTCTGAATACTAAACAGCCCCAAGACTTAAAGCCACACAGAGAGATGAAGTAATGGTACCTCCTACCCTTCAGACAGGTATGAGAATCAAAAAATCACAGGTTTGGGTCAGAAGGGACCTTAAAAATCACCTAGTTCAAATCTCCCTGCCATGGCCAGGAATGTCTCCCACTAGGATCAAGTTGCTGAGGGCCCCATCCAGCCTTTCCTTGAATACTTTCAGGAATGGGACAATCACAGTTTCTCTGGACAAACTGTTCCAGCACCTAAATTATGAGTAATATAAATTTGGATGCTAGAGCCAGTGCCAGGAGAAGGCAGAACCTCATGACACTGAGAACCAACAGGAAGAGCAATGGGGATCCATTGTCCTGGAAAGCAAAGCTCCCTACTGCTGTTGCTGAGGCTCCTGAAGGGTGCACAATAGTTGAACTGCAGAGAAAGGCCAGGAGAAACAATTCCTGGAAGATGATGATGGTTTAAACATCTTTTTAAGAGCACTGTTACAGGCCAGGTAAAATGGCAGTCATGCTAAACTCAGCAACACTTTTTTCACTGAGGTTGAGCAAAGGTTTCACCTCACCTCAGGGGCTGGGATACTTCCCAGCTGTTCTCATGTTGTTTTCTAAATTATTGACAAAGGAAAAAAGCCTGTCTGGATCTTAAAAAGTTGGTTTAAAATTCAGCTTTTTAAAGTATTTTCATCAAAAGAGGACAGATGACTCCCACATACAAAATTATAAAAGCATCTAAAACCCAGAAAATTTCACCTCAGAAAGCTTTTCAAAAGACATGATTTGATTAGGTCCCTCAAACCTAATGTAAATGAGAGCAGTCCAGAAGAAAACTCCCACTGACTATTTCCCTTGCTTGCTATCATTTATCTTTCTTGCCTTCATCCTCTGGTAATGTTATATTTGTCACACTTCATCCAAAGGCTGATGATTTCACAAGGGTTTTGGATCAGTGCAACCAAATGTTTCCCACCCTGCTGGGAAGATGACAGCAGCACTTGGATAACAATTTTGTCTGCCGACATCTAGGCTTCCAAAAATTCAACGTATGTTATAAAAGCTGCACTTTTAGAGGATGAAAAGTGCTCACCTAACCTGTAGTAGAAGCAACATACTGCAAACTCTCCTCCCAGTGCCTCAGTATAGCCTCTGTTTGAGGAAGAGCATGGGTAGAGATAACACTAGTATAGAAAGTTATTAATTCCTACCCAATGAGATGAGTAAAACTCCTGTTGTGGAAGCAAAGTGAAGGGGTAACAGACCTGCTTTCCCAAGAATAGAGGCCCATAACTTGAAACAGCTCCAAAACCATTGCTCTTACTAAAACATGTACTGAATCCCATTTATGTAAATATTACCTTATCTCTCTCCTTGAAGAAAATGTTTTATGTTTTATTAAGTTGTCGTTTAGAGATCTAATTAATCCAAGCTATTAAAGACCATTTTTCAAGGACAAAGGCTGATTTTCTTAAATACTGTGTGTGTCTCATTCTAATGCTAGAGATAGTATTTTTGCCACCAGAAAAAGAATCAGATAAAAGAGGATGCTGTTAAATTCACAGTACTACTAGAAAAAACACTTCCATTCCCTCACTCCAATGATGGATGCTCACTCCAGTGTCTCTTCCTAAAATGAGATCAACTCAGGATCATTTGCTTACTGCACGTCTAGAGGTACACCCATCAACAAAATAATGCCTTTTTGTTAAATACTGACCACAGAATGATGAGGTATTTTCGTAAGATTTTGCAATGCTTGATTCCCAGCATTCTGAAAGAATCCATGCCAGGAGTCTGCATGACCTAAATGCAACCTCTGCATGTTTCTTGCTGATCAGAAGGGAGGTCAGGAGGAACAATGAGCAGCAAGTCAGGCAAATTGGATGTAAAACACTTATTCCCAAAAACTCAAGAACTTGAGGTGGTGACTGGGTCAACTCATGGAATGGCTGCATTTCAGAGCCTGCTTTTGGGATGGCTGTAGCTGTGAGAGGCTGGGACCAATAAAGAAGATCTGTGCTTGAGAGCAGATATGATTATAGATTTGGCATTGTGAGCTGGGACAGCAATCCAGCCAAAATGTCCTCATGTGAAAGAACATTAAGCTGGCCTGATATGATTGACAGATGCCTTCCACAGAGGATGCTGCAACTCTAATATAGGTTGTTTAGAAAAAACCCAATCAGTGGGATATAAATGTTGACAGTATGCCAACACTTTTCATAAGGATTGAAAAGAACAAAAACGAGATTAATCTCTACGGGATCACTTTTAAATTAATTTTAATAGATGGTAATAGGCTGACAGTCCTCTGAAAATAGCCAGCAGATGTTCCAGCACTTTACCAAGTCCCTGTGCCCAACGTTGGGTATACCAATTCCACAAAATCCATCTTCTGGATGGAGCTCTGTTTCTGCAGTTAGAATACTAATGATGGCTCTTAGTGGGTTTTGACTTCCACCAGTGTGTTTAGTTCTGCTGTGGATTGCAGAGCATGAGCAAGTGAGCAGATTTATGATTTATTAGAAAGGACAAGAAGTTGCCTTATTTATGGTATGTTGCTATCTACAAACAACCTTCGCTCTATCCATCTGCTCATCATAAGGTAAAATGCATCTAAATTACTAAGAAGCTGCTCAAATACAATTGAGAACATCAGCACAATTTATACAAGCTGCTCAAATGCAGTGATGCATATAAAGTCTCCAAAACCATTTATTGTCAAAATGTCAATGCTAAATGCAC
Organism: Vireo altiloquus; assembly: GCA_013396875.1. Taxonomy (NCBI): domain Eukaryota; kingdom Metazoa; phylum Chordata; class Aves; order Passeriformes; family Vireonidae; genus Vireo; species Vireo altiloquus. The sequence goes on from VZRF01015768.1 coordinate 121,727, forward strand.
AAAAATGTAACTTATTTTACTCCATTAATTAACTAATGTGTGCACAGCACTTTGAAAATGTAAAAGCACTTTGAACACTGAGAGCTAAGCAGTGTTATTTTCATTCATGTGAATGCACTGTATCAATCATACATAATAATCACTTCTTGTGGAAAGTATTTTTGGTCCACTGCCAAAATGTAACCTAGAGATTTGGCACTTCTCTTTCAGTAAAACACCCTTAAATGGTCCTGTTTGGATTCCAGTTGGAAATTTTCTGCAACACATTCATTACTGAGTCCTTCACAATATAGACTGGGTATACAGTGCCTTCAAAACTCTGTAATTAACATGTAGAGAGATTGCAAACACTTTATTGCATTGTTCTCATTTGCACAAAACATTTTTGAGGAGTGGCTCACTAGTGTTAGCCGTGATTTAACTCCTTGTCTTTAACCTGCACAAGATGCAAGAGGTATAATGGATATAACACAGGATTGGGATTCCCTTTCATCTTTGTGATATCTGTAGATCTCAGATTATTTTCTGATCTCCTGGTGAAAAGCATTATGTAAGAACTTGATGGTATCATCCTTATCTATACCTATCATTGCTGCGATTTGCTTCCTTCTAATCCCCCTCTGACTGGGTTTTGTTTTCCCCACCCTCCTCCTTTGTGACTGAGGAGATGCTGTGACCATGAGTTATCCTTCCCAAGTGAGAGCTCAGGGAGCTTTCATGTTTTGTACCTACAAGCACATCTGTTGCATCTGTCTTGCAAGAATAAGCTTGGCTATCCCTGCCTTGCACAAAATTGCTTCTTCATGATCACATTCACAGGGAAAAGTCTAAAATAACCAGAAACCAGTAAAACTATATCATTCTCCTGATTAGTGACAGGAGCAGTGATGACTTACAGCTGGCCTGAGTACCACCTGTGCACAGGTCAGCTCCATGTGTCCAGCTTCCTGGCTGACCTGGTGGTAATACACTTCATCCTTGTTATAGCTCTCAAATCAGGAGATATTTTATTAATACCTTTTATTTGTTTAAACACATGCCTATCCATAATATAAATTGGTCTGTGTGGTATTAACCTAGCCAAGAATTTATTTGGTAAAAATCTTTCTGGATGTTCAGATTTAAAAAGTTTTAAAGACCCTTGTCTGTAACACACTGCACTCATCTGTATTAACAACTCCCCGTACTATACCCTCGATAACTGATAGGTATATTTTTTCAGCATCATTTTTTATCCTCCATTTAATGGAGAAAGGAAAACAACAGTGGGAAGTATCTGATGTGGTCTCTGTTTCAAATGGACCGATTTGAAACAGAGAAATTAATTTGGAGATTTTTAAAAAGAAAGAAAAGAAAGGAAGGATATTTGACCTGACTGGCTTTGAACAGACGAAATCTTTTACAAGGTTTTCAGTGTCAGCTTACAAACCTTTCTGGGGGCAGCTACACTGCATATCTTATCCAGAAGGTAAACACAGTGAGATTCCACCTAGCTCCCAGCATCATGGGGCTGTGCAGGACCTGCATGGCCAAGCTGAGCTTTGGGGGGCCCCTTGCTCAAAGCAAAAGGTGCCCTGAGCCTGTCAAAACACTGCTCAGCTCCTGCTCTAATTCTGCCTGGCTCCGTGGTAAGCTCTCAGTCTTTCCCACTCACAAAGCAACATCTTTATCTCACTTTAGCTAGACAGAAAGAGGGAAAGAGCAGGGAAGGCAGGGGAGAGTCAGCTGCTTTGACTGAGTGGGCTGGGCTGGGACATGACAGTGTGGCTTCTGGAGGGCTACAGTAATTTCCAACAGCAAAGCCTCTCACCTGGCACCTTGCTTTCATGCACTTGCTCCAAAGGTTCAGTAATACTTGGTGTTAAAATACTAATGTTAAATGGCACTGTCAGGATTCCAGATATATACATTATTCAATAATAATAAGCTACAGATTTATGTAACACTCTACACTGGCTGTAAATCTACTGCAGGTGGAGGGGGAACAAAAGGAAGAATAAAAGCGTATTTCATGCAAATACAGTAGATAAACCATTTCAATTCCAACAGCTAACTACCAGAACAGATGTGAGTCTACCTGGCACCTCTTTACAATAACTCCAACTAGGTTGTTGCCAGTTCTCTGCAACCTTGAATGCTGGGAGGGCAGGGAGTTCTTGATCTCACAGAAAGGTTAATTTGTGGCCCTTCTCCATGTCACACAGTGAGGGCATGACTGCAACACCTGTGGAGTCAAGCAGCTCCTTCCAGATTCATTAAGTCTGATTTCACCTGCAAGTATGCATGGAGCATTCACAAAGCTAATCCTGGAGACAATTCCAACTGATTTAGCTTCTGACTCCAACATTCAGTAGTCCCATGTTAAAACTCACACAGCACGTCCCTGCATTTACATTATTCATCATTATCAAAACCAAATTATTACTTGCTGTGGATCATGTCACACCCGCCCAAAGCTCCACATTCTTGTGTCTGGTAGCTCACTCAAATTTCACTTCGGTAAGTCTAATGTGCTGAGAGATAACTTGAACACGTCTAAATCTCTGAAAAGTCAAATCAATTTTCTCAAATATCTTCTCTTATAAAAATATCTGCTCCAGGGCTGTGATCTTTATGCCAAGTTTCAAAACACAGTGACTGTATATGGTTAAATTACAACTCTCTAAAATGTGGATTTATAATACATATAATGGAAGTCCTATAGCTGTAATATTTCAAATGTGACATCTCTAAAAATGCCAGTTTTCAAGGGATGTCATCTGATGGTTTGAACTGCTTCTTGATCAATGGCAAGATGATGCTATCCTGGGGGAGGAAGACTTCCATTATTTTTCAATTACTGTGCAGGATGAAGATGACATCTTCCTCCTTAGAAGGCAACTCTGCCTACTAAGAAATTCTGTTGGAGTGATTGAACTTCTGTGGGACTAACACAGCACTGTTCATACTGCCTCATGCTGTCTGCAGAACCGAAAACATACTGTGGCTGTAAACACCATATTTGCAGCCTAAATAATGATGACAGCTTAAAAAAATCACAGCATTTCACAAACTAATAAATGTGGGCATCTCTTCTGCCTTGTCATTTCTGAGCTTTTAGGAACACTCAGGTCAGCTTCCACCTGTGTTTTCCAGCTATAAAAGACTAGAACATATTAAAAGCACACATAAAATAGCTTTAAAAAAAATCTTTGTCTTGTAAGCCTTCAAAGCTCAAGCTTTCAGAGAAATATCAAATATCACAAGAGCTGGCAACAGTAAGACTGCACTATCCATTATTCAGAAGTTGAGGAACACTAGAAAAACACCAAACCAGAGGCAGCCAACCTGGTTGAAACTCCCCAATACAATTTGTAAGGTTGCTCTGGTTCTGACCTGTTCACACTGAGCTCAGTTTGGCTTCTCTAATTGTGAGGGGGCCTTGGGCCAGGCTCATCTGTGATGACCATTGCACACTTCTGCCTCAATGGAAGAGGGGTCATATCTCTCCTCCCCATATCCATAGGGACATATAAATGTCCCTGAACAGATATTTTCTCTTTAATGTACTGAACAGGGAGGTGGCACCTTTTTTTTGTAGAATAGGCCATTTTCTCCTGGAACATCAAAGAAGTGGCTCTGATGATTTGAAGCAGCAGCAGAAGGAACAGCTCTGGAAACAAGCTTTTTTTTCTGCTGCACTTTTCTTGCCACGTGCTGCAGGATGTAATACCACTTGGATCTGTGTTTCTAGGCTTCAGTTCCTTGTAGAGCTCTTTCACAGGAGTTGAATGCTATACTGGGGAATAATCCCAGTGAAATGAAGGACCTGCTGCTGCAATGCTGCCAGGCATGGAGCAAGCCAAGGAGCTGCAGTTGGCTGGAGCTCCCAGTCACAAAGCTATCCCTATCCTAATCTTTCTTTCACTAAGAAGAAAGGCTCATGAAAAGGATCTTGCCTGTAGCCTTGGAAGCCTTTGTGGGGCTTCCTATATATAGGAATATGTATACTTTCAGCATTTATCTAGAAAGTTAATTATTTGAATCGTGTTGCCTGTTGCCAGCCCCTGTGAGTATGAGTTGGTTGATCTGAGGGCCTACGATGTGAGCTGGTGAGTTGGGAGGTGTTGCAGACATGATTCCTTCAGTGAACATCAGTACAACTTGAAAAGGTTGTTTTCAATACACAGACACGTTTTGAAGCCTGAAAGCTGCAAAAAGTAGCCATTAAAAATGTTTTCAATCGGAAGAAGCAAAATGTGATCTCTGTTGAAATAAGACAAATATACAAATCACAATTTTTAGGAGTTTTTATGGGGTTTTTACCCCATAACTTTCAGAACCATCTACTTCCTTTATGTTCACGTTGTGTTTATTTAAAAGGTTCAATCTGCCTTAATTCAGAACTATTTTGATTGAATTTTTAATAGCTTTTTTTTCTTTTCTCTTTTCTTTCTGTGAAGCAAGTCTGCAGCAGTCTTTCAAAAAGAAGCAAGGTGGCCTGAATTTTCTCTTAGTTGTTATTGTATCTACAGCAGGCAATCTGATCTCATCATGAAACAATTGGAGTAAAGATATCTAAATGGATGTCACAGCTCTGCTGAAATATAATAAAGTGAAACGAACAAAAAAAAAATCTTTCTAATACAAATCACATAGTTAAGTTGTAGTGAATTGCAAACAGAATATGAGTACTGGAGGAGGGAGATAAAGCTAGAAATGCCTGACTAACACTTTTATATTATTTTTAACACATTTGGGGAGTGCATAATTAAGGGATTTACAGCATAAAAACCCAGAGCTGTTGTGCAGCAATGCACTAAATGAGATGATCAGTAACAAGGGAAAGGGTGAATTACAGCACTTTCCACTGCAGTTTGAACTACCATCTTGTAAGATAAACACTATTGATTGCTTTTAAGCCTCCTCTCTATTAGAAAGAGACTTCTAATTTTGGGAAATCAATAATAAAAGGTAGCAGAACACAAACCCCACATTCCCTCTCCTCCCCACCCCCTAGCCCCTGGCCTGATTCTCTTCACATAAGCCTGGAAACAGGAAAGGGCAGAACCACACATTAAATTGGAAGATCATCCCTGATGTGCAGGGTGGAGGATTTTCCCCTTGGGCACATTTTTCTTCAGCCCTGAATCTGCATCAGAATCAGCATCTAAACAGTACTGTTTTAATTTCCTGACAGAAAAAATGTCTTGCCATGCTTGTTTTAACTTTTTTTTTTTAATTCTTTGGATCCCAACTGCCTTCAGTGCCTGCAAATTAACTTAAGTAGTTTAACAAATATATTTTCTTTTTCAAAACAAAGGCTTTTGTTAGAGACCAAAATAGCTTCAGCTTTCAAGCTGTGGGGTCCTTGCTACCTCTTTTGTGTGGCTCATGATTTTAGGGGCCAAAAGGCATCAATTTAACAGCAAAGGAATGGGTGGTGGTATTGAATTACCAAAGCTGGTGTGCAGGGAGGCTGTTTGAGTCTCTGCTTTCTGGTGGTTTTTTTGGAAGAGGGCTGTTTTTTCAAGGCCTATACTATAAAAGCCCAACAGACAATGCCAAATCTCTAAGAACAGATATACCCAAAACACTTCGTAAAGCATATTTAGCCTGACATTGTGCATTATATACCATGTAAGATGCCCAGCGAGTTGTCCAAGAAAAACAGCAACACTGACTGAACCCAGGCCAAGGATTTTCTCATTAGCATGAGCAGAGGTTAGCCAGGCATACAGCATTTTCCCTGTCTGTTTCCATTTACAGAGGAGACCAATCCTAGGACTACTACACACAGCTGGATAGTCTACAAAGAAATAGTTGTGGTTTTTTCCTGTCTTCTGCTGCTAAACTCCTGTCTGCTTGGTATTTACATGATTTCCCGTGAAAGTGGTGAGGTTTATCCTAATATGACACTGCTTTTCTTCCAGTCTGACAGGGAATGGTCATCCCAGGCTGTTATTAAAACAGCAGTTTCTCTGCTGACTCTCTTGTTAAAGCAATTACCTGTGGCCATTATCTGCATGCATCACTTAAATCTTTGATGGCAAAATGTTTAAATAAATAAGAGGGAACAAAAATAGCTAGCAAATACCAGGAGATGATTATGTGGTAAAACCTATAAATGACAATGCTATGAGAACAGCCAGAAGTATTTTTAATAAAGTAATCACAAACAGATTAATAGCTTGGAAAGCAACAGGGGATTTTTCTCTTCCAAAGCAATGGGATTTTCAGCAGACTCTAACCAGTCCTCATCTAAGTAGCAATGTGCTTATCTATATCCATCTCCCCTGATCACCTCTCTTCTCAACATAAAGGGAAATCAATAAAAGGACTTGTTGAGAGGAGTCTCAAGAGTCAGGCACTGTGATCACACCTTTAATCCTGCAGGAATCTATGTCCAATGACTACATCATCTCCAGTGCAACTGGCACATTGTTTAGAGCTGCTCTGCAAAGCCTATGATATAGGGAAGGAAATAAAACCAGATATGGGTTATCCAGGCTGACCTCCTGCCATTGGGTCTGACTCAGTACCAAATGTTATTGCACTAAAATAATGCTTTTGATTGCTTGTATTTCTAGGTTGGAGACCTCTGTTATTAGAGAACACTCTTTGATTCTCTGCATAGTGCCTATGGATGGATTTTTCTCACGCTTATTTGGATGACCAAATAAGTAAACGAGGGCAGTGGAAGGGTTAAGCATTGATTTCTGGGTGCCCCTGGCATGCCAGGGATCTGCTGCTAATAACACTGGTGGCAGTTTCCTGAGCTCCCAGTGTGATAACAACTTCTGATCTGATTAAATTCCTCCCTTGCTGCAGCAAAACACCCCATCATTTAAAAGTTTTGAATGTGCTAACAGCTAATTTATTAAAGAACTCCTGCTGTGTCCATGTTTACAGGGCTCAGGCTGCATTCAAAAGAAAAGACTATTCCAGGCACATAAGGGGAGCAGAAGAGAGTTGTATTTCTGGAAAGACACACAGTGTGCCAGAAGAAAGGCTGGACTGATGAAAAGAACAGCTATGATGTTGTGTTGAGACTTCTTTGAGCCCTGACTAAAATAAGCACAATTACAGATTGGAAAATATGAGAATTATATTAAATGAGACTATGATGTATTTTACGAATGATGAAATAAAGTGAAACAAGTTCAAGCTACAAGTCCTGAAAAGCATGAAAGTTTCCTAGATGCTTGGTAATGAAGGCAAATGTGCATTGTGGGCAGACAGACATTTAACCAGGGTCTTCTTGTAAAGTATTGTCTCTTTTTAGAAAGGTTCGTACTATAAAACACTATAAATCTCAAGCTAAAATTTCTCAGCCCAAAAACTAGTCTCTGTCCCCAAACCAGGCGCATAAAAAGACTGAGGAGAAATGGAAGCTGCCTCTTCCTAAGAACTCTTGCTTTTAACTAAGAAATAAGATACCTTCCACAAATTTTAAACAAATCCCCCATCTTCTGTGCAAAAAATGCTGTAACAGACATTTTCAGCCATCTCCAATAACAATCACATTCCAGATGTCTCTCTCTGACAAGCTGTTAGAATGCCAAAGCCTGAAAATGGAAGAAGTCCAAGAAAGAAGTAGGTGTGCTCCACATCTAACAACATTACCTCATTATCTGCAGGTAAATATTAGGCATAGCCTGAGTTTAGAAAACAAGGTTAAATGCAAGGAGCACCTGGTTAACAAACTAATAGGCTAAATAATTCTGTACAGTTTCCAGACAGTAACACTTACGTGTTAAGATTTCCACCTCCTAGCTGTGTTCTCCTTTCACTGAGAAGTATTCATAAAATAATCTTAACAACTTTGCAATATTCATTTAATTTAAAGATATACACTTTAGCTCCACTAAAATCCCACTGTTGTAAGCCAACCACTTGGCTTATGTTATGCATGTTGTCAAGTGATACTCTAATGAGGACAATTTCTAGTGAGCTTTAAGTAGCTGAGGGGAAGGGAGTAAAAGCATGGATCAAACACCACTCTGAAGGTATGTTTATCTTTTTAAGGCACTGCCTTCTTCCTCAGCCTCTGATATATGCTTTATGAAAATACATGTTTCTATAACGAGCCCACATAAATACGATGACATTACCTCTTCCTTACTTCATTGTGCCTATATTTGAAGTATCAGCTTGAAATATACTCACAACATTTTTGGCTCTCTGAATAAATTTACATGTTAAGTAGCATTAGTTGTAAGTGGCAATGTTCTGCTCCTTGCTATGCTCAGTCAGTACAATCCATGTATGTCTAGATTAACAACTCCTTGCCTTGGCATGAGCCTGAAATGAATGGCACGTGGTTCTTCCAGCACAGCAGTCGTGTGTGATGGGGCTGCCCTGTGCACAAGGTCTTTATTCAGCTTTACCTTTTACCTATCCCTTACTCTTTCCAGCCCCCCCCCCAGTCTCCTTGGAAAAAGAAATATTGTTCTTAAATCCTTGACTGTGTACTGTGATTAATCCTTTCTCTCTTCCAAGGAAGCTGCTCACAGCACTACTCCATCCCCTGAAGTCTTGTTCCATTTCCATTTGTCCAGGCTATAATCCTGCCACTGCCTTGTGACTCCCCTGACTTTTGAAGCAGTCAGATGTCAGTGTGTTGGCTATTTTCATCATCTGAAGTACTCTTAATATATCAATTTACCTCAAAATGCTTAACAGTCATCTTCCATCTGCAATTTTCCTCCAAACTTGCCTTATAAACAGGTTTATATCCAACTTCTCCACCAAGGACTCATTAATCTCCTGAAGTTGGTCATCTGTCTTTCTAGTGCTTTAGCTCCCTGCACCCAGAGAGATGCCTAAACAACATTTCCTACCACTATTCTTCTCAAGGAGACACAATAGGAGAGTTTTAAGATGACTGTAATGCCCCACTTTGGATGTTCTGCTTGCTAAGCTTCGTTAGTGCCTGGTATGCTCGACCACAGGCAGATGTAGCTCCACACCCCTGTCAGGAAAGCCAAGTGGTGGTGTCCACAGTGGGGACATTGGAAAAAAAACCGAAAAAAAATCAAGTACAAGAAAAGGGGACGAGAAAAAAATTAGTCTGGAGGAATACACGGAAGAAGATGAAACCTTGGGGTTTAATCAGTAGGACACTGGTACACTCCTTACAGCAGTGCCAGGGCTGTGAAGTCACTTGAGAGGTTATTTTGGTGCTCAGCCTATGAATCAGTTGCGCTTTTGCAGCTTTGGATGTATATATCTCTCTCACCTTGTCTGCAGCTCGTTCACTCTAATATTGGCTGGTCATCTACTGGGCTCATCATCACTTTAATCATCACATTGTTGTCTCAGTTAAAAAGCATCCTGCATCACTCTTCTGAGGTTTCTTAGATTGCTCTATTTCACTTACTAAAAAGTCTGTGATATTTGATGTGAAGTCATCCAAGATTATAAGGTACTGAAAATACATCAAAAATAACAAATTTTGTGTTGTCTGTACTCTTGCAATGCTGGTAACATGGATGTACTAGGCTGAGAGGCCAAAATATTTTAATATCCATTTTCAAGGGGCCAGAAAACATACTTCCTGAAGGTTAGGTATTAAATTAAATGAAGAGCAATTCCTTATTTATGGATGATACTCTGGTAGAAGTCACTACAAGGTCAAAGAAATAGAGAACAAATATTTATACATCACCCTTCTAGAGCATAACAAGGGAAAAAGTCATGATGTGTTGTGGAAAAAAAGAGTCTGCTGTCTCCTCTTTCTGCAGCACCTCTGAGGACTATGGTGATTTCACCTGATATTCAAAAGAGTCTGAATTATTCTGAAGCATCTTTCTGATGTGCTTTCAGAAATTCTGTCACTAACAAGCTGCTTCCTTTGGTGCTTTTGATTAGTTTTCCTAAGCTGCTGGAGGCTTGGATGGCAGTCATGAGCCAGTTTCCACAAGCAATTTCAGTCCATAAAAGGAAATTAGGCAGAGAAGAAGTCTCAGGCCTTCTTTCTACTGCATTTCCCTGTTTGTCCAACATATTCCAGGAAATTCTGGTCATCATATGGATCATAAAGGCTAAGCCTGTCACCATGTGAGGATGTAGACATCTGTCTCCAGTGTTGATAAGGAGCCATAATACCAAATTCAAACTAGTTAAAGGATGTTGGTTCGTGGTTGTTGTTGCTTTTTTTCCCCCTTTTTAAAATTTTTTTTAAGTTCTGGCTTGCATTAACCAAAAAATAAAAAAGAGGAAAACTCCAGTACAGATCAGTTATCTCCAAAAGTATATTCAAGTTCAAGAGTCATAGCAGCGACTTTTGACAGTCTCAAAAAATGATACTGAAACAGAAATGGCAGAAGCAATATCCAGGAATATGAAGAATCTCGTCACTGAAGAGACACGTTAGATTTGTTCACTAAGTCCAGCAAATTCTGCCATCATTTGGTTCCACAGAAATGTCTGTCTGCCTTTTCTCAACAGCTAAAGAACATTCAAAGATCCATGGCTTATGTTCTCACTAATCGCCTGCTCTGAGTCTGTGGCTGGGGAATAATTACAGTAACTACTAAAAAACCCAAAACATACATTATGCTGTGTATTTTACTGAAAATATACTATAATGAATTTCAATGGGTGAAGAAAAAAATGGGTATTTAAATCTCCTGGCAGAAATGTGGATTTATGAAAATAAGCCCCTAGACTGAGAAAAAAGTATTGGTACCTATATGCTAACAAGATTTCTGACATATGTACCTCTGTGGGTCAAATCACTGACCCCAAACTCCTCAATCTTGGGACCAGACTTGCCCTTTAACATTTAATGAATTGTAGATTAGTTCCAACCTGCCAAGTGGTGTTCAAGGCCAGACTGGATGGAGTTCTGAGCAACCTGACCTAGTGGAAAGTGTCCCTGTCCAGGGCAGGGTGGTTGGAACTAGATGAGCTTTAAGGTCTCTTCCAACCCAAACGATTCTCTGATTTCTATAAGCACAAGCTGGATGGAACAATTATTCTGAGAGAACAAACAGTAACTATAAAGTTTCACACTGCTTTAAAGGACCCATGTGAGGATGGACAGGCTTTTAAAATGTTTTCTCTAATTCTTTTTCATTCCATTTTTCCCCCTTAAATGACAGGAGTGACAGCAGGATGTATTCCTCCAGTTCCCCTAGTTTTAGGCAGCTATCGCGTTCTCTTGTAATTCATAACATATTAATGTCAAAATCTTCATGTCATACCTGGCAGATGACTTGATAAATAAACTAAGAACATCGATAAACACAGAAGAGAGCTGTTCTTTAAAGAGGGAAGTATGGTCCCATTCTTTTCCAGTGTACATAGTGCAGCTCTGGCATATGCGGAGGACAGCAGTGAGATGTTCTTGCTTGCTCCAGTGAGGAGCTTGGCTTGCTCATGGCTTCCTTCCCTTAGATCAGCTAAAGTGTTACCTCTGTAGGCAAGAAGAAAACTTCTTGAGACCGAGAGTCCTGGGGCGCTTTGAACCCTGCTCTTTCCACACAGGGATGTGTTCATGAAGGACTGTGTTGCATGTGGTCCCTGAAAAAGCTGGGAGGTGGGGACTCACTGATGTGACTCGCACTGCCCTTATTTCCCTTTTTCATAGGGCAGCTTCTTTGCCTAACAACAGTTTCTGTGCTTCTCTTCAAGCACCAAAACAGGCCCAGCTTGTAAGGAACTTTCACCATGTACACTGGGCAAACCTCTTCCTCAGCCTCCATGCCAAGCTGCACAGGAAGGAAGGAAAATCTGCACCAGCGTCAGCCAGATGTGAAAGCAAAAAGACCAGGCAACTCTGAAGGGTGGATTTACAATCAGAAAATTCCCTTCTTTTACCTCACACATTAGAGAAAAAAAAGAAAATCTGAGAATAAAGAAGGAATAATTTCTGCTTTCCTGTACGGAAGGGCAAAAAGCAGCTTCAGCTACCAACATTGTTATTTTTGCATCCTTCCAAATTATGGCTCAAACAAACTGTTCTCAGTTCTAACATTTGTTTCTGGTTTCAGACTAGTAGAAATCTAATTTCCTTCTCCACAAGAGCAAATGTCAGCACAAGTGGGATCTGAAATTTGTTGCTTGACACCTGCAGTAAACTCTCAGTTAAACTGAAAGTAATATTTCAAAGAGGTACTTGGGAGGTATGCGCTTAAATTTGCTTAAAAGGCAAGCAGGCTTGTGTATGGTCCTCTAAAACATATTCCCTGCCCCCCTGGACTGATCCAAAGCAAAGGAAAGGGAACTGCTAGAACCACTTTGATTGCAAACATGTGGGACAAATGTGGTGTTTTGGGAAACTTTTAAAGTCTGGCTCAGAAATAAGTGCTATGATTTTACACTGCTAAACACATAGGCCAAAAGAGCCTGCCTAGCTTTTACACAGAATCAAATGCTTTGAGCTGGAAGGGATGTTAAAGAACATCTCGTTCCAACTCCCCCACAATAGACAGGGACACCTTCCCCTGGGCCATGTTGATCAGAGTCCCATACAACAGTAAAAACCAGCTGACAATAAAAATTAATTTCTGATATTTTGATTCAGATTCATTCCACAATAAATTCCTGATAATGACACACAAACAGCATCCTCAATCTTGCTAGCCTTGCTTTGGTATCCAGATTCCTATGCCACTGCAGGCAATCTGCCTCTCAGTTTTCTAAGAAGAAATCAGTTTTCAGGCTGTGAGCTACTAAATGCAACCCAGGGATTTCTGGAAATTTTATGACATTCAGCATCCTGTAAATTAGCATTCAGAAATTCAGTATTTAAATCAGAACATTCCTGTAATGACATTTATTGATATTTACTCTAGTTCATCTCTAAAATGCACTATTTTGACCCAACAGTTGGGCAGTGGAACATGTGAGCTACCTGTAGTTTGGTATTCCAGACTGAGAAAGCAGGCTAAATCCTAGCCAGTTGTGACTCCATGTAACAAAATGCACAAATTAAGTCTATTTTATCACTTAGCTGATATGGCTTGTATAATCCTTGTGGTACAATTGCTTGGCTGAATTCTGAAATTTGCAGTGCCTTTTTCTCATTTTGATATTGGGCCCCTGAGCTTTAAAACACACTGGAAACTTCTGTTTGAAGATGTCAAAGTGCATTTTCAATTGTCACATAAACCTAAACAGACATGCAATCTTATTAATATGTAAACAAACACACAGTGAGGACAACTGAGTTAGAGAAATGTAAGCAGAGAACCAGGTAAGATTAAAAGTCAGATAAAAATGAGATTGCTTTCCTTTTTGTCCCCTGCTACAAACACAGAGTTGTAAGAATGTATACGGCATTTCGACTTACTAGAGCAGAAAATATGCAAATTAGCATTGCTTCCACAATGCAAAAGGACAAAGCAAGACTAAAAGGATGTGACATATTTTAAATGGATCTAAATTAGCATAGTTCCATTAAAGTCATAGGGATGAAGGTTGGAATCCAGTCATCTTCCATACAAAAATAGCAATATTTGAATAGGCTATCAGTTATTAGAAATTCCAATGGCATGGAGCTGCTTTAATCTTCAAATCAGGCCATGTCTCAGAGGTGCTAACTGGAAGATTGCCATTACTTTCAGCACCCTCTTCTAAAGCCACTACAGAGCCAATAATTAATGCAAAGGGCAGATTATGCACATGCAGTACTACAAACATATTAAAAGTTCTGACTTCAGTAAGAAAAAAGATTGCCTGTAGCCTGCCACCCACAGGGGCCACTCTACTATTTTTAACTCAATTAGTTTAACTCTCTCAAAAGTCAGCCCTCTCTATCCTCGTTAGTGGTGACAAACAGTTTACTGGACTTATTATTCTTTTAACAACTCATTAGAACTGGAATTCATCAGTGCCAAAGGATCTAAAGGCAATTTATCATCAATTTATTAAAATACAAAAAAGAAGACAAAAGCTATCTAAAATATCCAGAAGGACTGCAATTACTGTAAATAGGATATATTAGGAAACTGAAACAGAAACCCAGCAGCATCTGTATTTGTGGATCATTATTTGAGAGAAAGCGGGAATCACTGTCATCTAGCTCCTACAGGAGAAAACCGAAATTATATTTTCTTGACTTTTAAAAGTGGAAACATTCAAAATCCATTAGGATGATTCTCAGACACTGTACTGATGAGGAGCACTGATGTGCCAAGAGCAGGAAACATCTGACCCACAGATACTATGTGATGCAGTATCCTCTTACAAAAGCAGTATTTAGAAAGTGCCATATTCACTATTAAATGTGGTTGTTTTCCGGGACAATAACTGCACAGATATAGTAAATATCCACAGGAACCATATATTTAATTATTACTCACTTGTTTTGGTCTTTTCCAGAAATGCTGGATTATGATAAAAATTATCAGATGCATTTTAGGAAAAAAAGTTAAGCATTCTGCATGACAAATTAATACTTACGTATAATTATAACATAGGAATGACTGGATAAATAATGTCATCAATTCCTGTAAGGAAGATGCCTCTAGATGCCTTTAGCTGAAATTAATTGAGTTGAATTGGAAAAAAAGTCTGAAAAGATGAAGAACTTATCAGAGAATAACAAGCTTTTTATACAGTTTTGAAACATCTAATAATTTCTATGCCATGGACATAACACTTTTTTCTTCATTTTTTAAAAAATACCTCTGCAGAAATATTACCATTACTTCTAATATTTTACAGTGAGTTTTCATGAGGAAAATAGTTGCTCATTTGGGGAAATATATAGTACATAAAAAAAACTTAAATGCATATGCATTAGTCTGGGAAAAATAAATGAAATGGGTATTTAAAAACCATGAGAATCAAAACAAATGGAAGGTCCTAAAGACATGGTGCAACAAAAATCCTAACCAAAACAGATCGAGGAACATTGTCTATAGCCCACACCTGAGAGGCTATTAAAAATACAGCTGTAAATACTGAATAAAGACCCTTTTAGACACATGCAGACTAGCTCTAGCCTGCTTTTTGCATCATGGATCCTGCCAAGTTCAGAAGGGAGAGCTAAGGAAGGAATCCTAAATGCCTAAGAACATCAAGTGATCTCTCCCCTCAGTTAGCAGAGCAGTGATAGCTCAAGGTTCACAGCCACCATGTGAAAAGCTGGCAGAGGGCTGAAGTGAAGCTGGCAGGGGGATGAAGTGAAGCAGAAAGGTGTCCTCAGAGAATCTGGAGACCTTGGAGAGTGTCACCATGTCCTGCTGAATACATCCTCTGCAGGTGAGAGGTGATTTACTACTGAATTCCTTCCAGTCATAAAACGTGATGCTTTTTGCTGAGGCTGTGATTTTACATTTTAAAATTTAGGTTAGAAGCAAAGAAAGGTGATCAAGTTAATGCAAGTTAACAATTTCCAGCTCCTCACCTGAGCACAGTAACTCATCCCTCCCAGCACCAGACATTTTTAAGTGAAACAGTAACTGGCAGCACAAGAACCCCATAACTTTTATTCAGGCCCACTTATTACACAGCATTATAAGCTATTTAAAATGGAGCATTACAGAAACACCTGCATTTTTTTCTATGTGAACAAGTTGGAACCAGTGACAGGAGCTTCTAATCATAGTTGAACCTAGGCAGGTCAGAAAGTTTTATAAAAGAATGAATGCTTTAATGCTCAGAATTAGTGTGGAGAAACCGCAATTAGTCAGCTTCTTTCCGCAGGGAAATCTCTCCTCTCTATGTTTATTTTAATTAAGTACCAAACAATGTCACTAAAACACGTCCCTGACAATGTGTGGGAAGCAAGGTAGTTAAAACAATTTTTTTCTCTTTGAGAATATAAAGACAAATGCACAGAGAAGGAGATAGCTGCTTTTAAAATGCAGCACTGATATTCCCTACCTAACATAATAAATTGGAAAGCACAAACACATCTAATACATATTTATGAAAGGCAGCATTTAACTGCTCTGTAATACTGTGAATAAAACACCATGGAAGGTCTGTGCAGCTTATTCTGGTGGTGATTTTGCATGTACAGAAGTGCAAAGGTGCAGATATGTTTGGTCAGGTGTTGGGCACAAACCAACAAACCTCTTTGCTTGTAATGGAGTAATGATGAAAGATGGCAAAGGTCCCTGTGTGAGCAACCACCTGCCCCTGCACCCAGCTCTCCATGCTCACACACCACATGTAGATGAGGTTTATATACCAACAGGTACCTTATTTTTCACTGTCCTTTAGTATTCCCTTTAAATTCATAAAAAAAAAGGGAGCTTTTTGTTCTCAAAAATGGTTTGAAAAATCCAATTTACAAGACAAGTAGCCTGAGACATTTCACAGGGCCCAAGCGTTCAGCATTATTAATGTTCTATAAGCTTTTTCATCATGTTATTACTAAATAAAACATCAGCTGAACCCTTCTAAAGCTCTGCAGATATATGACGCAGTTGTTAACTATGTTTATATAGGACATTTCTGCCTTGCTGCTATAAACTATTCTGACTGTAGTAGATTATGATTCAGCACTTTCAGGTATAAAACTCATGCAAAAATGAGAAAATATTGTTTGTTAACTTCCTGTGGAAACAGTAAGGAAAGTCATCCTTAATTAATTTGGGTGCAAACACATTAATTTGGTAAGAGCACACATCCATACCTGAGAAATAGCTGTGCAGTGGTACCAGCCAGTGTAACAAAAAAAGAGTCAAACCCCTCTTTCTATAAGGTGGATAATTAGTAAAAGGGGTCCTGTGTGGTTAAACCAAAATTACTGCAAGAATTGCAAAGACAGCTACTATTCCCCATATATAAATATATATACATGTAAAGGTTTATTTTAAATATAAAATATTATGTATCTATATTTAATATCTTATCTATTTTTTGTATTTTATATTATTTATATTTNTTATATTTTATAGAAGAATATTTATATTTATGATATATATAAAATTTCTCTCTTTTTCTCTCTCCCTAACTGCATATGCTCGAGGAAATGAAGATTATGGTTCTGTGCTGAATAATCTCCAGTGGATCTTTGGCTGGAGGAGAAGGAGGTACAGGGATTTAATGTACAAAGCTGGTGGCTGGGATGGGGTGCAGTTCCAGTCTGGCCTGTGCCTTCTGTGCAAGGTCATCTGGGAAGGATTTCCTTCCCTTCTGCTTCTCTCCTCTAGGTTTAGAGCAATTTGGTCTAGAGGAAGGTGTCCCTGTACATGGCAGCAGGAGTTGGAACAAGGTTATCTTTAAGGTCCCCTCCAACCCACAACATCTTATGATTCTAAGAAATCCCAAAATCTGAATTATTTTCCTTGAATTTAGTTCAAACCAGTTTTTGAACTAAGGCAGCTTTGCATTGAGCAGCAATCTTGCTAATAGATAGCCACTGACTGTGGGCTCACATCCAAAGTATGTGAATTTCAGCTCTGAAACACAAGAGCTGCTACATCAAAACAGACTGAGGGTCCAGCATCCTTGTCAGTGCCAGATGCTTCAAAACAAGCTAGACTCAATTTTGCTGCTAGCAAGATTAATTCACGTCCTAATCAACTCAGCTGAAACTATGACAGTGGTAAGCCCCAGACCAGATTTTGACCCTTACTGTACAATTTTCAGCATGAGAAATAAGAAATATTTCTTCTGACCACAAAAGATGATGCCCCAGAGCAAAAGTGACTTGAGAGAAGATTGGCATGCAGTGGTAATTTTATTTAAGATGGTGAAACCAATATGGGGTTTTGATCTTTGAGAATAATGTTACAAGATAACATTTTCAGAAGAGCCCAAGCAACCTTTGGCCCTTTGGCTCCACTGGCTTTCAGCAGGTTAATACACTGAATCACCCAGGGATATTTGAAAACTTTGTCAATACACTTGAAGCTTTAGATGTAAACCAAGAGAGGCTGCCTGGCTTTGCACTGTGAGCTCCATGGGACTTGTTTTAAAGGAGCAGAAGCAGCTTTTTGTTCCACCTGTGTCCTGCACCAATTTTTCACAGCCAGCAGAGCAGCAGTTGCCACACCTCCATAGCTTCACCCCACTGCATCAGTAAAAACATCTGGCTAGCTGAAGCAAACATACTCCCCCTTCCCAAACATAAACAGGAACTTTCGCTGGGCCAGTCTGGTTTTTCTTTTCCCAGCTCCTCTCCTTGCTTTCACCAGGCACATTGCAGAGGCAGAGTATGTCTTGCTTACTGTGAGGGTAGGAAATGCATCAGAAATGCAAGGCAACTAATTTGGAACACTGTTTTTAATTAATGACACTTTATTATTTATTTTTCACCCTAAACAGCTTATTAGGATGATCAGTTCCTTGAACCATTAATTAAATTCTGTTCGTGTAATGTAACATTTCAGACTTCTCTTTCCGCGCACTGTGTACATGAACATTTCCTCAAATCTTCATTTCCTTGGAATTGCAGGCCATTTTCTTTAATTCTCCCAGATGCCATTCTCTTTTTACCCTGCATGTTGAAATGACATACCCAGAACCAACACCATCTATCATTCCTAGCTTGGAAAGTTTATTCCAAGGTTTGATGGATGGGGTAAAGTTCTCTTTCAGGTGGGAATGTACTGCTAAGTCTATGCAGATGGACAGTTTTTCCTGTGGCACAGCAATATGAATATGGATATCCAGCTGTAGTGCTTAGGTGTAATCAGGGAGGGAGATGCAAAAACACAGTGACAGGAAGGTCAATATGTTTTGCCTAATAACAAATTCTACTGTTGGTGCAGCTGAAGGGAAAGGCAAGTGTTGCACGAAATATATTTCAATAATTACTTCATTTTGAAAAATGTGATAATTGCATATGCACAGAGTAGCCACCGGAGACCAACAGCAGAAAATATGTCAGTTGGAAATGCATTAAAAAAACCAGATAAATACACAGCAAATAGTGAAAAGATGTATTGAATGGTGCATCAATTGAAAGAAATATGTGCATCTAAATACTAAAATCAGGGAAAGCCTGGCATGTTCACATCCCTGGTTGCAAGTATACTCACAGCCAGCCTGTGTATGCTGACATGTTAAATATTAAATGAGATTCTAAAGTAAGCTCAGCACAGGAAGACTCAGCTGTGAACAGCCAGGTCTTGGGACTATGTAGCTAATGCCATGGTGTACCCATTGCTGTGACTGGCAGTGCTCCTGGAATCAGCCCCACATTCCCTCTGCTATCACTGAGATGCTACCAGACATCTCTATGGCATGGGGTGCACACTGGGAGCTCAGTCCTACATCCTTCTCGCTGGAGCATTATACCCAACTCTGCAGGTTGCTACACAACAGACCTGGGTGGATGGGGCAGGAATTCCATTCCTGAAAGCCCACCACATGCAGAGGTATCAGGGCTGAACAGCACTGTGACCACAGGGGAAGAATGGGAGGCTCAAAAGCAAGGAAATACCTTATTTGTCTTTCCCCATGACTATTGACACAACAACAGTAAAAACTGAGGCACTGCGAAGTACAAAAGAGCCACATAAAGTCTCTTTTCCAAGCCTGCAGAGCCAATGAGAATGATACCAAAGGAGCATAAGACACCTCATTCCACATGTTACCAATTTCTATGCCGTATCTGAAAGCTGATAGCCAAAAAATATGAAAAGATCTCATCAAAAGCTCAATCTCTTCTTAAACACTGAAGGAATTAGCAGCATGACTGGCCTGTGTAAATCTCCATGTCCACTACACACAAAGTCTGCCTGCTAAGTGCAGCAAAAGGTAAAATGTGTGACAGCGGTTTACAATAAATCAATTAATTGATCTTTCCAGTGTTTAACCAACATATATCCCCATACAACTTCAATTAGCCCCACGAACAAAGTGACACCTGGCAAACAGAACCATAAATGACCCTTTGATGTTATCACATCCTAAGTCAAAGGACACAGGAGGTGTTTATTTTACTGGCAGGTCCACATTCCTGGGTCTACTTTACAAGGAAAAAATGCACTATTAACACCTTTGTCTAAGGGCTAATTCTATAGCTGTTAGAAAATCCCTAGTCCTTTCTTCCATAGAAAGAAAGAGAGCCATAAGGAAGTGTCACCTGAAAAGCCTGCCACTGGAAGAGGTGTGGCAAATATTCTAACATCATAAAATAACAGAAAATAAGACAATGCTGAGATGTTTTAGTCAGCAAATACATAATGAAATGCAAAACTAAAACCCAAAAAACCAACCAACCAAAACCACAATCACCCCCAAACAACAACAACAAAACANAACAACAACAAAAAACAAACAAACAAACAAACAAACAAAAACAACAAAAAATTGTTGAATGAGGAGCATTTGAATTGATGAAAGGCAATGAAGCATGATACCCAGGAGAGTCCTAGATTCTACCATTATAGTGCTTAAACACTTCAGCGTTCCTCTCTTTTTTCTGCAAACTCTCATAATAGTAATTTCATTGAGTTTGAAGTAAATCACTTAATATTCAAGAGATATAAAGTTCCCTAATAGTGTGAAATAATCCTATAAAATATCACAGTTGCACAAACAAATCAATCACCTGAGTGAGGCAGAACAGCCAAGAACTGAACTGGGGAGATGAGAGGTGGCAGTCCAACACAACAAAAGAAAATACTCTATTGCTATTTCTGAAGTTCTTATGTTCTGACAAACAATGGCCCAGAAGGTCTAAAAGTTGGGAGTTGACTTTTGAGGCTTTCACACTGAATGCTAAGCAAGCAAAGAAGTGATAAAGCCACAACTCAGCCTTTACAGTGTTTTATCTATGTTGAGCACTCTCAAACTGGCTTCCTAAATCATCCATGGGATTGTTCCCTAGCCAACATTTCATAACATAAAGTCATTTGGAGCAATTTTTAGAAAAGGGTTCAATTGTTAGAAATTCCTGACCTATATCCAGACTTTTGTCCTTCTTCTGTTTTGTTTGGTCAAGTTCACTCCCGAGGAGCCTGAGACATCAAGGATCCCCATCAGAATCTGAGATGTCCTAGCTAGATTTTGAGTTTTTCCTCTCTCAATTAAAACATGCTCTGGCATAGTTTACCATTAGATTAAGTGTATCTTGCAAGGTAAACATAAAGCACTCAATAATTGATAGCATGTTATGCTAAATTTTTTAAAAGAAAAACAAGCAACTAAGGCATTAAACCCCACAATATACATTGAAGACGAATAAACAGAATAATTAACAGTATACTCTGCTAGATACATTTCTAGTTTAATCAACCCAGGGGACGAAATAACAGACACAGTATTTCACTCACACTACAGAACCAAAATTTCTCCTCCAGTGCAGCATATTCTTCAAAAATCAGTGCCAGTGAAAAGTATAGCCTTTTGGGCTTTAAATACTTGAGCTCATTTTTTGAAAGCCCAACTCTCTTTTAGCTTCCAGCTGAAATGGGGCAGACCAGTCCCTCAGCTGCAGTTAATCAGTGTGGCTCCACCAAAATCAACAAATCTGTGCTGTTTAACACTAGTCTAAGAACTGACCCTATGTTATCTCCCAGCATACTGTCCTCAGCTGGGACTGCAGATATAATTATTTTGGTTCTGGCATCTGAAATACTACATAAACAGTGAGTTAATTACATTACTGCCAGTAGAGTGTTGTAAACCCCCATCATTTTTGATGTTTGCTAAAACAATACATATTCTGCAGCTGAGTAAATATTTATTTGGGGATCATAATGTAGGAATTGGTTCTCACTCCAGATGTGGATTGCATTTATAGAAATTTGCACTGTGGCTTTGATTTGAATTCTCTCATTCTCTGGTCTGTGACAACTGATTGCCTGTAGACTCACAGCTGTATCAGTAGTGATATTCCAAACCTCTACAGTGCCTTACTCTATTAGTCCTTTACTCCTGTTAATGAACTAAGCCACAAGGATCCCCCTGGAGTAAGAATTATTCTATTCATTTTACATATGGGAAATTTATCATGAGAAAGCTAAAGCCACTTGCCAAGGTTGTGTGAGAAACCTGGAGTAAAGCTAGAGAGAAGTGCAATCAATACATAGGTAAAGTTCCAGTCTTACTGAACAGGAATAAATGTTTGCAGAATTCAAGCCACATTTTAAAAATATTGTTAGGTAGACAAGTATCATCCAATAAAGTAGAAAAAAAGGAAAAAAATACCATGGAGATCGCCTGAATCATAACTAATTGCTGTGAATATCTATTTGAGAAGTTTTGGAGTTTTTTCTCCAAAATGATTTTCCTAAAAATTTTAAACTTATGTATATTGGAATTTCCTTTGCAGGAGAAGAAATACCCCTTACTGTATTCAGCAGTAAAATAGCACAAGAAATAATGATTCTGGGTGGAACTTGCTGGCATTCATTAGCAGTATTGGCTCAGTTGTGTGACATTTCTGGAAATGCTGGAAAAACAAAAAGGTGTTTCAATCCTGACTTCCCTGCCAGCAAAGGTAGATAAGTTCTGAGCTATTCTTATAATCCTGTTATCTGTCTTGACATGCTGAAGAACAACAAAAGAATACTTCATTAATTGCCTCATAAGAAATCACATTTTGATCCTCAGATTGCATTTTCAAGTTAAATAGTGCAAAAGAATTGCACACAGATCTTTAAGAGAACACTACAGGTCATACAGCTCAAGTCAGGCAATGTTTTCAAATAACAATGGTTAAGTTGACAGTGAGACAAATAACTGTCCATGGCATTAATGGCTGCAGCAGCAGAATGAAATGCTGGGGAACCAAACAAGCCTTGACTCTGGCAGGGCCCTGACTTCAGAGATGAGTATTAGAGTGTTTGAGAATTGCTTCAGGAAGGACTACTCTATCATTAGCTACACAGGTTTAGGCTCAGCCATTATAAGGATGGCAATGGAGATGCCAATCAGGAAAATTTCCTCCTTCAGGAGAGGGAAAAAAACAAAGTCAAACTTGCTTAAATCAATGGACTTCATCTTGTACATTTAAGGAGCTTTTGATGGGGATGCAGTAGGTGCCTATGTCCATTTTCTAACAATACAGAAGAAAATTACATCATTTATTTAAGGTGCAATGAGATAAAGCAAAATACACTTTCTAACAACTATCTTGCTCTAATATACATTAAAAAAACCCACTCTGTAGATCAGGCTGAAGTAAAAAATCATTGAACATTTTAATTTTCTCATTAATTTTAAAGACAGAATATTCTCTCTTTAGTATGGAACTGTCTCTTTACCTAGCCAATGTTCTCTATTTCCAGTGGAAAATTTATTGAAATTTATTGAAAATGAGATTCTGGTCTTATACATTTTCATATTTCAGAGCTCAACTGGCATACAAATCACACTCCTCTTCCATATTCCATAACAGGAGTAAGTTCATTCACAAAATGTGGTACAAAGCCATTGACAAGGCATAACAGCTTCTATTGAAAATACAAATATATGAGCACTGTCAAGTTACAGCTTAAAGCAGATCTTTCTTTCTGACAATGTCAGTTTGCAAATATGGTAGTCACAGGACTTCTGGAATTCATGGAGCAGATAGGATTCAGAAGAGGATAAATTTGTAAAGTGGAGAAATAAAGATGCTAGACAACACTAGAAAACGGAATGGCACCGTGAGAAAAAGATGGAGAGAAACGAGAAGTGGAGGGATGCATGTTCTATGGAGAGATGAAATGAAGGGGAATGGGGTCAGAAACAAGGCTCATGCTAAGCACAGAAGAAAGTATCTCAGAAATAAAAGCTATTTTTTGGCAGCTAAATTTTGCTGTTAGGCTGAACCAAATAATTCTCTAACACTGTCTGCTCCATAAATAACTACTTGCAAATGTGTCCTTTCATTTTATCTATTTACTTTTACTAGCTCTTCCACTGGTGATAAACACTGGATAATCACTGACTTTTCTAATGGTCCTTTCTGACAAAAAAAAAAAAAATACTTTACCCATTCTTCAGGGACGAACAAAAAGACTAACTGCTCATAAAACACTAAAAAGAAAGCATTGCAGGAGAATTCCTGCATGGCTGAAAATAAAACCTAAAATCACATCAAAAGTGTTGGCCCAAAGTCATTTTCAGTGAACCACAACTGTTATTTCTCATGACAGCTGGGAACATAAAGAGACTTTATTAATGCATGATTTCTGCATTTACCCCATATTTCTAACTTGGAATAAATTAGAAACAGACTTAAAGGCCCCATTCCACAGGATGAAGTAAACAAATGTGTTTTTGTTAAAAAAAAAAAAATAAACCATTTATGCTTTTCAGAATGAATTAAATTCACGCAGCATTTGTTCAACTTTCTCAGGTCAGACAGCTTTCATTCTGTTTAACAGGCTGTAAGGAGAACAGACAATGCAGGGAAGGCTGCAGTCAACCTTCAAACAGCAATCACATCCACTTTTGTCTCCTCCCCACTACTGCTGTGTCACCACATTGAACAGCAAAGCAGCTAAGTAGATTTAAAAACAGTAAATACATGTGTGTGCCAGTTTGAAATCAAACCAGTGGGAGATCGCAAGTCAGAATTATAATTTAATAGGAAAAGAAAAATTTAAAAGAAATAAATGCAGTATTACAAGAACACTGACAAAGACAGAAAACAACCCTATGGTGGTTGCAGTCCAAGCAGGGTGGTTCTGTTGAAGCAGTGATCTGTAGAAAGATGGGTGTGAAGGTCCAGCAGTAGCTCTTGTCCTCTGGGAGTCCAGTAGGTAAGAGCTACTGTGGTGCTCAGAATGTCAGATTATATCCAGGATGGAATGCTTGGTTCCTCCCTCTGGGCAGAGCATCTCACAATGGGATGGTGAGTTCTGAGATAAGGCACTGATGGGCCCATTAACAGGAGATAATCCAGAGGGAGGAGGCAGGGAGCACTGCCCCACCTGGTTTCAAGTTCATGAAGATGGTGATAGAACACATACTTTTAGTCATGTCTTACTTTACAATGTGGACATTGTGTCTGTGACTGCCACCTGAAAATATAACTTCTATTCAGCATTGTGTTGCCAGGCAACAACACTGCTATCCCAAAATTTAACAATAATTTGATGCAGGAAGAAAGATGGGATCTTAAACTTCATTCTTATCCCTACCACAAGTGATGCTGTAAACAGAAGCAGCATGAGACTTGGGACACGGTGGCTCTGGAAGGCTGTTGGGTCCATCTCATCCTTAAGTTTCCTCTCATGACTTGCTCTCAAAAGGGCCAACCCAGGGATCAATAAACCATATATGATCTATTAACAACACCTAACCAGAAGGGCTTCCACTTCTACTTGGCCTTTTTTTTGGTCTTTTCTAAGTTTAAGAAAAAAGACTTGAAAAGAGCACTGTTGTTCCTAAATCCAAACTAGTCAGATTCTTTTTTTAAAATTTATTTTATTTTTTGTTCAAAAGGGAACACGAAATTCTGCTTCAAATTCAACCCCATGGTTCTGAGGTTGAACAGACAGGAAGGAAGGTTTGGTCAAGATCAGCCTTTGCTTCAGCCTTTGCTTCAGCCTTTGCTTTGAAGAGAACCCAAAGAATCCCTGCACATGCTCCTCAGGCCATGTTTAGCAGCCTCTAGATCCACTATAAGACAAGTGCTGCATGAAAGCATAGCTCAGAAATGCAACAACTACTTTATAATAACATCTGAATTGCTTCTGTGAATGAAAGAAGCAGGTTATGCTACACCAACTACACCTTTCCCAACTCAGACTTTCAAAACATATTTCTATCAGAGACTAAATGACAATGTTAGCCTCACTGCAATCAAAAGCAACCACTGCAGTTCATATGCACAGAACATCTAGCTATCAATCAGGTAAATAACTTGAAAAAAATTTCATCATCAGAATGGAGTTTGGATTACACCTTTAGAAGTGAACTAGCAAATCATTACTACACACTTCATTTTGGTACGTTTGCTGACAGAACTTCACAATTCCAAAAGACCCCAAAAAGTCAATAAAGTTGAACTAAACAATTAAAAAAATAAACTCATAGTATTACAGCTGGGCCAGCACCACTAAGGCTAAATAATGTCTCTGGAATATTGTTTACTTGAAAAGAGAGGCTAAAACCACTATCGATGCTCAATTCTTTTCCCATTTGGTGTGGTGGATACCTAAAATGTCTTGGTCTCTATCAACTGTAAAAAAAAAAGTACTCTTAAGCTACACATAAGAATTAGTTTAAACTCATAATTTCCCTACTAATTTATAGTTCACCATGGGACCTTAAGAATACACACAATGAACAATATGTTACTTATATGGCAGTTACTGTTAAGGAAAAAATGTATAGAAGAATTAATAATTCTGAGAGACAGCGATGTTTGAAGTTAAATACATAAGCAGTCCTTACAAATATATTCTCCAAGCTATTTTTATGACAATTTTTAGAGTCATATGGGTGTTTTAACGGCACAAGCACAGATTTCCATAAAGAAATTTTTAATCAGATTTACTATGTCTTCATTTCTGTTTCATATCAGCTTAATATCAATGAAATTAATCTGGCTGTACTTGTGAAAGACTGGGTTTATAATCTGGGGTGTCTCAATGGGAGTTACTAATTTATTGACAGTAATGTATGTTCCAAAGGAGACACACAACACATAATAAACATAATAAAATGAAATCAGCCCAGACAAAACATTATATCTTGGGTTAGTTCCTCTGTGAAAAATATAATCAGACATTCTGAATGATTAATGAATTGGATCATACATATGATGTATATATATGTACATATATCATACTTCATTTCGTAAGTGAAGTGTCTGTTTAGGTTCCATGTATGCTGCATTTACGGATAAGGGAAAGGGTTGTACCTCTTGTCCCTCCACACTGCGTCCAACCTGGTGTTTGCATGGACAGAGTTTCTAGCCGTAATGAAAATAAGATACATCCCAATCACAAAAGCAAAGACAGAATGAAATTCCATCTATAAGCACAAATTGGAAGGAGCAATAATCACCTATTTAGGAGGCACATAGTAAGGTCACTGAATTCGCGTGGTAAGCAAATATTTTGAACAACCTTTCATTATTCTGTTGCAGGTATCCCTCCTAGTCATCACTGGTGCTAGTAGGCTCCTAAGAGGGTTTAACTCATCTGCCCATCACTATTTGAAGTATTGTGAGAGTCTAATGCCACTCATTCTACAATTCATTCCAATCAATACTAGTTCCTTTACATTTCACAGGCAGCACTGTTAGTTACAAAGGAAAGGAGATGGCATCCTGCAGGTGTCCATAACCTTTTGACAGCTATGTACATTAGAACAACCTGCTCAGCAATGCAATTATATTAGTGAGGTACTGTCAATCAGAGAACATTTCTATGTACGACTTGGGAGCAGGAGGAACAAGGGATTTTGGGTACAAATTCTGGCTTCTGTTCAGGACAGCACTTTAGCAAACCCCTGAGCTAAGCACTGAGGGTCTTTAAAGCCAGCAGACCATAAGCAAATGTTTAATTACAGAATTAACTGTGTTTGGAACTGAGTCCAAACAGCTTAATCTTGCAGTAGATAAACACCATCAGCTGCCATTATATTGAGAGTTGCTAATGCTCGGTGCTGAGGTGACTGAAAGGTTTGGGTGTGCCCAAACCAGCTAGAATACATCTCCAGCAGTAAGGAAGGCTGTGCTTAGGCTGAAGATCAGTTGTTCTTCTTCCTTTAAAACAAATTCAGCACTTTGGAATATGGTACATCCCTTTTTTTCATCCCATGAAGAAAGAAAAATGAATAACCTCCAGGTTATATTAATTTTATATATCTATATGGTGTATATATATTATTTAAACCTACAGAAGGATGAAAAACTCAGACAGAAATCCAAAAAAAAGAGGAAAAAAGTTTAGGATGGCAAAGAACATTTGAAAACATTATTCTCTATGGCCAGGGTATTTTGTTTAGGGCAACTTCTGCAAGCAAAGTGGTTTTTAAGTTTTTTAAGTTAATTGTAATGAAAGACTCCTTTTCAGCCCTACTTTGCTTTTAGCAGCATTATTTCTTCCTTATTATCATTCAAGTTTATTAATTACCTATTGCATGCCTAAAAGTATTTTTGGGAAGTGATAATTGCAGCACATTTTGTGATGGAGGGAAGACTTTGTTGGCACTTAGGCACTTGAAATGTGTGAAGTGGTTTGAGGGTGAAGGAACTTGAGCCCTGGGTGAAAGTGTAAGTAGATTTCATAATATCTGACAAGTGGGATTTAGAGCCACAAGTGTAACAAGAGTATGCTAACGTAGCTGAATGTCAAAACAGAAAGAAGATATGTCGCTCTCAAAATGGCTTTTTTTTTAACTGCTTGAGTCATTAAGAATGCACATTTGATTGCTCATTAAAGCAATTATTCTCATAGTTTCTTAAGCGCATTTCACTACGTCTTTGTGAGATTTGCTACCCAAACCATTAAACACTCCTTGTTTTCTGTTGAAAAATAACATTTAAATTATTTAATAGACAACTGGTGCAGTCTTGTGACCAAAAGTTCAAAAAACCAAGCAGAAATTCTAATGAATAAATTGTGAAAGCAATTTGAAAATTGCAGGGCTTAAAGAACAGCACAAGTCTCATAAAAAAAAAAATCTCCTCAAAGAATACTGTTTATAATTTTGAACACATTTCCTTGCCTGTTAAGGAAGGAAGGAAGGAAGGAAGGAAGGAAGGAAGGAAGGAAGGGAGTCTGATTATCTTTAAGACTGAGCAAGTGGATGAGATTCTCCTGTAAGAATAGATTGCACAATTGCAGGAGCCCCAGCCTCAACCTTCAAAGCTCAAATGTTTCTTGTTGACAATTTTCGTACATTAGAGAGGCCAAAAAAATTAGTGCACAAGAAATAAGCCCAGAAATTCTCTTTTTTTATGAGTGCGTAAATGTCTTTCTCTCCTTCTTCATATGTACTGCTTATGCCATAAATGCATTAACCTGTTAAGAAGATGAGGTCTCTACCCTAGTTTTAAAAAATAATCAAGAATTTTGCCTATAAAAATAATTACACTAATAAATTACATATCCAGCTCTTCATGCCTGACATACAGACAAGTCAAAGAAAAGGTAAGGAGTGACTGAAAGTTATCTGAGGATACTAATTTACAGCAGATGGTTTATATCTGTTTTCTCTCATGGATTTCTTGTTAATAATTTACAGGAGCTACAGCTGAAGTTCAGTGTGCAGTATATTACAGGTCCACAGCATCAAAAAATCTGCTTCCATTATAGGAAATACCAATGAGGCTAGCAAGGGTCCCTCATTTTACATGCAAAAAGTAGCTCTCAAATTACTGAAAAGTTTCAAAGTAAAAGAAACTTTTGCAATATGTTTACATTTTCCTCCTAAAAATGCAGAATTACTTTTCCACAGAATTGTACTACCTGGAGTACTCCTCTGAAATTCAGCCATGGTGCTGCAATAGCTTTCCTAGTCAATGAAAGGTTACAATTTCTCAAAAAATGGTATTCACACAGATGGCAAGAAATAAGACATTTACTTTTAGACTCCTAGTTTTTCAGCAATCTTAAGTACTGCAAATTTGGATTCACAAAGAGTAAGACACTCAGCTTTTCCTAATATTTCCCAAGGATATATAAAACAGTCAGTGGTATTGTTATGCTACCTGTCAAGCCCTTTGCAATGAAAAAGTTTAGTGTTTCCTCTGTTGTACAAACTAAGATTACACCAAAAATGTTTGTTCATATTTATATTCTTCATGAATATGCATTTTTTATTTTTGTGATCTTACAGATTTTTAAGTTGCACAAGAATTAGAGGAAATTGAGTGCTATCTCCATTCCTGTAAGCTGACAATACAGCCACATGCTGAGCATGAATCCTGTGGTCTATAATAGCTTCTTTAGCCCTTATTCTCAACAGGCCTGTGTGGACACAGCTGTAGGCAGGTTTGTAGCAGCTAAGGACTTCTTGATCACAAATTAATATTTACATTAGTTCTTCAGTTTTTACTACATTATCACTTTTACATTGCAAAACAAATCACCATCTAATTGAGTTTAGAGACTGTAGTCACCCATTCCAGCACTGTCATTACTACACCCAGAATGACATCATCACATTATTAGTGAAAGT
This sequence comes from Vireo altiloquus, assembly GCA_013396875.1. Classification (NCBI taxonomy): domain Eukaryota; kingdom Metazoa; phylum Chordata; class Aves; order Passeriformes; family Vireonidae; genus Vireo; species Vireo altiloquus. Next base: position 151,694 of record VZRF01015768.1, read on the forward strand.
ATTAGGTGAACTCTTCAATGTAATTGTTTGAAACCGTTCATGTGAGTAAAGCTTTTCTATGTGCATGTGGTATCCAGGTCTGTTCATCCCTTTGCTATTGAAGAGCTGAGACACAGACATGACAGGCCCCCAGTTTGCACCATAATGGCACTGAGTCCCTGTCCTTGTTCCTGTGTTTCTGCTTTGATGCCTGTGAAACAGCCATGTCATGAGCATCACCCTTTTGTCAGGCTCCTAAGTATTTGACTTTGTGTCTTCCAGGAGTTCTTTATTATTGCTGATCTATTCACTGTTGGTAGCAGTGTTCCCTCAAGTCTCCCCATCTGCCTCCCAGACCTTCTCCACATCACTGTCCACAGCCAGTCCAGACACTGAGCATAGCGATTGGCAGCGAGGAACTGATCCATTATGAGACAGGCATGGCAAAAAACTGTGCTTTCTCAGCTGTCAGGCATGCAAAGCGTTTGTCACAAGAGGCTATCCTGGCCAAATGGGTTTTCCCTTCAGTGGTAAAGGTGAGAGACCTTCTGTGCAGTATTCCCTGCAGAGTGCTGGCTCCAACCCCAGCTGCATACAGCACAGCATCTACACTCAGCCAGCTCTTTCACTTGGAAATACGTACAATCTGGGCAGCTGACTTTGAGGGAATAAAGAAAACTTGCCTAGCTACAATCTGGCCTTTTATTTCTTTATGTCATGCACTACACAACAATAGCAGTTTTCACTATCAGGTGCCCTCAAGTCAGGGCCTTAAACCTTTGCAGATACCAGCAAATCTTCCATTTCACTTCCATAGGAGCTGCAGCAGCCAGCAAAGCTACTGAAGCTTTTTACACTTTTCCTGACATTAACTTATTAACACCACCAGAAATTGCACGTGTGTATTCGAAAGGATGCTGCATCCCACTGCTCAGTCCGCATCCCACAGCATGGCCAATTCCCACAGGGAGCTCTGATACCAACCAGACACACAGCAGGCAGTGGGTCAGAAACAGCACCAATTTGTTGTCTCCTTTGCCTCTGTGCACTTCCTTTCTATAGCTCTAAAATTCAAGCAAGGAATTGAAACGTCAGGTGACTCCGTCGAACAAATAAATTAAAGACTTGCTACTGTATGGCAAGATATTGATTCAGTAATGCTCCTCCAGCTCCTGCTGTGGGTAAATGAGACAGACTACCCACAGCTTCCCAACACAAACCCCAAACTCTTTCAAAGCCTAGTCTTGCAATGACTATAAAACACACATCATGTAGGTGCTGTTCATCCATGGGAAAGCCCTATAATACGTCTTGCTTGGAGGAACTTGTATTTTAGAACCAGGGAATAATCAAAAGTGGTATTGCCTTGTCATTGCTCTTTGCTTTTTTTTTTTTTGGTGGTACCTGGGTTTGCCTTTTATATGATAGCATCAGCTGTAGAGAAAGTCACAGCACTTACAGGCATCTTTACTGTCCCTGGGCATGAAGATACACTAATAGCTTAAAACCTGTCAGATCCTAAACCTGAGCCCTTGGAACATACTTCTGTGCTCATCTATGGTCTATAATGTGGCTAAAATCAGCACCTCTCCATAACAACACATTCTTGCTGCTTTTAAAAGTGGATTATGTAAATTTGGCAAGAGGCTGGTGATGATGGGATGGTGGGCATGGCAGCTAGCTCCTTCCCAGGGACTGGAGCTGTCTCACAGTGTGCTTCTAGGAAAGTTAGCTCCGCTGTAACTGCACATCAAGAAATGGAAAGTAACAAAAGCATATTAAAAAATATGAGGAAAAGGTGGCATCTGCACCAATTCAAGTTCTCCATAGTGGTGGACTCAGTTAACAGTCCCAGGATGGTCACATCCAGAGATACAGGACTGTCAGCCCACAAGGCAGGTTTAAAATGGCTCAGGATGCCCAAAATTACACATTTGAACCCCAGCAGGGCTGCCTCATGTCTTCAGCTTTCCAGGAAAAGCAAATTGCAGAGTGTGTGCTTTAGGGCATGGGGTGTCATCCCATTCCTTTGGCCCTGCACGCTCGAACTAGGAGCAACGCTGATTCCTTTTCTCCTGGATAATTCAAATGAAGTTGGAGAAATTGTTAAAAGATGAGAGGGATGGCGGAATATACACATATTATTACCAAACTCTATTTAGCAGTAAAGAGATGAGTAAATCTGAAGGTTTTATGCATCTTTAAAGACAACCCTGGTGTCCTCCATAAGCCAACAGTGGTCTTTTAAACACAGTTATAATATACCTATACATCACCTCTCTGTTTCTTCATCTGAATCGTTAATGTCACAATGAAGCAAACAGTCTTACTTCCTAGGTAATTACTGTGTATCTATTAAAATGAATTCTCTTTTGAAAAGGCTTGTTTGTTCTATATCCATCCTGCTAATGTGTATCTTATCCTTCATTGTATCTGTCAAGCCCGCTATATTGGAAAAATCAATAATTAAAGAGCTTTACAGTAACAATAACGCACATTCTTGCCACTTAAAATACAAATTAAATCCACTGAATTAAAATTTACACTGTCAACAGACAAATATAGGTATGTCAAGCACTAGCCCTCAAAGAGTATCGACACTGCTCAGAAAAGTCATTACATTGAGCAACAAGTATCCTGGAGAATATTTTACAGAGTAGTTTATCTCCTCACTGGTGTTTATTGTCAGTCTGTTTCAAGATATGAGTCAATAACAGAACCATAGCAGGCAAGGAAAAGACTGTGCTTTTCTCACAGAGCACAAACAAATTAGTGTCATTTGCAAGCAATTTCAGTGCAACTGACCTCCCTACATCTGAGCCAGTATTTACAGCAAATGCCTACTATTTTCATGTTTTCATTTATAAATGTATATTCATTGTTTTGATAACATGCATGTTCAGATGCCTAAGATACCAGGCATTTTTCTTATTTCAGAAGGTTTCTTTTCAAATTAACTGAATACAGGTAACTTCATTATTTTATAATCTGAAAATTAGTATTTTGGCATATTCTATTAAAAAAACCTCAACGTGTACAAACAAGTGTAGATGGGGACATGTAGGCATGTTCATCCCAAATTACACTAAATGCTTAAATTGCAATAGCTAACTTCACATTATTAATCCCCTAACTATAGCGGAGACTGATGACAAATTTTTAATAACATGGGTTCATGGACATGAGGGTTGCACAGCTAAAATAAGAGAGCTGTCCTCTCACACCCACCCCAACTGCTTCCCTACTCCTGAGTCACTTTCACCCTGACACAACCTCATGGTTAAATTCATTTGGGATCAGAAGGGCTAATTTTCCTCTTCATCATTGTCATTCTCCATTTCCCCAGGGCTGGAGGAAGGATGGAATCATCATCCCTGGAAGTGATCAAAAGGCATGAGGATGTGGAATTTGGGGATATGGTTTAGTGGTGAACACTGTGGGGCTGGGTTAATGATGGCACTCAATTATCTTAGAGGCCCTTTCTAACCTTAAGGATTCTATGAAGGTGGGCCAGGAGCCAGGGATAAGTGTCAAACTGGTGCTTTGCTGGGAGGCAGAGAAAGAAATCCTGACCTGAAAATCGTAAAACTGTGATATCTGGAAGTCTTGCTGAAGGACCACCTCCAGCACTGTGTTTTCCTTTAGGCCAAATTCTCTATTGAGGCAGTAATTTTAATGGTTTAGGCATATCTGTTGAGATATGAACATTTCTTATTTTAGATTCTTATTCTAGAATAGTGAATAATTTCATTTTACCTACCCCAGGCAAAACAGGTTGTTTTTTTTTTTCTAGAGGTAGAATAAAAATAAGCAATCCTAAATCTCATCTGAAGTCATGGCATAGGCAAAAATCCTGAAATTACTTAGAAAAAGAAATAATCTGACATGTTATATTCAAACCTAGTCTCATTTTAAGAGACCTTAGTCTCACTTCTTTATAGAAGTGGAATTAAACTAGCAAATCGCAATTTCCCAATTGTGCTGCAGTATATATTAACATTATCTTGATTTTCATATTATCATATATATAGAACAATTTTCTTTATTGGACATTGCTAGCCTGGCTTGAGGGATGTAGCAGTGACTTCAAGGTCCTTGTCTGAAGCCATGTTCCTCTCTGGGAAGCTTTGCTATGTGCTTCTACAACGACCTGGAGATCAGGGCCTACAGAGTTATTTAGGCTTTTCTCTCATTTGTGAAAAAGATAAGATTCTCTCTTATTTTTTTGTTCAGGTACGCCACTAATATTCAATTTTTGCTGAGCTAGTCACTTGACATTTCACAAAATATCACAGTATTCTTCCTTACAAAATAAGCCCTCCTCATGCCTTAGGTAAAGGGAATAGATGTACTAGACCAGCGCCATTTAAAGACTAAAACTTTCAGCCCATGCACCTTTTTGGGAGGCAACCACAACTCCTTCTAGTCTTACTGACATGATTCCTGATCTTATTGGCTGAACTTTCACCAGCAATGACTCAGTTAATTTCAAGGCCACTGGTTTACACAGGCACATATAGGATTATTTTAGATGTTGACATGAAAAAGCTTTAGGTGAGATCTAGTGGGGCACAGAGAAGGCAGAGCTGCTGTTTTATCCAAGAACCATAAAACAGTTTGGGTTGAAATGGATCTTCAAGACAATCTCATTCCAACACCCCTGCCATGGGCAAGGACACATTCCACTAGACAAGGTTGCTCAAAGCTCCATCCAACTTGGCCTCAAACACTTCCAGGGATGGGGGAACCCATTACTTCTCAGAGAAACTTGTGCCAGTGCCTCACCACCCTCCCAATAAGGAATTTCTTCCTAATACCCAAACCAAAAGTACTCTCTTTCAATTTGAAGCCATCTTGTCTCTACCCCTACCTTGGCTATCCTGTGTGTTTCTATTTTCACTCTGTGTTGGGCTGCTGCTCATACCTAAAAAGTGTGTATTTATAACAGTGGGGAAGTGATTCCATGGAAGAGCCTGAGCATGATCTCTGCTGTCACTGAACCTGAAGGCAGTGCTCTGCATTACAGTGAGTGAACTTGAGATGAGGACATTCCACATGCTCAATGTACTTTCAATATCACCCAGGTCAGGAAAGGCTAAGAGGTATGGAAGAGACCGGAGAGGGAGTAAAGTGTAATCACAGGGAGAAAGGGGAAAAAAAAAACAGGAAGCAAAAAACGATCAGCTGTGAAAAAAGCTGCATCCACTGATGCTTAACATCACTATCACACAGAGCACTGCTCCTATATTTTTTTATAATACATATCTTTTTTTGCTTTGTATGCTCCTATTTAACAAGACCTTTTATTCACTCTCTCTGCACCCAAATAATAAAAAGAAAAAAAATCAGAATGCAAGCCCCACTGGGACTCTAAGCTAATGCTTATACACTTCTGATGGCAGCATAAAGAGATCAGCACCATCATGGTCTCTTGACCTACATGGGAAGCACTGCTATTGCTCTGAGGTAGCATAGAAAAAGAGATAAAATGCTTTCCCTTGAAACAGCTATGAAGTAATGCAGACTCTGCTGTGTATTAAGTGTACAGATATGGCTGCTCTGGCAAACACTGGAGTGCTTTTTCCCCACACATTGCTTCAGGAAATAAAACTAAAAAATCCAAGAAAACACTTGAAATAGAACTGAAGTTGATTTTTTCTGCCTTTTCAGTTTTGATGCTAGATAGGTGTTTGACATGTCCCTTGACTACATCTGTGTTACTCTAATTCATTATTCTCACCCAGATTTTAAACTGGGTGAATATTATTAATTAAGAGGATATGGCAGCAGCTTCTGAACTGATGCCCTGCTTGAATTACATCTGGGAAATGGGACTGCATCAGACTTCAAAAAATATAAATAGTGTGTGAGATCTGTAAGTTCTGAATTATCCATGCCTACTAAATTAACAACGGATAAATGAAGTGTACCCTTTTCATCATATTCATCCAAAACTCTAAAAAAAAAAAAAAAAGATTGCCAAGCTGTCATAAGTGGCGTGATTTTCAAAAGGAAGCCATACTTTCTGGATGTCTGGTATTTCTGTCACATCATGCTATTTGTAAGCTAGCTGTCATTTTGGGTCATGCTCTCCCCAGACTGGAATTTCCTCTTCCCTCTCTGCTTATTCTCCACAGAAGGGTCATTCCTTTAGGAGGGTGAGATATCAGTTTTAATAATTTTAGGTTAATATTTCTAGCAGAAATGGGTAAAGACAAGAATTGTATCTCATTAGCTCATTAGCTATTTATTTCAGAGCTGGGAATAAACACGTGTTTTTCAGCCCATTTCCCAACTTTGTACTGAAATCTCAACCACTATCATTGAGTGCTAGAAACTACAGTGCACCTCCTCTTTTTGAAAAGAACTTTTCCTAGCAGTTTCTAAAAATACTATGAAAGCTATACCAAAAATGAATATGCCTTGAAATATGCAACATAGTAGTGAATGTGAAACTTATTATAAAAAAAAATATTTCCAGATTTTCTCCAAACTTATTTAGGGTATGGATTTTCCAGGTGCCAAATTAAACACTAAATATAAATATTTATTAAACATTACAATGATCCTGCAAGACATAACAAATACAAATCCTTTACAGGTTCCTAGTTTTTAAATTGGTAAAGAAAACATTCATTTTTAAATTATACCATGTTGCTTATTTCAGTTGCAAAAAAAGTAAAGAATAATGGGAGCTCAAAAAGGCACACCAAATTTATACCTTTTCAGATACTGAGCTGCTGGGTATGGTAGGTTCCCAATAAAGGGGATTTGTGGGGTGATAGCCTCCCCAGCCACAATGTGCATCTCTAAAGACCAATGAAAGAAATTCTTTGTTCAAGCCAGTTCTTAAAAGTAATTATTATAAAAAATGCAACCTTGTTTTTTTACATTATTAAGTGGTCCCTTCAAGCAGTGAGATGGAGCTGTAATTTTTGCTAATTAGGATATCATCATTACCCTATGCATACTGCTCAAAGGAGCTTGAGAATGTTAAGGTGTCTGAAGAGAATCCCTTACTCTTTCTTACTGGTTTTATATATGCCTTCACACCTTTCATATCACGAGTAAACACCTAGGATTCATGCAGTCCTAGTGAGAAGCAGGCTTATATTGTCTGTCCAGTTTTATTCCCTGGTTAAGTGAATATTTGGATAATAGAGTTTGTCTAAAGCCAAATTAGAAATCAAATAAATGGTAATATGACATGCTGTCATTTTCAGTTTCTGATAGCTTAATACTAAGGACCCATTTTAATGCTATGCCAACTCCATGATCCCACAAAATTGAATACATTGAAATGCATACCTCCTCTATTATATTAGTAAGTAACTTGCTAATATTATTAATCTGTTCCAGTACTTTCCTAAAATCCTCCGCTTGGAATAGGATGTTATTTTATGATTGAAAAATCAGCAAAAATAAAAAGAGCAGCTGTTAACCTTAGCAATCACAGGCCACATGCAACTATAAATGCATAAAGCACTCATTTTTCAAAAACTTTTTTTTTTCTCTTTCCATTTGTTGAAATCCAAGTTTGGGTACACCAAGATGTTGCCAATTAATCTAACACACACAGCAGAATGATTGCTTAGCTCCAAGCAAATTGTTCATATTGCACATAACATCCCTGTTCATATTTACTTTACAGCTATACATTTGGACATAGCCAATAACCTCGGTAGTGTTAACTGCTCTGATATTTATAAATCCAGATCAAGCAGGATGGACTGCAGTGAGAATCCACGGAACCCCTGAAACACCACCAGGCTTCACACTTCTACTATCAAATCTCTGCCAAGAATGTTACTTCCAAATGTTGATTATTGAAGGAGTGTCCAGTGTCAGAATCACTGCCATAGAAGTCATTCTAAAATAACTACTTGCCTCTCATTTTAAAGAGTGATTAAAAAAAAAATTGCTGATGAGAAACTAAAATAGAGTGTGGAAAATGGGTCCATAAAAGAGAAGGGGGGAGGCAGATATGTCAGGATAGCAGCTGGGAGAAGGGGGCTGGCTTTGCACTGCATAAAAGGGTAAGCCCTCCATAGGTAAATGTAAACTGGGAGGAAACTGGATTAGACAGACTGGCATCACTATAACTGGATGAAAAACATGAGGCTGGAGAACAAGACTAGGATTCTATCTGGGTACAAAGACCATAAAAGCCACTAGGATCCTCACTGGGAAAGACTTGGCTTCATGAGGCATTAGGAAAAACAATGAGACAGGGATAGTTAGGGGACACCAAAAATGACCAGGTTAGGGAACTGGGCAGTTTCTCCTACTGAAGGGTGCCTGGAGAAGGAATCATTGTGGCATCTTGCCATGATGACTACCAGCAAACACGCCTGAGAGGCTCTGTGGTGCCTCTCAGGGACAGCAACTTCTGCCACCAGCTCCTCTCTCAGGCAAGGACAGAGGGCCCTGATGAGTTACGAAAGACTTCAAGTGGATGCCTCATCACAATTTCTTCCTTTAAAATCATAGGCAGCTGCAATTCAAGACCTACACAAAGGAACATCAGGAAGGCTGTCATCGCCACAGAGTTAAGAAATGAATGAAATGAATGGTTCATAAAACCTCCCTCCTCCATACGCAGATGTTGTGGCAACCCAGAACAGAAGCCACACAAGGCAGCAGGACTCATATTGGAAAAACACTTTCAAAATTACCATTTCTTAATTTTTGACTTTTGCAACTAGAAAAGAAATTGCTTCTTTAAACACTTGGTGCCATTTTTATGTTCTTTACTAGGGGACTTCTGAATGCCATAATTACAGTGGGGCACATGCAACATCACATTCTTTGCACCTGCTTTCAGAGGCTCAGTATTGAAATTGAATCTCCTTAAGATCATCAACCTTTTTGTTCAATGTATGTAATCTTTTCTAGTATGAACTTATATGTAGGTTTTGTAGCATAAAATTCCTTCAGGCACACACTAATGCTTTTTCCTCCTGGACTAAATGTTTGGAATGAGCTGCTTTGAAAGCTGTCACCGTGACATAAAACACTCTATCTGCCTCTTCCTTCATCACCGGTTTGCAATATTATTTCATAAACAATCTAGTTCTGGGCTGGTGTTGCCCACAGTTAAAAAAAAAAAAAAAAAAGCCACAAATCTGAAAGGCAATCTTTTCAAAACATACATTTTAAGCATCCCATAAGGTCTAACCATATGTACAATGTCACATAAAAATAAATGGGAATATTTCCACACTACAAATTAAGTAGCTTGTGGAAGCAGAGGAGAAACAGTGGCAGAACAGTTGTGACATCTTGCTAGAGATGCAGAGAGTTTTTCCAGACTCTTAGCAAAAATTCCCCCTACTGACTGTAATGGGCTCACATGCCCATGGCCTCACAGAAGTTGTAGCTTAACCCTCTGAGATGATCTAATGGCACCTCAGAGGCTTTGACCTTGATCATCAATGCATTCAGGGAGCATTTATGTTTCAGGTGGCACTCATCCTCAAATAAGAAAAACAGTTTTATGCCAAGTCAATGCTTCTCCAAAAGTAACCACTGTGTAGATTTACTCCAATTTTTGTGAGATTTTCCTGAGAGTGGAGTCAGCCCAAACCAGCCATGGAGCATTGACCACTCCAGCACCTTAGGGGAGGAGCTGCTCATCATCTCCTGATCTCATTCTTTGTTCTCTGGACTCCTAAACCAGAAGAGAGCACCCCTGGAACTTTAGGGTATTCCCTTCTTTTTCCAGCACACTACTAAAATGATGAAGGCCATGGCATACAGTAGCATCTGAAGGAAAGTTATGAAAAGCATTAGTGAATTTTCGAAAGCCTTTTTCCCCAGAGGTGTTGCCTTCATCCCCAGAGAAAAGGAACAAAGGGAGAACATAAACACAAATAATACATATTACCATTCATTTTTCCAACCTTAACGACTCTATGATTCTGTATTTTCTCAGCAACTTCTACAGATGATCTTTAACCAGAGCATCTGAAATGGCAAATCACAACTGAACTTTGATAGTACTCTTCCTTTAGGATAATATGCCTTTGACCTCTTCCTTAAGAATGTATACCTGCCTGCCTGCAACTGCATTGAATCAAAGTAATATCTTGATCCTGCTTCACTCAAATGACTACTGCAACTGAAAGTTAGAACTAGATGAAAACCTATTTTCACTAATGCAATAACAACAATTCCATAAACATATTAACAATTTCCTGCCTCACTCCTAATTTTATTTTCTCTCCATTATATTCATTTAGAAAGATAATGATACCATTTGTTATTCTGTCTAATCTTTGTTAAGCATCCAGGCTAGGAACAAGGCAAATGAGATTGTTGGCATTTAGACAAAAAAGCAGATATTGTGGGACATAATTTGGGTATAACAAATTATTGGGCAGGTATGTACCTGTAATTGGTACTTAGTTCTGCAGGGTTATTACAAATATGGTACATTTTTAATAGGTCCACAATGTGCTTCCAGCTATTACTTGAGAGAGTAGATATTACTCAGGCAAGTTCAACAGGATTCAGAGCAAATCCTCAATGATGAAAGCTCACAGAAGCCAGTGCTGCATGAGTTGGGATTGATCAATATAATCCATGTAATTTATGGGTTTTTTTGTTTGTTTGTTTGTTCTATTTTTGATTGGTGTTTGTATTGTTGGGTTTTGTTTGTTTGTTTGTTTTAACTTTATTACTTCAAATTAAATTTATCTCTAATTTCATTTGTAGAAAATGGAGACAAACCATTAAACCAGCATGCTTTCAAATAAATCCTAATTATGTACAAATGCAAATGCATCAACAGAGCTTGGACATGCAATTAGACAGCTAATTATTATAAAAGAAAGGCTACTCCAGATTGTAATACACACTGTCAGGTCCTGCATTCACAAAATATAGTATCATCTTAAGTGGCTGAGGGAGAAGTTTCTGCTATTTTTCTTGGAATATAAGTGATGGATGGAGTCACCAGGGGGATTGATAAGAGCCTGCCACAGTAGGAGGTGTTGATGTGTCATCTCCTGCTTTCCTGGCAGGAGCTCACAAAGAGAAATGACAGGACTGGGAGGTTGGTTAAAACATTCCTAAGTTGTGGCTTTCTTCTGGATGCTGACACCTGCACCTGGGCTCGCATGGGAGCAACAGAGAGATCATAGCAACTGGGCAAGAAGCATATTTACCTATTCCAGCATTTCAGTATTCTCTTAGCTGAGGGATTTTGAATGAGGAGTTCCACTAAAATGAATGTATTTTTGCAGTTCTGCTTGTCTGCAAAGAAACTTCTTAATGAATTCTTGCCTGATTAAGTTTTGTTCAGGTCTGTCCATAATCCTTTGAAAGCCTGATGTCTCTTACAAACACATAGCCTGACCCAGAGGCACCATTCCAACAGCCATACACCAGGAGTCAAGCTGGGAGAAAAGGAAACCAAAGTGCTGCAGAAAAAAGTTCCATCTCTTGGCTGCTAAAGGAGTATAGAACTCACACAAAGAAAATAAAGAAGAAACCTTCTCTGCACAAGCCACCAATCAGCAGAATGTAATTAGACCAAGATCATGATAAAAACTGATTTGCCCAAAAAAAGATCTGGAAGAGGCAACAACTTGCTAATGATATACCTCATGAGCTTCTCACTTGCTGATGTGAAGGAGATTTTAATCCTCTTAGAAAAATCACCAGACTTTAATAAAAAGCTGTGTTCATACATTTTTAAAAAGTTTTCCTGTTGATAATGTCTCCATGTTTCCAGATGTTTTGGAGACTTTATATATCATGGCTCTGGCAGCAATTAAGAGAATGCAACATGAATCCATCTGACATAAGTAATCTTTTTGTACCATGATTTTGCCACGTAATATTTCCAGGTGCATTATTTTTGAAATGCTATTACTGCTTACAGAAATGCAAAACAATTCTGTCATTTACCTTTTTTTCCCCACTGTATCAAACACACAAAAAGAGTAAGAAGACTGAAAGTATTTTACAGCATTCCTAATTCCCTTTGCCTACAAGGAGCAAAAACATTTTTCCAGAACAGCTCATGAATCAAACATCATATGAAATGCAGATGGCAGCATTGCTCAGCATGCATTCATCCACACCAGCCAACTTCCCCGCTGGAACACTCCATTCAATGGTGTGAGATAGATTGATTCAATTGAAGGATTCAGCTCATTCCTAGTGTTACACATTAAAAATGACAGTAACAGTAAAAAGCATGAGTAGAGATGGGGGTAGGGAAAGACAGGAGCCAGATGAGCCTCGGTTTAACAGTAAATTTGGGCAATCTTGGGCAGCTGTGGCACAATGGGATGTGTCACAAGTACTTTTAGATCCCATATGGCCAAGTGTGAGTGCACTTGGGAGAGAGAAAGGCTAACACTGTCACACGGCCTAGGTGCCACTCCATGGACCTGACTCTGCTTCTGCCCTTTGGGATTTTTTTAAAAAGCACTCTCTGGAATTTCTCTGCATATATAAACTCCTCATAACTCACCTGCCTTTTTTAAGGCTGAGTTTTGAAGCAGTTACTCAAAATAAATAATATCTTATTATGTGAGCAGCCCTGTTGTAAGCAGGGACACAATTCCTAAGGTGAAGTTGACCACAGGGAGTAAAGGACTGCAGCACTTTCTATTTAATCAGCACATCCCATTTTTTTTCCAGGTACACAGTACCACAGTTACTCTAACTACAGTCTGAGATACTTTCCCTCTCAAAAGCTCCTTCTGTTTCTCCTTTTTTCTCACTCACATACTTCCACATTATTTCTGTTTCCACAAAGCTTAACTTGGCTATAAGACTAACTTCTGTTCTTATTCCAGTATTCTGGGGACTTGTATGATTTTTTAGTTTTTTCAACAAAGGAACAAAGTCAAGCCATACCAATTGCAGACACCAAAAACATAAACTAGGAAAATGCTTATAGTCAGGAGCCACAAGGAAAAACCCCTCAAGTTGCTTAAACACTATACAGACTGGAAATATACATTGCATACCCAGTGTCCTATTCCTGCTGATATCTTTGATTGTTCAGGCAACACTCTATGTCAAAATCCATTTCAATAATACCCTAACTGGCACAGCAGCCTTCTCTCATTTAGGAGATTCAATCACTACTTGCTGATGGAAGGCAGAAATCACAGCTAAAAGATGCCATTTACAGTACATTTCTCCCATGACTGTAATGTTTTTATCACTTACAATCTTTTGGACAAGATTCCATATCTTGCTCAATGTATCATGAAAAGGGAAAACAAATGTGAGGCCGTAGCAACAGCTTTGTCACATCTTTACTGAACTCATTAATCAATATTTCTACCATTAGTGAACTAAAAACTAGGCTGGACAGCAAAAACCCCAGAATAGTGCCTGCAGCCTTGAGCCTTTTTACCCTCCAACACAAATAATTTGCCTGTATTTCATATTGCTAGGAGTCACAGCCATTATTCAATTATTCAAAATACTTCGGCATAATTCATATTTTATGAGCTCAGAGTAAAACCAGGTTAATTGATTTGTGTCAGATTATAAATCTAATCTGGGTATCAAAGCACTCAGGTCAGATTAGCAGTATTTCACACTTTTCTCAGAAAAATCCATTACATTGAAAAGTCCTCATCATGTACAACTGAAAAATGTGGGAAAACTGTCATTAAATGAATTGTGTTGGTTTTGCACAGCCTAGTTTTTGGTAGCAGGACAGCCACAGAGGTGGCTTCTGAGAGGAGCTGCTGGAAGCTTGTCCAGCAGAGCTAATCCCTGATGGCTCTGAAGATGGACATGCTGCTGGCCAAAACTGGGCCAATGAGAGAGGATGGTAACACCTCTGTGATAACATATTTAAGAAAAAAAATCAAAGCAAAGTACTCACAGTTGTTTTCTAGCCAGAGAAGAGAGGAGGTGAGAACAAGTGAGGGAAAACAATGTGGAGACCCCAAGGTCAGTGGAGAAGGAGGAGGAGGAGGTTCTCCAGGCACCGGAGCTGAGATTCCTCTGCAGGCCATGGTGATGACTGAGGTGAAGCAGCCCATGGAGCCCATGGAGATGCACGGGGGATGCAGAGATCCACCCACAGCCCGTGGGGATCCACGGGGGATGCAGAGATCCACCCACAGCCCCTGGGGATCCACGGGGGATGCAGAGATCCACCCACAGCCCCTGGGGGAGGTGCTCACACCAGAGTGGGTGGATGCCTGGAGGAGGCTGTGATCCAGTGGGAGTCCCAGTGGAGAGAGAGGCCCTTGCTCCCAGGCTGGAGCAGCCTGTCCTTGGAGGACTGCACCCTGTGGAAGAGAGACCCACGGAGCAGCAGGTGTGGTAGGACAGCTGCTCGTGAGGGTGGACCCATGGCAGAGAAGTTCACAGAGAACTGTGTCCCGTGGGAGGGACCCCAGGTCTCACAGGAGAAGGACTCTTCTCGCTGTGCAGTGGAAGAAAACCTCAGGTGATGAACTGCCCAAAACCCCCACAGTCTGTCTCCCTGAGCTGTTAGTGGGAAGGAGGGAGGAGTTGGGGGAAAAAAGGTGTTTTAAGGGCTTATTTTACTTCTCATTATCCTCCTCTGATTCTGTTTGTAATAAATTCACTTTGCAAATTTAAGTTGAGCCTGTTTTGCCCTTGAAGTGTTTTTTTCTCCGTCCTTATCTCAATTCATGAACCCTTCATTAATTTTTTTTTTCTCTCCTCTGCCCAGCTCTAGGGAGGGGAGGGTGAGCAAGTGGTTCTCGTGGGTGCCTGGTGTTGGGCCAGTGTCAAACCACAACATGAATGAATGCACTTTCAAATAATAAGACCCATCCAATCGTTTTTGCATGAGGAAAGAAATATATAATCAAAAGTAATATAAGCATTTCACTTACCTCTTTTCCTACAAAACAAAAAAAAAAAACCAACCTAAAAATATTGGGGAAACACTAATTTATAACAGAAAGCAATTATTTTCAGCGTTCTTTGGGATTATATATATTTCTGGCTGGGTAAGTAGATTATCTGAACTAATTTTCTTTCCCTGCACATTCTGAATACTGAGTTGAGGAGGAAGGAGATGTGGTAGGTTTTTGCAGTGAGAAACATTCTCTTGAGGAATTCCTTCTGATGTGTTTATCTGATGTGTTATTGACAACATTAAGTAATGACTATTCATTATATCAAGTGAACATCTTTACAGCTTGCTCCCCGGTCTGCTGAAAAGGGCAACAACAAAGTTGTTAGGAAGCATCTGAAAAATCCTGCAAGAATACCCTTTCTGGAAAGCCCCAAATAATCTTGTCTTCCCAGATGGTCTCCTCATTTCACATGGGGAAAGGCCCTGATTCTAAGAGGTGTTAAACATTATATCAGTCAATAAAATTTCATTTGTAGGCTCAAAACTGAGAACTCGTTTTGCAAAACTATTAAAACTCCATAATATTCAGTGTGCAAAGACTGCTTTTCTTGCTACCATGTTATATCTTTAATTTCCATGGCAAAAATGCAAGCAATACTTAAAGGGTGCCATGGATTTAGGTCGTATCTTCCAAGGATGCTACCTGGCAGTAAAATGCAGAGCTAGATACTGCTTATTCACTGAGTGTGCACACTGGCTGTGGATTGCTTCCTTTAACCTCCCCTTTCCAACTGCACCTCAGCTCTGCTTTGCCCTTTTTGCAGCTGATTTCTTGCTTATCTATTACATTGCCTATGTTCTCTGCACTAAGGTTGTAAAAGCAAAAAAAGAGATGTTTTAAAGAAATTATCTTCAACCTTTTCTTGCACGGATGAGAACTCCCTGTTCAGTCTGCATAAAGGCTGTGAGTGCTAAGCTTGTCTTTGAGGAAATAGAAAGACTTTGAAAATTCACAAGAAAATATCAGATTCTCATTACTGCTGTGAACCTTATTCAAACTCAGATTTAGATGAGCAATGAAACTAGAAATAGCAATTATTGTCATCAACTTTTCTACTCACACCTATGGCAAAACTCATTGGATCAACTGATGATCCTCAGTATCCTCATCTCTTAACCTGACTTTCAATGACTAAACTTATTTGTTTGTATCATCAGAAGTCTCAGGGAACATTAGTTATGACTGTGTCATCAATTGTACCTGACTTTCTATCATCTTCATAGATCAGGTAAACCAAATAATAAGTTCATTTCAAAGGCTGATGGTCATGAAAGAACAGACATCTCTAAGCAAAATCTTCCATCATCATTTACATTTTTAATTGGCATAAATGAAAACAAGACCAAATGCTTGAGGTACAGCCACTCTTTCAGAATGGAAACAAAAGAAGAATCTTGTCATCCTTGAATTTTGGTGATGCCTGAAGAAAGCCAACAAACGCCCAGTAATAGCCAACTACACACCCTGTGTTTGCTGTAAGTAAATAATTGGCCTGCAGACATGACACACCAAAATCAGTAAGTGCACCTCTGGGGACTTTGTAATTTACCCTGCTGCAAGACTGGGAGTACAGGGCAACTGGTTATCCACAAAGGGTGTGATTACCCCACATGGAAAGGAATTTAATGACCTTGCAATGCCCTCTCTTTGATAACGACCTGCTCTGTGTGATCAACACTATGAGGCTGCATACCACACTACGGAGTTAATAAACAGTTTCTTTAGGAGAATTCTTCCAAACTACCAAGTGACTACACACCTCTACACATACAGATGACCTCTACGTAGCAGTAAATTCTCAGGTGGTATCCGAAAATGACTGACCTATCTGTAAAATCATTCTTTCATCAATTTAAACGTTTGAAAGCATCCAGCAGATTTAACTTTCACCTAAGCAGAGATATAGTAACTTGCCCCATTTCCAGCAGTCTGAAATTTGAAGGTGAACACAGATTAATTATCTTTTTTCTAAAGCCATTGTCATTTTTAAGATAGAGCTTCAGCTACCTAGCAGAGAATATGCCTATAAAGTAAGGATTAAACAAACTCGGAATTGAGTAGATGCTTTATTCAAGATCAAAAGATAGGCAGGTGTCAAAATTCATCTTTGATAACACACCATCCATCAGTTTTGATTCTCCCCCTAAAGTTTACATTTTTCTTTCCAGTGCTACAGTAATGACATTTCACACAACACATCATGCTACACTTTATATTCTGTAAAGGTGATTTTCATTCTTGTTTCTAAGCTTGTATCCAATCTTAACTCAAGCTTTGCATTTTTGATAAAGTCAATTATATAAAAATTATAAGTGGCAAAAATGCATTATTTCCTGTTTTAGACTCCCCAGTGATTACTAGCAAAATGCTCTGTATACACCATTAAGAAGCATTATGCTTCTATATACAAACTTTCCTCCTAATGGCTTGTTCTTTCAGAATAAGATTACCTCATTAGCATGGTGGAATGAGTTTGGGTAAATCTATGGTACCTGTATTGTCAGTAAAGCTGGAATGCTATTACATACTTCTCTAGGGAGATTCAAGCAAGATTTAAATCAATTCACTGCACATTTTTTATTATATAAGAAGGGGAAGAAAACTGGTACATCTGGTGTGAGCTGACCTTCCCTTGGGACAGAAAACTATTGATCCTATTTTGTCCAGCATCTGCTAGATGTCATGGTAAATGCAATTAAATATGTGGTATGCTGTAATTCTCATTTGTCATGCTTTCCTGCAAGTAGAAAGAACCTTTCCAAATTCTAATATTTTATCCTTATAATATGTGAGCCCACTGTCGAGTAACAACAGCTGGACCTTGCTAATCATGAGGCAAGTTCACTTTACATTCCTTTCTGAACTCAGACTTGTGATGTTTCTCTAATGAACAGGTGACAAATTCCTCTTTTCATCAATCTGATTTCTTTATCGTGTGTAGGGCACCATCTACTACATCTATATCACCACAACAGAGTAATTTAAATAAACAAAGCACTTTAACACAGAGAAATGGATGTTATTAATATGTTGGAAGCATACCTGCATTCACTAGTATTTCATATGGTGTCTTTCTGGATTTAAAATAGACTTCGTATCACAGATCCAAATGATTTTAAATGCAAACTTTGCTTCACTAACCAATGCAATGATGTGTGTATGATAGAGATAACAGCTGGTCTTTTATCTGTGTTCCAAACAGAGATCATGCACCAGATAACTTCTTCATTCTTAGCCAACAATATCACACTGAGCTTTCTATCTCTTTTAAACAGATGAAAGATTGAGATCTGTGCTATATATCCATGGCATTCAGAGACCATAACTTCCATTCATTCATGTATCTCACTCACTTCTTAATATTTGGCAGCCACATAGTCCTGAATGGATTGAAAATCAACCTATACCTTTTCTGTACCAGCCAATTCATCACAAATTAATAAGATTTTTATTGAAATGTCTGAATTTTTTTTGGGGGGTGCAATTTTGAAGTAATTCACATTACAGCAGAAAATCAAGTCAGTAGGGGGGAGCTTAGAAGAATCAGAGTCTGGTCAGTTTTTGAAAGAGTTGTTAGTCTTGTGAAGAACTAGAGCTCAGAAAAATGTTTCAAATTAAAAAAATAAGGAGTTTTTTGGTCTATGTAACACACATATCATTTGTATGAAGGTTTCAGCAGTATCTTCATTGAATTCTGACTGCAGCAATTACAAAGCAACTGCTTTTACAGGTGACTTGCTTAAGATTTTGACAAAAAGCATGCCAAACCACTCCTCCTGCAAGTTCTCAGCCTCAGAAACTTTACAGAAACTCAATTCTTTGGTACCACCGTGCACCACAGTGTTACAAGCCAAAAACCAAACTCCACACAGCTAAACCAAACCAACCCACGTCTGAAATTTCATCAGGAGCCTCAATCTGCATTTCTATGAGCACTGGAATAAAAGCAGAAAAGCCTGGCCATAAAGGTGGCATAGGAAATCTTCAGAAAAACACTAACTTGCTCTAGGGCAACCTTCTAGTATAAACACTGTAACCCTTTCAAAGCAAGAGCTGTTATTCACTACAGCTTTGCTCAACTTCAGGATGAACTTTCAGAGAGATTTACCTATGGAGAAAAAAGCCAGACTTCAACATAAAAGTTCCAGTTCCCAGACATGATGGATTTTAAGATGCACCTTTCCTCCCTATTTTAATAGGACCTCAGAAAGATTTATTAAATCTCAGACAGACTGCTGAATGACTGCACGTGAAGTACAACACCACACAGCAGGAATAATGCTCTGACACTGAGCAATCTCTAATGTAAAAACTCTCAGACTTTGCAGGTTTTTACTAAATCTTCAGCCTAAATTACTTTGTTCATCAGAGCTACAGGGAGATTAATATGGCCTTAGAGCCCTGGAGTCAACTTAATTGGGTACTACAATCTGTGCTGGCTAGTTAAATGGTTTTTGGTAGATCTTTTTCTTTTCCCATCCCTTGCAGATGCTCAGACCGCTATGGGAACCTGAGCAGGATGACAATTTCTATCAATTCAAAGTGCAGAAAGCCATTGCATTTCTTTTGGTGGACACGAAAACCAGAATTCATCATTATTAGGAAGAAATTCTTTATTGTGAGGGTGGTGAGACACTGGCACAGGCTGCCTAGAGAAACTGTGGATGCCTCATCCCTGGAATTGTTCAAGGCCAGGGTGGATGAGGCTTTGAGTAACCTGGTCTAGTGGAAGGTGTCCCCACACATGGCAGAGGGATTGGAACCAACTGAGCTTTAAGGTGCCTTCCAACTCCAACCATTCTACAGTTCCATTTGAGAAAATGTCTCCATCAACTGAATTAAGACTTAGCCCATTTTCCATTATTTTTGGGACAAAGCCACAGAAGAAGTTGGGTGAAATAACACCTTTTGGAGAAGAGTTGCAAGTAAATACTTCTGGAGCAGAGGCAGCTGATTTTATCCATCCAATCAGACCAATGCAATGACCATACATCTAATACATGTGCTGGAAGTGATTTTCTCATATAAAGAGCTATCCTTCCATCCTCTCCTTTTGAAGCAAAAATATTTGAGAACTTGGCACATTTGGAGCATGCATCGGAGCAACTTCTTGCTAGTCACAAATGGAACATGATGGAGGAGTAGTCCCTAACCCAAGACAGCCCCTAAATGTGTGCTTTATTCCACAGCAGCAATCTGAGTAGTTCAGTTTCAGTGAGCTAACACTTCACTATTAAATCACATCTATTTCTGGGTATGCAAAAATACTGAAAGTGCCTTCGTGGATCTGTATTTTGCTTTGCAAGGTGTTGAGGAATTTTTTCCTTTGCTGATTTCACAGCTCAGAAGAAGGAGGAAAACCCCTTGACTGAAGATGATGGCCAGCAATTCTGCATGTAGAAAAACACAACATGCTCTTTGCTGCTCAAAATGAGTTTTCAAAAGAAGTACAAAGATTGGAAAAAGATGGTTTGGTATGAAACATTAAGGTTTTATTCTCAATCACCAAGCTGAGTTTTTGACAGGAGAGGGAAAAGGTAGACTAGCAGCCCCAAAAGTGAGAAACAAGTGAGAAACTCCTCAGGACAGCTGATTTTCTGTTAAGGAGAAAAACAGGCTTGACTGTAATCTCTGGGGATCCTGATCAAAGCAGGTCACCTGCCTTTGACAAAGAGATCATCTGATTTCCATTTTATATCAACAGTAGATGAACTGACGAACCAGCCACAAGTCTGACATAAAAAAGGCAAAATGCTGTCAGCCTATTAGAAACTTATTGCGGCTGCAGGAGTATCATCTTTGAATGTTTTCTGGCATTACTTGACTTGTCTCATCAAATTAATGCTAATATACTACCCAGCTAATACAAGGACTCCAAGGATTTGTTGCTCGTCATCATGATGGTGATGAAGCATTCAGCACAAGATAAGAGTTGTAAGGTGGTTTTGTTCTGGTTTTAAAAATATATTCAGTGAAGTGAAATTCCAGTATTATGTTGCAATAATTCTTCTCCAGCTTCCTGTGGCTCAAAGCTTCTTAAAAATGTTATTAAAAAAATACTAAAAACTCACCTGCCATTCAACATCTTTTTTAGGAAACTCAGTTTCAGATACACACACACATACATGCATATATATATATGCACATAAAAGAATATACTTATGAATATGTATTCAATATGTATTTGAATGGTTTATAATTGCCAATATTTCTGTCAGCACTAATACAAGTAAGACATTCTAAACAGATTCTTTCTGGAAAGAAAATGTTGTGTTTTTTTTTTTTTTCTTCTGTATGAGAGAATGTGAGATTTTCAAACTTCTTCAGAAACATGCATGCTACATTGGCATAAAGGTTCATTTACCTTGATGAAAACCAGGATAGGGAAATTTAAGCAGAGCCTCCATACACTTCTAGGGCTAAAGAGCTCCTCTAAAGCTTTTATCTAGACTGAACTCCCACTGGGAGTGTCAACATACCTTGATCTCCTTGTACTCTATTCCCCATCTATAAAATGAGGATTAGTCTATGCGAAAAACGAGCTCTGCAATATATTAGAGAGTGTCAGGTTCTTCAATCACATGAAGCACAAATTCCTAAGTACCACTGCAAATAAGCTCACTTGAGTATAAAGCAAAAAAGGTTTGGGCTTTAATTCAGTATTATATTTTAACATCTCTTTTAAAAAACAAAATCTATCTCCTTTGCAGAATCTGAACAAAAATAATCTCCTGAACTAGCTGCAATATCAGCATAGTAATTACTCTATCTTTTAATACACTGATTTTAAAAAGCACACTTACTGAGAAAGGAAATATGTGATTCCCTGCATTTGGCAGTGCCATGAACTAAAAAATAGTGATAAGAAGTCTACAAATGCATTTTATGGCTGGAAAGCAACATACTCCAAAGAAGTTTATCTTATTATTTTGCATATCTCTAGACACTGGATCTAGACATCCATCATAAATGCTCTTAACTGCCACTTAACCTTTGATTTTAACAGGCAGCCAATGCCTGATATTTAATTAGTAACCCAATTAAATATTTTGCTGTTCTCAGCTTATTTTATCATTTAGAAGCAACAGAAACAAATCAAGACAGACTTCCATGAGGAAGAATTTACAAGTATTTTTATTAGCTGTTAGAACAGAAATTCTGGCAGTGTAATGAGGTAAGGACTTGGACTATTTCCTTAATACTGAGATGTTTGTCTTAGATCCTTAAAACCATTCCCAGGGATTCTTTCAGTAGTTTTATGGGAATGACACAATTGTGAAAAAGTGAAGTATCAACATTTTGTGTACTGGGTGTAATAGTACTACAGTATTAACACATGGTTCTCATGCCAAAGTATGATAGAAAGATATCCATGGGGACAATGGGCTGTAGGGAATGGATAGTGAGAACCTAAGCAATGATCTGTAGTATTTTGTGTCCTCTCTTCAGCTGAATTTTACCCACCCTACAGTGACTTCACCTTTAGCTACTTATATGTTATGAAGTTGTTAAGGCACCTTCAGGGTGGTTTCATTATGTTTATTTTACAGTTAACTAGTGATCCTGCATCTCTGAAAAATTATTAAGCTCCTTTCCCTCTTCCCAGCCCAGGAGAAGATGGTTTTTGTCCAGCTGTTCTCTTTTTAGATAACTTTACCAGGGTGTTTTGTTTGTAGAAAGATGCTCCCATAGAAAAAACGTTTCTGGAATTTAGGACTTTTATGGAGAAGTCATTAAGAAGGTGCTGATGCAATCCCTAGCTGTCTGCCTGCCACCTGCTGGCTGACTGCTCTTTGGACAGGCTTGAGAGTCACTCCATCCAAATGAGCGAAATGAAGCCTAATTCCATGAAATCTCTCCAGTTGTTACTGTTTTGTACTAGGCCTGTATATCATCCTTTATATGGATTCCATCACGGTTGCTCCATACTGCAGAGACCATCAGAGACCTCCAGGCAACTAATTCCCTCTGCATTTTGAGGCTAAAGGGGGAAAAATGAAGTTCCCCAAGTTAAAATTCAGCAGGCCACATCACACAGTTTTACTCTTAGTGTGCATCTAGTACGTTCACGTGACACTTAAAGCAGAGTAGGTAATGTTCTGTGTTAAATCCCACCTCGAGTTACTGCACACAACCATCCTGCGCTGACCAACCTGATTAAGGGCGACTGAAATCAATGATCCTCCCTCGCTAGCACAGATCTGGGATCTGAGACTGATGGATCTTCAGCAGGAAGGAAATCCAGGCAGAAAAGCTTTGTACCCAATGACACTAGATTCAGGTTTTATTTATGCCATTGTATTTATTTAGAAATCAGAAATAATTTTCTTTTTTTTAACAACTAATTATGGAATTGTTGAGGCAACAGTAAGAAATGTCATCAGTAAAAGTCTCTGCTAAGGGTGTCTTATTAGGAGATCTGTTTATAGATATTTGAAAATTATTTATCATTCTTTAAATCAATTTGAAAGTGACTAGCACCACATAATTTTCTATTCGTACTAATTACAACTAAAGAACAATATTAGAATAAGATGGTTATAAATAAAGCTTGTTGAGCAGCACAGTGACGTTATTTTATAAAGCTTAACTTGTACCAAGTTAATAATGGAACTTAGAGCACATGTATAAAGAAACAGGTTTGGTTAACCCTCGCTGTGCTAATAGCTGAAGACCATTTCTATTTCATTAAAAAGTACTGTGCTACATCAGTATTTATATCATTCTTTTGCTGGTGGTCAAGGAGTTAACAAACATCTGGAATGTGCCTTTTAAGAGATCATGAACACATTCAAACTACTTTTATCTTGGAAGTGATTTGATGTATCTGATCTGCTGTGGTATAAAACTGGAGGGGCTGTCACATACAGTAACTGAGCACTTTGAAGGGAAAAACATTTCCAGCTGTACCATACAAGTTTCCAAATAACTCGGAATGCATTTAGTAAATGATCTTTTAATGAAAAAATGAGCTAAGCTTTATCACAGAATTGAAGGAGAGCCAATGATTATACACTAAAACTAGGATTTTAAATTTATTATTGAGTATTTGACAACTGGATTTTCTGAA
This sequence comes from Vireo altiloquus, assembly GCA_013396875.1. Taxonomy (NCBI): domain Eukaryota; kingdom Metazoa; phylum Chordata; class Aves; order Passeriformes; family Vireonidae; genus Vireo; species Vireo altiloquus. Next base: position 175,619 of record VZRF01015768.1, read on the forward strand.
TTATGAGCTCTGTCCTCCAATTACTGAACTAATTTTCTTTTATCTTGAGCAGTAATAAAGTTTTGAGTTTGAGTGGAAGAGTTTTGTTTGATTAGCTTTTCTGTTGCCAACACCAACTATATTTACTCTGCTTTGAGCAGATTCCAACAGGCAACTGGCTAGATGATAGTGAATTCACCTACACAAGTTAACAAAATCTGAGAAAAGCACAAGGGTCCAGCACTGAAATGAGTTTAATGGTGCAGGAATACGTCAGTAGATTCACAGCACTGCAGCACTTCAATCATAGTCTAGTGAAATTCTGGCTGTCAGATTTCCCTGTGGATTAAATACTGCAGTCTTTGACCAAGTGTCAATGAATTTTGCCTTCATATTGGTGGTCCATGCACACACCTGCTTTGCCTACCAGGCATATTTACAATCTACAGCTGAGCTGCAAAACCAGTAAATGACTTTCTTCTCATCATTTAGTTTCTCACATTTGCACAGTGACACACATCTGCCTGTCCCACTCCTGCCCCTTGCTCCAGTGCTGTTGTCCAAACTTTCCTCCTTTTCTCAGATGCTTTCTGCAGACCAACAGAATTCACTTCTAACTCCAACTCTCAGAGGAAAAATATCTTCAATTCAAAACAAAGGTATCTATTACATAAGTTAAATAATTCCTCCTTAGCTATTGTTACCTATTAAGCCTTGAGTTATATTATTCCAAACTTCTACTTTCAGGAACTGGAAAATACACTCACTAATTTTCTAGAAGATCTTCCTCCTGCTTACTTAAGACTTCATCTTTCCTTTTCTTTTTCCTTTGAGGTAAAAGCAGAAGAGGGGAGGCAGCTTGTCAGCCCCTCCATGGTGGGAAATCATCTGCCTCATGTGTTTTTGGTTTCTGATGCTTTGCTCTGTTAACCAGGCACTGAGTGAGCTATGAAACCCCAAGGCAGCAGCTCCCTGTCTAAAGGATGTCCTCTGCAGACAGTATGACAAGCTTCCAAGGCCACTGGAGTAATGAAAAAACTCCTGGCAGGTTTTGGCCCACGTCCTCTAATAATTAAAGTCACAGTAAACTTTCCCATTTGCCTTCCACGATTATTAAGAAAGAAGCAGTATCACAAGGTGAAAAGATGCACATAACTCCATCTTATCTGCTGTAAAACCAGCGTTTTTACCCTTAATTCCTCACTAAATATTCTTTTAAACAGAAGCTCTCTGTACCCTGTACACACAGAATTGACATGAGTTTCCAACACAATCAAGGCTGGCAGAGCAAAGAGGAGGTCTCTGTGCTCACCAGTCTGCCAACATCAAAAATAACCTTCCATGTTTTAATTTTAAATGAAAACTTTGAACAGTCCACAGGCTTATTCCAAAACTCTTCTAAAGAACAACAAAATTTATCTTTCAAATGTTGTTTTCAAAATACTCCATAATAACAAAATGTAACTTAAATCTATGCATGAAATTATATTTCCCTGACAAAGGAAGTAAAAAGAAATAGTTAATTTTTCATAGGGCTCCCATTTCTGTCTGGTCTGATTTCTGAGTGGTGCACACAGATGCATTTTGCTATCTAAATTTGGGCACAAAAAGATCTCTGGCTGTTCCCAGGAACCAGCTGGCTCATGGGGCCCATTGTGCTCCATTGTGTGACTTTCTTTTACAGCCTTGAGAAACATTTCTCAGTGGTCAGATTTCTCCCCTTTTTAATCATCACAGCGACACCAAAGCTAAGTCAAGGTCCTTAATGTTAAGGATACTTGAAGTTATAATGTTCCACAATAACAAAATAGCAATGCTGTCACAAATAGACATCTTTAACTACGTTTGGAACATCTTACAGGTACTGAGGAACTTAAAGTTGAATTGAGGTCTAAAACAAGTCTAAAATATGGATAAAAAGAAAGTAAATTATTATCCAACATAAAATGAAATGGACAGGAGATTTACCCAGTGTATGCTTACGCTGCAGTTCTTTAGGTCAATTTTGCACCTATATACTATTGACACCAATAACTTTAGGAACAGGCAAGATAAAAAATAGGACATTTAATGTATATTAAAAAAAAATAAAATTGAAGGACTTGGAGTAATTATGCATTTTCTAAGCACCTGCTTGTAAGGTATTGACCAAAATCTATTTTAAGGCAGACAGTGCCAAGAAATACTACTAGTCTCTTTTGAGATATACTTGATGAACAACTTGTCAGATGTCACAATCAATAAGATACCTTTTATTTTAATACATTACACACTAGTGTTTAGAAATGTAATATTTTACTGCCTCTTTGGAAAGACACTTGTAGCATGACACCATACTGCAGAAACCAGAATAAACTTGGTCTTCAGATCCAGCTGAAACAAAAACAATGGCAAAAATATCCTTGGAAAAAAAAAAAAAAAAAAGGAAAAGGAATGTGCGAGTCCATCCACAAGAAAAAATACTCAAATGTCTTATTGTCATTGAGAGGAACAGCAAGTCTGCCTACATAAAGCTAATGAAAGGATTGCTCAATTTATCCGAGCAGAAGTGCTTTTAAAACCTTGATAGAATGTACAGATACTCATTAAACACTGCGAGCTGCTCACAGGCAAATGGGCATAACTTTCTCCCATGGGAACATGCAGCAGATGATCAAAGACAAGCAATGAAGAATAAAACTGGCTAATATGACAGTCAAGGCTGGAAGGATTTGCTGAGATAAGAAATGGTTCTCAGCATTCTGGCAAGGGTATTGTTGTCAGACGTTCTGCAATTTCCATTTACAGAGAGTTTCATTGCTCTTTTTTATTTCCGGAATTTGCATATCAGAAGATGAAGCCTGGAGCTTTATGGGGTTTTTTGCTTATTACCTACTCAAAAGCATGTGTTTCTATACCTTTTGATTTAGAGTACAAAGAAAAAATGAAGAATAGAATTCTATCTATCTATCTTTCAAATTTCTTGCTTCCCTGAAAAATACTTACAGGTTATCTTAGTTGATGAAATGACATAAACGTTGCTCAGAAGATCAGAGACGGTGCACTGGTGAGCACCAAGTAAATTTAATTTCACAACTAATATTTCACAGTGGATGTGTGATATTATTTTTTCAATGCAGCCATAAATTGTAGGAACAATTTCCTCAGAATTTCAAAAATTTGAAAAAATCTGAAAGCCTATACAGCATAAATTCAGCATTAGATATGAACAGGATGAATAAAAACAGATCGATCACATTTAAAAATCTTGAGTGCCTTCATGGAAATGACCTAGACATGGTTATTTTCATTGTACAAAGAAAATAACCTGTAAGAGTCTGAGGCTTCTTAAGAAAAGTGATTTCATCAAAATCAAAAATGTTTATGTACCAAGAAACAAAGAATAAGAAAATTGAATAAGAACTATGTCAGATAATTAAAAACTGTTTAAATATAGAACCAACTGCCTCATAACTCACAATCAAGAAAGATGGCTATCTATATACAGGAAAAAAATTGGCACAAGTAAGAGGGAAAACAGCTTTCCATGAATAAACAGGCACATACACTCATTGAATGGCTTCAACAGTGAAAAAAGAGATGTCCATTAAAAACGTGAAGGAAAAATAAAGATTCAGTCTATGAATATGCATCACCCTGTGATGTAAATGTGTGGAGATCATCACAGAAAAACATTCCATTACTTTTGCTACATGCTGTATCAGTAAGGCACTTAACAGAGGTGGTGATGCACTGCAAGTAGGAATAAAAGGGAAGACGAGACAAAAGAAATTGGCAATCACTGGAAACATGAGTAATAAAGGGGTGTTTTTTTAAAACTGTGTTAGGAGGAAAACAAGTCACAGCAATTTTTCTTGTTGATTAGCAAACAAAAATGATTAGTTGTTAATAATGCTGTAAAAGGTAGAAGCAGTCAATAAATCTCTCTCCTGGAAAATAAGGCAGTAGAAATATTCATACCACTTAATGATTAAAATTAGACCTTTTTTAGGCATCAGGCCTGCATAAACTTCAGGGCAACACCTCCAAAGAGTAGTTTTCAAGGAGCAATTTTTACCATCAACATCAAGTTTGAATAACTCTGAACAGTACAAAAATTAAAGAGGTTTGGGAAAAAGCAAATACGCAAATATAGCAAAAAGTAAGTACGTAGAGACCTGTCACCTGAAATCGGTCCTGGGCAAAATTATGGAACAAGCAATACAACTGGTTTTTAAGCAATTAAAGAAGGACTATATAAATCAAAAGCGTTTATGGTCTTGTCAATCTAACTCAAGATCTGTGGCAATAACATTACACACTATAAGGTTAATAAATTTGATTGTGCTGAGATGATAAATTTCCCTGAGGTATGCAATTCAGTGCCATGTAATATTTTGTTTAAGAAATAGGGAAACTACAGACTTAATGCAATACATTAAATACATCAAATATCAGCTAACTGACAGGTTTTAAAATTGAGTTGGAGGTTCTCCAAGCAGAGGCCAGAAAGCACCAAACATCTACCTAACTCCCACTGAACTGCCAAAGAAAAAAGGAAAAATGATATTTAAGGAATGAGGACTTTATCCTAGAAAGCCCCAAGTGAGCAGGACATGCTGCTCACGATGACTAAGGGTGTTGGGTAGCCACTTGATGCTACTTCTTCTTCAAAAACTTCTGACAACAGTCCCCTTGTCCAAGAAGGGAGAAGAGAAGGTTACAAGAAACAACAGGCCAGTCAACCTCACCTCATTTCCTTGGGGAAATTATGGAGGAAATTTTCCCAAAGCCACCTCCCTGCACATAAAGGACAAAAAGGGGACAGGAAAAAACATCAGGGAAGCACCTACGTCAAATCTTTCCTGACAAACCTTGTTGTCTTCCATGATTTGGAGGATAAAGGAGGACTAGAAAGAGGACTGGGGACCTCCATCTCCATAAAGCTATACTCACTATAGTACCCTGTGTAATTGCATAAATTATTTATAATGTGGGATCTTGAACCTTGGAGAGATTCAAAACCCAACTGGACACANTATTCTCCAAGCAGAGGCCAGAAAGGACCAAATATCTACCTAACTGCCACTGAACATAAATCCAGAAAAAAAGAAAAAAGATATTTAAGGAATTAGGACTTTATCCTAGAAAGCACCAAGTGAGCAGGACATGCTGCTCACGATGACTAAGGGTGTTGGGTAGCCACTTGATGCTACTTCTTCTTCAAAAACTTCTGACAACAGTCCCCTTGTCCAAGAAGGGAGAAGAGAAGGTTACAAGAAACAACAGGCCAGTCAACCTCACCTCATTTCCTTGGGGAAATTATGGAGGAAATTTTCCCAAAGCCACCTCCCTGCACATAAAGGACAAAAAGGGGACAGGAAAAAACATCAGGGAAGCACCTACGTCAAATCTTTCCTGACAAACCTTGTTGTCTTCCATGATTTGGAGGATAAAGGAGGACTAGAAAGAGGACTGGGGACCTCCATCTCCATAAAGCTATACTCACTATAGTACCCTGTGTAATTGCATAAATTATTTATAATGTGGGATCTTGAACCTTGGAGAGATTCAAAACCCAACTGGACACAGCCTATAGCAGAGCTTTGAGCAAGGAAATTGGAGAACATGTCTCCAGAGCTTTTTGGCAATCTGAATTATTCTGATTCAGCTCTACAATTAACGAAGCATGAGCTCCTAATAGAACATTATAGAGTCTTTAACCTTGCAGACTAAAGAAAATGGCTAAAATAAAGAAGTTCACTAAATTCAGGCTAGAAATAAGGGGCAAAAATTAACAGCAATGTTACTAGAACATTAGTGACCTTATCAGTGATGGATTTTCTAATATGTATTCAAAAATTAAGACATTTAAGTCACAGTACTTCCATATCTTGCATATTCCAGAGAGCCTATGAGTTCATCCTCTTCTCCAGCCTTATAATCTGTGCATCTCTGACAAGAAACTGATGGGGTTTTTTCCCCATTCTAATTCTTAGGAGAATTATACTCTATTATCCCATAGATGGAAGGAAGAAATAATAAGGGAAGGTGAAACAACTGCAGCACAAATAAACCAAGAGTAATGTTCCAGCATTCAAGAATTCAAACACTGAAATTAGTCCCAGCAGAACATTAAATCACTGCTCCAGGATGCCATTAGAAGTATAAAGCTGGGTAAACTATTAGGAACTCTACAATTACAAGTATCACTTGGGGAGAAATTGTGACAAAAAAAAAGTGATAGACATATAATGTTGTGAATATACAGCATTACTTCTTAAATGTTTATATGCCCATAGTGTTTAGAAAACAAATGCTTTGTGCATAAAGCTACATAATAAAAATTCTTTCTACTCCACAAGACTTCATTTTTAGTGAAAATATTTTTCCCTATAAACGTTTGATGTACACATCTGCTAGAGTTAAAAAAGTTAGAGACATTAAAAAAAAATAGTCACTAGTAGAAAAACCTGCAAAACAGAAAGAATGTAGTCAGAGTGTAAAACTCTGCCTGTAATATTTATATGGATCCAAAATGACAAGATTTACAGGATTCCTTTTGCAGCCTTCTCCACTGAAAACAGTATTTTGAAAATTTTACTTTTGATTATGATGTTATTCAATGCACTGAATTGCATGGATGCAATTTCAAAATAAAATTAATTATGACTGGTCATAGCATCACAGGCAATTTGAAGAAGTTAATTACACATTCAAAGTGCTTCTGTCTTCAAATTAAAAACAGAACTGAAAACAGCATTACTTAACATAATTATATCCTTTTATTCATGCATTTTGACCAGTGTGTAAGTTAGCCTCTGCCATCATGACAGTTTCATCGTAAGATTCTGTTGGGTTTTTTACCCAAATAACAAATGCTAACGGATTTGATTATCCAAGATATTGTCAGATTTTGAGAAAAGAGTGCTACAAAAGCTGATGCAGCTTCAGCAGTTCACCCCTATTTGGATCTGCCCTCTGCTACACTTGACACTTAGGGACACACATTTTCCACTTTAAATATAGGTAGACTCAAGTGCCACTTACTCTTATCTTTTATCCTCTCTCTGCTATCAGATCCTGCTTTCATCTTTGACCATCCACACAGCATCATGGTTTGAATTTCAGTGGAACAGACATTCTGTTATGTTCACAATATATATAGTTCTTGCCATATGCACTTCTGTTACCACTTTCTAAGGACTTTTCTAACACCATTTCATGACAATAGGGCCAAATGTTTCCCCATCCACAGAGAAAAACAAGGAGGAGATGGGAGAAAAACAAAGGCAAAATCCCCTTCCTTTATAAAAGAGAAATGATTTCCCTGTTGCAAGTTGTGAACTAGCAAACACAAGAGGTAATAAAGCCAAAGCAAAGGTGGAAAACATGAGCTAGAGATGTAAACATCTGGAATACCACAGAGAAAAACATGTTTGCCATTATGCTCTAGGTCCTCATGGGAGGATGTGTGAGTACTGCTGTTGACCACCCCCAAAACATTGCCAAGTCTTCCACAGGGTAACACACAGAGTAACTCTGCCAAATTCCAACTTTAGAAAAATATTTCCCAGACCCTTTTTCGGGTTAGTTGGTTGTGGTTTTTTTTTTGTTTGTTTGAGTTTGTTTGGTTGGGTTTTGGGGGGGTCATTTGATTTTTTGTTTGTTTTTTGGTTTTGAGGGTTTTGTTTTGTTTTCAGTTTTTTATTTATCTAGATTTTGTTTTCTGCCCTACTTGTAGAAAAAAACTAAGACAACAAATAGAGAGCATCTTCTACATAACTATTGGATTTTCTGACTATCATGCAGAACGAACAACAATTACTATGTGGTTACAATTCCTGAGCTAATGGGTTATGAGCCTGACAGTGATCCTACATTCTGGTGTGAGGATATAAAATGCTGTAAAGAAAGATGAAGTAAAAAAGGAGCTTGTAAATACCTTAGGAAAAAGGGAAGGGAAGGGAAGGGAAGGGAAGGGAAGGGAAGGATGGAANTCCAGTAAAAAGCCATTAATAGCAGGGATGGAGCCATGGACAGGCCTGGGTGAGCTGCAGCAAGGGAAGGGAAGGGAAGGGAAGGGAAGGGAAGGGAAGGTGCTTATAAATGGAGACAACTGATGCATTCAATGCTTTTTTGCTTCACTCTTCACAAAAATGTTTCATTGTGAGCAAACCCTTAAGCATAAACAATTTCAACAAAGAAAAGGGATGAAAAAACTGAGAAAGAGTGCATGTGGACTCTGTAGGTTAAAAATTGACACTAAAGCCTGTTGAAATCAATCCAGAGACTCCAGGGGAATATTGACCATTCTCCTGAAAAATTCATGGTTGATAGGAGAAATCCCAAAGGATAGGTAGGAAATAAGTAAGGGAAAACTCGAGAGAATGATGATTTAGGAAATTACAGTGCAATACATTACATTAGAAATGCTCTAATCTAGAAAATACATTTAACTGTCCCCAAGTAAACATGTAGAGGCTCACAGAATGCCTGAGTATGGCCAGCAGAGAACTGCTAAAGACAAATGCTGTCAAACCAACCTAATTTCCTCAAGTGGCCTAGAGAGAAAGCTTTGAATAGTATCTACCTTGGCTTCACTCCTATTCCTGACATATTCCACATGACACACTCTGAAGCAAACCACAGAAATATAGGTTAACATGAAACCACAACAGAACAGATGCAGGTCCATCTGAAAACATGCTCCCAGGGACAATTACCAATGATTTCCTGGCAAAACCAGAAAATGTATCAAAACAGGCATCAATGACTCTGTTCTGGGCTCTGAGGCTTGACTGTTGATACCATTAATGATGGAATGAATACACATACAAAACTTGGCAGTGAAAAAACAGACAAGAAGAGCAATTTATTTTGAGTCTGAAGTTAGGAAATAAGACTTGCTGAAATGGAGAAGCAGTCTGAGATCAGAGACAACAAGAAGGACTTCATCTACAACACACAAGTCACAAATAAAAATGGTTAGTGCCAGCCTATGAAAACAGGATTTGAGGAATTTGACATGCATCACAGGATAAGTGACTAAACATTGTGATGCAAAATTTGTCACAAAGGATGAAAAACATTATTCTAGGAATGCACTAAAAAGAGTGTCCTTTGTAATGGCCAGAGGAAATGGTCCATTGCTATCACTGGTTTGAAAACAATGAGGTCTCATGTATAGTATGAAAAAGGTAAACTGGTGAAAGTCCAGAGAAGGCCACAAAGGAAATGTTTAGAAAAGTGCTTTTAGAAAGGCTTGGAGAAATAAATATGCATGTTCAGACTATAAAAGATGATTGAAGAACACACTGTGACATGGCTGAGTGGAGAGTAATCATCAAATGCTTCATGCATCTGGCTGGGGAAACAAGAGCTCATACCCTGAACTTGGAGCAACATAAATTTAAGGTACTAGAGCAAATTACCTCACTGTATATTCAGTTAAGCATTGGAACAGAGTAACCTAAAGAAACAGCAGAATCCACATAAGTGGGGTGCTGTTTCAAGATAAGATTAGATCTGAGTCTCAGGATTAAGTATCATTTCTCAAGGCAAGCTAGGACTCAGTATTTACTAATATGGTGCTTTCTACTAAGCTGACACAGATAGAGTGGCTGGGATGTTCCAGCTTATTCCCTGCTTCAGTGGGGCAAACACATCAATCACAACACAAACCTGGCAAGAGCTCAACATTAACAAGGCTGATCAAAAGAAAAAGCTGTGAGGAAGATGCAGGGCTGTCAATGTGAATGTGTGGCAGTAACTACCAGATGTCTGAACTTCTCCAGTTTGAGTCACAAATTGAGCCAGCAAAAGCAGTGTACAGATAGCCTGTCTCCTAAGGATGAGAGCTTGTAAACTCTGCCTGCTTGGGCTAAAGGCAACAATATAGAGTAATGTATTTTTCTGCTCAAAACTTTCTAGGGCTCCTCATTTTTTGGTGCTTTTTTTAAGATTCCAGAACTGCAAAGCTAAAATGAGCACGTGCCTTCAGCAAATACAGAAATAGGATCTCTCAACCAGTAATTTATATTATACCAATCTCGTACAAGGGATGTAAACAAAATATAAAGTGCTATTTTAGCATACATACAGCCTCTAGGGTTTGTTTGTAAAACGTTCTGGAGCAGATTTTCAGTATCAGATGCATAAGTTATGCCAGGAGAAAAACCCTGAATGCAAAGCAGACTTCATTGCATGTAGCTGTCCCTTCCAGGCAGAAAGTGGATCCTGCCACATGCAGTGACCTGCCTTCAGTATGTCATTCTGTGTTTCTCACAATTAGCAGGGCATCAGGCCAGAAAAACACAAAAATGTGAGCTTCATCCCATTGCCTTTGTATTTTCATATAATTTCACCACCTAGGCTGGTGAATTTGAAAATCTTCGTGCTTAATTCTAAGAACATGCTGCCAACGAATAAAATGCAAAGCGAAACCCTCCTTGAACCCCAAAAATGACAGAGAATGTGCACACTAACTTTAGGTTTCAAAAAGAAGAGCAATCGTAATTAATTTCTCTTCCTCCCTGAAAAATTATGTTTGAACAGATCTTAAAACACCAAACACCTGATCTTCACAGTCATTTGTGAGACAGGCCAATATCCCATTTCTTTTTATGGAAGCAAGTGGAGACAGCTCAAGGACCAAGTTGGAAGCATTTCAGCCCCCTAGAATCATCACATTGTTTCAGTACTAATTCTGTGAAATAACTGCTCTGATATGGAAGGAAAGGTTCACAAGTGGGCTTTAAATGACTTCTCTTAAGTTCACAGTACAAATCATTATCACGGGTGTTTTATATGCTCAAACCATTATAGGAAGCTACTGTGAGGAGCAATGATAAGGTAATAAAGGGGCACTTGAAAGACTTATCTAAAGTGCTTTTTACATTAAAGATACTCACGGAGATGACTGAGTTTTTCAAAATCATGGCATTCTACAGATTGCTTTACACAGACAGGGTCACAAATCAACTTCAGCTCTTTAGCTTTGTGTCTATAAGCAATTTGAAGTGAAAGGTTTCATTTTGGTATTATGGTCATCAGGGACAGAGCTTTGTAGCATGACTATCAGGCCTGTAGAAAGCAAGCAGTAAAGGAAATGCCACATGTGAGGGGCAAAAGCTGAAAATACACAGGGAAAGGGCTGGTTCATAGAGACCACATTATGTGCATACCCCATATGGGGTCCACTTGGAAAACAGAGCAGGCTGCAGTGAGGCCAAACTACAGCAGATGGAGAAAGAGACACAAGAAGATTCATGACCCAAAGAAAATTTAGACATAATTCTTGTGCTAGCATTTAGATGAGATGTAATGGTTCCTCCTGAGCCAAAAAAACCCTGAAGAGGTTATAGGTGCAAAGTAGAAAGGCCCGTTATATATACAAACAATTGTTCCATATTTTCATAGCCTTCATAGCACATACCTAACAACATCCCCAGCCTTCAGTGCTTGTACTGGGGAGGGCAACTTTTTGCCTCATTTTTAATACCATCCTCATAATAATTTCAGCTTATTACAACCTGGCATGTGTTCAAAACCAAGAGCCTGGGTAACCAGCCGAGGTAATAGCTCCTGAGAGCCACCGAGTCCCCAGGTGTGTATATATGTATCTTTTTCTGCTAGGAAACCTGATACTTCTTTGGATGTAGCTCTGGACAAGATTGCTGCACCTGAGAGAGGGGTTTTTATCAGGATGTGACACTAACCACATGGAAAAAGTTGCCAACAATTTTTACCCAGGTTTGCTTAAAATAATTAGCTACAAAGTTATTAAAAAATCATCACTACAACTCATGTAGAAAATGGACAGTAGTTTAGAAATTTTAGAAATAGCAAACATGCTATTTCATGCCCTCTAAGGGTAGCTATTTTCTATCTACAGGTGTAGATTAATGTGTTTGAGAAGCATTAGAAGTACCTGAATTTACACACGCAGTAGGATCTCAGGAACTGAGTATCCATAGTACTGGATTCAGTCTTTTTCAGCAGCTAGGATATTCTATCACAGAGAAAAAATCTGCAGAAGTGCTCAGGGCAGGTCCTTGCTCTGAACCACCACAAAAACCTCACTACCTTCTAAAAAAAGTGCCTGGGCAAGTAGGTCCATGCCACAGGGCAGTAGAGAGCTGTTAACAATCTATACATTCACATTTCCACTCCGACCCTCTTTATACCCTTAAGCAGAAAAGTCTATTAGAACAAAAAAAGCTTTTAGGCAAATAAAAGCCTGTCAGAGAGGGAGGATTTGTATAAAGAATTTTTTCCCTGTGGCCTGATGTCTTACTGATGTCATGCTGTCTTGTCTGTGCTGCATATACCTCTATAAAGGCAACCACAATATTTAAGTCTTGTAAAAAAATCTGTGAAACAGGGATTCCAGATGTTATTTTTTCTTAAATCCTTGGCAGCACACTCCCCCCAACCTTTTGAGCATTTCATTGCCAAGTTATGTATGCACTAAAACAACTTCTTAAATCTGTTGCCAACCATTACAATACGAAATTACTCTCAGAGAAGCCCTGCACTTTATGATAAATGCTGAGAGGAGATTAAGTGCTGCTGCAGCATCACTCCTGCCTGAAAAATCATGGAGAAAACCATTAATTTATTCTTGTCGTTCTAACTAATGCTTAACCACAGTGTTCAATAAATTCAGTACTAGTTTTCAAGGCAAGCAAAGCCAGTGACTTCTAAATATTATACAAGCTATCAATTAAAATACTGTGGATAAGCTGTTCAATAATGATGAGTTTTATTATTACTCTTCAAAATCAATTAATTTTTGTCAACACTGGTCACTCACGGAAGGAAAGATACAACAGGTTAGCAGTAGGGCATCAAGATACTGACAAGAAAACACTGATTTATGGGCTTTAAATAAGACAAATAATGTGGATTAGCACCAGGACTTAGAACAGTTGGCAATGACAGAGCTTGCAAAATTTAATACCTTTCATTTTAGATGCACTTATTACAAAATAATGATCTCTTCTGAAAACGTCACTAGATGTGAGGTCCAACACACCCTCTGCTACACAAACTCTGCTGACACAACCAGGAAAGGCTACAGAAGAAAGATTTCTGACAGTAAAATATGAGAAGCAAAATTTTCAGCTTATTGTTTACAGTAGCTCAAAACTATCACGGACGGTGGAGTCCCAGGTGGAATCAGTCCTTGGACTACAAATAGTAAATGTCAGATAGGCCCTTGCAGTTTCTTACAAATATGTTGCAGGTGAAGCAAACATCTTACAGAGTTTAGACAAGTCCTTTTGCTGTGTTGCTACTGGCAACACTAGACCTACATCTATATGTTTTTGAATTTCATCCCATATGAATACAAAAGATTTGGTCAATACAATTTTATGAATCTGGAAGTGTTATGCCAGATGTGATGCCACTGAATCTTACTGCTTCCAAAACCAGACTATTAGATACTGTTTTAACTCTTGGGAATGCCAAGCTGAGAAAGTAACATACTCTCTGTTGCTAAAATGTCAAAACCCCAAAGCAGACAACATTTCCCTCTGCCATTAATGTAACTGGTCTGCATGAATCACACAGAATGTGAAAAAAAAAATTTTACTAATTTTCCATATTTCTTATCCTCCCCCCAACAAAACTAGTGCATTTACATGCTTATAAAAATTGTTTGTATCAATTCCAGATAATTTTATGATTATTTTGTACTTTTCTGTATTTATCCATCTTTATTTAAAACAAAGTAAAGATATAATTTCCAGTCACTATACCCTGGAAACCTCAGGGTGGGAGACATTGGTTGGAAATATTATTTTTGTGATACAAATCATTGCTGCAAACTACTGTCAGTTATTTTCCCTCTCCTCCCTTTCTTCAAACTGCAGTTAATCCTCCAAATTGTTTCCTACACCCATCCATTCCCTCCTCCTGCCCTGGGGATAAATGTCTCAAACTCCTTCTAATCATTCATCATCAAACTCCTTCATCTGGCTTTTTGGTACTAAACCATCCCCTACACAAAATGATTTTATCCAATTTTTCACTCTTACTCAAGACTTCATAGACATTGACTGCTATTTCTCTATCTATATTTTACAGGCTCAAGTAAAGCTATGAACAGGAAAAAAATTAAATCCTGTTTTGTCCTATCAATTTACTACCCAAAATGGAGACCAGAATTTGAAGTAAGCAAATTTGATGGGTTGGGGGTTTTTTTTCCCCCCTCCAACTAGGGGGAATATCAGGGAAAAATACAAGCAGTGCAGTTTTAGAAAGAATGATAAGCGATGGAGAAATGAGATGTAAAGGGCTTTTGCTGAGATCTGGAAATTATACTGAGGTCCCACTGACCTTTCATGCTGTGACATTAACAGGGGGTTGCTGGGTGTAAGGGATGAAATCTGAGCCCATTCCACTGGTGCCTCCTGTTAGGTGCATGGCAGCAGTGGCAAAGCTGTTCTGTTTCAATCTGCCACATCTATCAACTAGTACTTTAGAAAATGCAACTCATTACCTTTTATTTTCTCTCTTTCAGATACTCAAAAATTGTGAAGCTACTTCAGACAGCAGAGTATTTTCCATGTAAACCATGTCCATGACCACTTCATGGAATTAATACAAACCAATGACCAAGCCTCAGCTGTACACAAATTGCAGAGAACAGTAGAGAGACACATGGCCATATCATGCCACTGATTTTTAAAATAAACTCCCAACTGGAGTCAGTAATAAAATATGCTTAAAAATCAATGACATGCCTACTACGTGGTGATTAAACCTGTAAAATAAAGAAAATCCATTAAAACTTTGATACTTAAACACTCCCAAGTCACTCACATCTCTGTTTCTGGAATTCGATCGCATGCCAAGAGAATATGCAGCAGTAAGAATTCATGTTACAGCTCTCAAAAATCCTCCAAAGCAAGTTTTACCGAAATCTGCTACATAGAAAGGCAGTGTTTAAGTGGCCTCAAAGAGCCTCAAGGCTACCACACATACTTCAAAAGAAAATTCTTGTTGTGATGCTAAAATGCAAGGGAATATGATGTCTGTGATGATTTCCCAGGCTGAAACTGTTGACTGATTAATATTAGTTGCACCTCTCTGTCTAATCATCCATTTTTGATTTCATCATAACAAAAATTCATGGCAATCTTCAGCCTTCCCCCAGAAGGTTGTTAGTACAAATTGTTGAGGTTAGACTGAATGGCACACAAAAATCTTGTCACTGAGAAAAAAAAACCCCAGGTCCTGGTTACACCACGTGCTGGAAAGCAGCACTGAGAAACACTGGATATTAGCCAAAGTTAGGGATGAAGTCATTAGTTTGCACTGATGTCCCAATGCTTAAAAAGAGAAACAATCCTTCGTTTCAGGTTCTGCAGCTGTCAGGGATGGAAGGGAGATAAGCTGGACTATTGCTTTGGTCCAGATGGCAATCTCTCTTCCTGTGGTCTTCAGAACATCACTGAAAATGATACTGCATTGTTCTCTTCTTAATAAAAATGCAGGTAAAAAGCACAGCACAACAGTGATTTACTGTACACAAGTGTACAGCAACCCTCAATTACCATTATCACTGATTCTTCCAGGTGCAGTCAGTAGCAAAAAGAACCATTTTCAGTTACCCACAGATTCCTCTTTAAAAGTTAAATACCACCACCCAGGTCCCCATCCAGGAATGTGGGAAACCTTGATAACTTCCCTTGAGCAAACTCTACAGGAAGCATTTTTTTCCTGAATTGTAGGGTTGCTTTATTGACTTGCAAGGTTTAAAACACTGAGAATTCTACTGATTAGTGGGAAAGGAAGAAACATGAGGGAAAAAAGAGGGAAATTAGTAAATCAACATAAGTCTTTCAAGTGAGATTCCAATCCCAAAGGGCACCTGGCAATTACCTTTAGCTTCAGCTCTCCTCCCATGACTTTTTGTGGTTGATGATGCAAAACTTACCAATGTTAGCCACTTGTCACCACTTTTTCCATGCCCAGGTGTACACACAGGTTGGCAGAAGCCGAGACTGTTAGAGAAGCCCAGAATTTCTGAGGGTAACTCTGGCCCTAAGGGATGTACATCTTGGGCAGCAACTTTACCACCTCACCTAGGGAGTCAACTACAGGACTGCCACATCCCATGCCAGAACAGCTCAGATACACCTCTGTTTGTAAATCTAACCTTATACTTCAGAAAATACTTGAGTATTTTACGAACCTTCACCCTAAACTCTAATTACCTCAACACTTTGCCCTCTCCTGCCAGGACTGATAACATAGCAGTTTCTAGGAAAAAAATGCAACAGGTGAAAGCCTGACAGTGGGAGCCTTTGCCACCATGGAAACCATACAAAAATAAAAAAAAAATGCACACTTTTAGTCAGTCATTTTCTTGCCATCTTCTTGACTTGCAGTGGTTACAGTCCTGGGCATCCAACCTTGGATCTTCACCTACCAATGCTGCATACTCTCTACTTTGATACTTCCCTTTGATCTTGAATCTGCTCCATCAAGAACATCAGAAACTGATTCTGCACTTACAAAGCCAACAGACACATTGAATCCTTTCCAGGTCATACACAATTGAAGATAGACAGAAAATTAAGCCCTGGGTTAAGTTGCATCCAAACACAGCAGATTTGTGTATTGTATACATGTAAACATCACATTCTTAACCAACAGACATCAGATCCCAAAATATTGCCATCATAGAGCATGATTTGACTTGGCTATAATGGTTCCTATGCATGTTATTGAAAAAAAAAATGTTATCCTGTATTCTACAGAGTATTTCTGTGTCTTCACAGCGGCTGGCTGACTGGGGATTGGAACTAGATTATCTTAAAGGTCCCTTCCAACCCAAACCATTCTATGTTTTTGTGATCTTTTTTCCAACAACTTCACAGTAATAGAATGGTATAGTCTTTCCACAAGTTTGCCACAAAGCAATGCATCAGGAAAGGGATGTTTACCTCTTTAACTGATTTTTTCCCCATGCTTACCTGCTTGCATTATAACCATCTAAAAGCATGCACAGAAACTGCAGCAACTGAGATGTTGTTTCAAGAAAAACATAACATCTGCTTAAATCCAAGCTGTGACTAACAGCATGCATAAAGCTGAGTACTGCTGAAGTGTTTGTGTGAAAGTGCCATGTACAGGTACAAACAATAGATTCACATCCTCCTCTTGAGTCATCAAACACACCTACTTACCTCTGGTGGCCTTGAAAAGAAAGGGGCCTTTGCAAAGTGCCCCCAAGGTCTATGTATAGATAACAGGGGGTGATTTATAAATGGCATGCTCTACAATGAGCTGTTAAATCACCTCCTCACCATTTACTCTCCTGACCTAAATGACTTGTGAGCTCTCTAATGTTAAAACATATAAATGTTAAAGCATTGAAAACTCAGTTAACATGACACTTTGGGGTTGGCAGTGACACTGGACCACTTGGACCACTTAAAAGTATGGCACAAATTAATAATTCGATTATGCAAACATTGAGTAGAGCTGTTTTTATATTTATGTATTTTATATTTAAGGTACTTTACCCCTCATATTTGTAAGACAGATGTACATTTGAGATGCATCAGCTGACTAGGAAAACACCCAGAGTTAGGCAGTTTTGGTGGCATTAACCAGAAAGATTTGGAAAATTATGGAACCAATAAAACAGCCAAGATTTGTACTTTTCTCAAGTCGTTGCTGCATTCCTGATTTATTAGTGAGAACTTCAAAGGTTTGTCATAAAGATAAATAAAAGCACATGGACAGGAGCATAATACACAGACTTGACAGTTCTAAAATACACTGTTTACCGTGAACTGGGAGAGAGCAACATTTCAGATCATACTTTACATCTAGCAGAGCAAAACATCAGAACTGATATGACTGATAACCACCGTAAAGAGTGCAAACCCATTTTCCTAAAGATGGAAAACCTTTAGATCCAGCTGACCAGTGTCCAGCTTTGAAACACTAATGTTCCCTGTGAACCCAGACCTTTCTCAACAAAAATCAGCAGCCCTTTGGGAAGGGGAAGAAAGCAAGATCTCTCTTTCACAGTGATGAATGGAATGTAAAAATGTAAAAAGTAGGACAGCAAACTGATTAGGAAGATTTGTGCATCATTAAAATAATGCACCTGGGCCATCACCTCAATAAATGCAGGACAACAAAGATGATGATACTTTATCCTTCAAAACTCACTCTCTGTGACTCATATGCTGCAATAGATAGTACTTAGAGAGCTGTGAGAGCAGGGAGTGGACATACAAAACAAGAGAAGCAGTTCAGCTTTTTTTACTCCATGAAGAACAGAATGAGCACAGACAATAGCTTAGAAAGGACATTCTGGCAGCCTGGTAAGGTCAGTGCCAACTCTGCCATTCAATTTGCTGCGGTCAGTCTTTTGCCATGTCTCATCACATCACTTCTTGGCCATACATGCCAAATACTTTTTCACTTTGAGGACTGAGCTGTCATTTTTCACTTTGTTACCCTGCCCTTTAACTGCCATTAAAGTCACACTGATGTATACCCCAGGAAAAGGAAGGACAATTCTTTAAATTATCACATGCCAGGAATGTGTTCCTACAGTTGCTGAGTTGCTATTGTCTGGTACCTTATTAAGGCTAACACTGACAGTGTTGGTGGGTACACAGTGCACTCATTAACTGGTTTTGCAGTTAGAGCATCTGAAGTTAGTATCTAATTGCCTGGAAACACTGTTTTTAAATTCAAGTTCTTCTCTATTCATTCTACACATACTTAAAAAAGAGTATGTTGAGTATCTATAAGCTGTTTACATGAGCTTTTGTTTTGTTTTGGGTTTTTTTAATCACTATAAGCAATTAAATGGGGATATAGAAATGAATGCTGAATTTTACAATTAATGAATAAAAGTTAAATTTCCCCAAACTTAAAAAAAACACCAAAAAAACCATCTCAAGAAACACATCTTTGATGTAACAGAAAAAACTACTGCAAAATACAGTGAAGACTTGGCATGCCAGAGTTGATTCCTGAATAGAAGTAATAAACAATATTTCGGAAGTAATAAAAATCATTGGCAGAAATAAAACATTTTAATTAATTTAGTGAAGGTTTACCCTTCAAGGGATCAGATTCCAAGCAGGGATAGCCTTGTCTTGGGAGCAGAGGGTAGCACAAAGCTCTTGCAGGCAGTCGGGATAGGTGGGGATGGTGAGGACAGCAGGTGGAGGTGACTGCAGGTAGCACCTGCACAGAGCTTTCCATTTGGATCCCCACAACTCTTTAAGATCCCATTCTCCAACTCTTTAAGATCAATTCCCAGTTAGCCATCCCCTGCCAGGTGTGTAACTCTGTTAACGATGATGATAATAAGGCATCAAAGGTCATATCCCAGAATTCATGCTCTCGGGGATCCAACCTCTCAAGTCCTTGGCACCACTCTAGGTATTTTCTCGGAATACAGTCCTCCCTACCTGCTTTTAGGCATCAGTAAAGCCTCCTACACCTTTCACAGAAGGACGATCATCTGCCAACAGCTTGGTGGTATTTCTAACAACATTTGGATTCTCTCTAAAGTCTTTCTGTGCCCCTAGTTTGCAAATTGCTACTCGTCCTTTCTCTTCATCTTGTAACAGGATTCTTCAGGATGAGATGAAATGGCCTTCAATTGGAACAGGGGATGTTTAGATTGGATATTAGGAAAAATTTCCTCACTGAAAGGGTGGTCAGGCATTGAAACAGGCTGCACAGGGATGTGGTGGAATCACCACCCCTGGAAGTGTTCAAAAGGTGTGTGGATGTGGCACTCTGGGACATGGTTTGGAGGTGGACTTGGCAGGGCTGGGTTAACAGGCGGACTTGATGATTTTAGAGGTCTTTTCCCAGCCTTAACAATTCTATGATTCCATTTAATAACCTCAATACTTGATGCAGGAAGAATTTTCACACCTGTTATTGCTGTACATCAGCAAAAAATCTGGCCCAGTGGGTTCTCTCAGAGGTGGTCAGAGAGCTCCTGTGTGTGGCATGGACTTAGAGCCCCTGTGGCACAGCACAGGAAAAACAGGCTCCAACTGTGACCCTGGGAGGGCTTCCTTCAGCTCTTCCAGCCAGAGCCACGTAATTAGGAAGTGCCCACTGGAGTTAAGAACATCCCTGGGGAAATTCAGTCCCTCCCCACACTGCAGGCACCAAGGACTCACCAAAGAGTAGTAATGCTCTCTCAAGCTTCTTCCTAAATTCCCCCTTATATCAAGTACATTTTGGGTTCTAGGAAGGAAAATCGACTTCCTGGCTCCAACCTGTGTTCTAACAGTTCATTTCAACATCAGTTTTGACAATTCACAAGGAGATTTGGAATACACTTCTGCACACTTCCTATAATCTCCATATTTTAGTTTAATGGGGACTTAAAAAAAAAAAAAGAGCTTTCAGTGGCTCTTTTATTTGAATAACAATGGAAATGGCAAGTTATCATTCTGGGTAATATTTGGAATGAATAACAGTGCATTTATTTGGCCTGAACCTCACTATAACCCAAAGATCTGATGTTTTCAAACTTCAGAGTCCATAAATATGTGCAGATATTCTCAAAGTCTGCTAGAATAGCCAGGCTGAGCTCACGGTGCAAACAAAAGCCAAAGCTCAAAAAGTTTCATGTAACTGCTCAGATACTAAAAACTGTATTAACTCCCAAAAACTTCTTTTAGATCAATGCCTCAGTTTGAAAAGTTTTCCCTGTGACCAGTTCAGTGAAAACTAAAAAAAAATCTCTTCTAGCTCTTAGTTTTGTTTTTATCCCCCTCCTTCTCCTACATACTTTTAAAATGTCACTGCTCAGAAAAGCCAAGTTAATGGTCCCAGATCCTGAAATCTGCCCAAACTTTCTAGAAAGGCCATCACCTTTCAGACCAAAGAGAGCTATCAGATTTTCTGCCCATTTCACCACTGACCTTTGTCAAAGCCATGCGTTAAGGAAACACAGAAAAGCAGTAAAAAAAGTGTGCCCACTCCCCAACAGACTGTTCACTTCATAAAATTTTCCATCCAACACTACAACAATTTTCTCTAATTTCCTGCCCACGCTCAAGTTCAAGTGGTTGAGCCTAAAGCCTCTAAACTTTTAGTATTTCCCCTGCATGTCTAAGACTTAACACACCATATAAAACAAGCTTTTAGAATTCAAAGGTAATGCTTGGCTGTGATTAATAAAACAAAACAAATATTTTTTGAGCAACCTTATAGAGTAACAGTCCAAACTGAAGCTTTATTTAAAAAAGCTGAAGTATCTCTTTGCAATTTTTTTCGTAGAAGAGTAAACATTCAATGACTGGTTCTTTGCTACAATAAAATTAACACTCTCTGGAAAAGCAAGTTTGCTTCTAAGCAGTCTGAGGTGCTCCATAACACAGAACAGTGTGTTGCTCCAACCTGAATGTTGTACTGAGAACCACATGTATTTCAGAAAAAAACAGAAAAGGAACTGAATTAAACAAAAGGATAGAAGTAGGCAGTGAGGAAATCCATTGCTGGGAAACCAGCAATACCAAATTACTGGATAAGCAATACCAAAACTGTAGTCACATCTAAACTTCTAATAGAATACTAATGCTTTGTTTCTTGGTATGTAGGACAATATTCTGTAGCTTATTCCACTCAGAAAAGCCAGAAACAGAAGAAATTGAAGAAAAAGGAGAAACAAACCCTTGGTAATTGCATAGAAGCCCTATATAATTTACTCCTGTAGTTTTGTCCTCAGGTAGTGAAATGGGATGACACCATGATGGTTTAGCCTGTCACTATGGCTGAGCAATGCATAGTTCTTCTAATGGCTAATGTGCCTGTGTCCCTAAAGGAAGTGAACATACTGACACTCATTGCAGAAATGTATATTTTCTTGAAATTGAGCCAGTTTGCTGTCTCTCAACCTTACAAGCTATATTATTAGTTATTTCCAAAGACACAGGATGAAGAGATTTAGGTAGCTTGGAGAAACTTGAACTAGACATGATGCATTTCAGGGAATTGCCTGCTGTGCTCTTTTCCTCTTGGTGAGCAATACTCATAAAAGTTCAATTCCATGACATGTCAAGCACGTTCCCTCTAGTAAGCTGGAGGACTGAAATCTACCTAAATATCCAATTCTCACCCAAAAAATTATATTCTGCCCCAAAGTTAAACATAGCGAAAATATGATATGGAGATGTTGTAAAAATTTAGGAACATACCATCAGCTACAGATGCCAAAGGCACTTTTGGTCAGCTGACTTTGTAATCAGCTGAACCCAAAGATTTACTTGTTGCCTCCTCCCACAGCAATCCTACTGCAGTCTGTTAGGATGCCACACAATTAGGCTGCCTATGCAAATTAGCACATCCTAATTGGCAGCATCTGAACTTAACTTCTAATGAGCTCATCCAATTGTATATGTCTGCTGGGATTGAACATTGGAACTAATAGCATTTGAAGTTTGGGTGGCCTATTTGCCTTCCCCTGCCCAGAGAGATTTAAGATAGCCTCAAAGTAAGCAACATCAGCTCAATTTGCCTACAAGCTTTTTCAACTTTAACCTTGTATTAGAAATATTTTATTTGTACAGTTCTGCATTCTGATTTACGTACGTATTGAAGAGAACAACCATGTGGGAGCACTTTATAATTACATTTGTAAAATATACTAATGCCCTTCTCAAGAATCATTCATTCTTACAACCAAATTGACTATCTGTCCTTGTTCACAATCGATCTCATTTTTTATGGAAAAAGGTTAAAGAAAGCATCAGAATTTCTGTCCTCTATGTAACAGCCCACAATCTAGCCCAGCCTAGAGCATGTGGCTTCTGAACCCAATGGCACTGCTGTGAACGAAGTGATTACTATCCTTTGTGTAAACTTCGGCCTCTTAACCTGTACTGACCAGGCAGTTACCAATATCTAGCTCAGAGTGAAAACATTTTTCAGCATGAAGTGAGAACCGCTTTTCCAAGATGTCCTAAACTTCCCACTTGAGGGGAAGCACATGGGAAAAGGTTCATTTTTGGTCCTGGAGAGGCAGTTAAAAAAAAAAAAAATTAAAAAAAGAAAGTTTTATTATATGTATTTATATTTGGACCTATGCTGCTTTTACATATATAAAATTAAGTCCAATAGAAAAGTGCAGAATTTTGAACTTTGATTTTACCCATTTTGGAATAACCCTGCACTGAAGTCTTTGAAAATAAACCCATAACTTCAACATAACAGTAGTTACACTTGACCAAGACTGAGATCTACCAGGAGCCCAATCAATTACCTTTACAAGAGGGGACGAACTGGGCATGCAAATAATGGCACCTCCCCTGAACACCATTTCATTAGCAGGAAGAAAGCCTTTCTAAAGGCCAAGGACCACCAGGTGATGAGGCAGCAGCAGCTAAATGTGCTGATAGTCAAAGTGATGATGACACTCATGGAAGTGATCATCTGTAACCACATCTTGAGGCCACCAAACCCTGAGTTCTTTCTAGAGTACACTGCAAGCTCCAAGCTGCATGCAAATCTTTCTGCTAAACAGTATTTTACTGCCTCTCCAGGACCAAAAATGAACCTGTTCCCATGTGTTTCCCCACAAGTGGGAGGGATTTTGCAGTTGGCTGGGTGGCATTAAATCAATCCAAATAATGTCGCCTATACAGCACTTATAAGCTGAACAGTGAAACGAGTAATTCATTCTTTCAAGAAAGGATTTCACAGTCTGTAAGTCTAAAGCTCTGTTTGTTGTGAACATTTGCTTTCTGATGCTAAGAATTTGGAATCAGAAAATTCAGACTGACTGGCCCCTGGAGGAGAAAAATGTCTAATGCCACACTGGTAAATGGACCGTGGGTATGGGCAGAAACATCTGTTACTTGAGCAACTTGGGCTTTAGTTTTCTTTCAACATGGTAATATGAAGCACCAAAGAGAAACTCCACCTTGCACAGAATTTAAGTGTCAGCAAGACCTTTTGTGCCTTGCAAATGCACTTAAAAACTGGGAATGCAGAATATTTCCTAGAATGAAAGCACTGAGTGGAAAACAGATCAAGATATAGATATTCTTTTATTTTCCTCTTTTTCCCTTTTCCTTTCATACTCCAAATGCAGAATTTAAAATATTCTGAAAATAAAAACAATCCTGATAATTTTTTTTTTGTGGAAGTGGAATAGGCAAACATCAAGTGACAGATGGCACCTGAAATTTTGTAGAAAATACCAATACTATCAGTCTCCTGTATTGTTACTGACCAGATGGTTACTTGTGGGCCTTTTGACCTCAATTTCTTTTAAACTGGGATAGTAGAGTTGAACAGAATAGAAGATTAGGATAATTATTTTTAAAGGACTGCAATGCAAAACTAGTGCATTATTTTCTTCCAGACTGACATCAATACAAACGAAAAGCAAATGGTCTGGCAAGAAATGGGACCATTTTAGCTGCTGATTCCAACTTTTACTTCACATTTTTTATTTCCTTAGGTAGAATATATCAACTATATAAATCATCACCAAAATTTGCTAGAAATTACACCAGAGAGTATCCAGTCTACAGAGAGAAGTAAAAGATTTAGCTTGATATTATTTTGAAACCACATGTGAATGTATCATTAAAATGCAACATCTGCTAAAGGTGTGTTTCAAATCACCTCCATGCAATAGATATTCTAATAACAGAATGAGAGTAACTGTATTTTCTTATTTAACAAAAGCAGAGTGGAGGTTATAATCTTTCTAAAACTTTTCAGAGACACTCAAAGCCTGGTGCTTTTAAAAAAGGAGAAAAATAGTTCAAAACAGATTGAAATTAAACTAGATAGTAAAGTCTGCCTGGATTTCTTATCTTTTTTAACCAAGAAAGGAAAAAATTGGTCCTGAACACACACTGCCACTAGAATTACCTGCACATCTAGAGGTGCACTTAGACCATGCATATTGTTACTAGAAGTTGATCTTATGATATTTCATAATTTCTTTTGAAGAATTCCAGACCTCACTGTATCCTGTAGAGCCTTATCCCAGTCTTTTCAGTTCTGTCTGCAGTAGTATTTTGCTATTTGTTCTGTAAATCCAGCACAGACAACCTGCCAGGTTCCAGCTCCCTGAAGATGTCACCTTCCGCATGATCATATTCCTAAAAAAAGTGATATTCTAATCATGCTCATTCTAAAGGAGGCCAAAACTGTAATTCCTGTTTCATTCTGAAAGAGGAGTGTCTGTAACTATATTAATGGTTTCTTGTACCATAGCATGGTTTGGGTTAGAAGGGACCTTGAGTTATCGTTGTAGTTCCAAGTCCCCCTGCCATGGGCAGGGACACCTTCCACTAGATCAGGTTGCTCAGAGCTCCATCCAACCTGGCCTTGAGCACTTCCAGGGATGAGGTATCCATAGCTTCTCTGGGTAGCCAGAGAACAAAACTGTTCTAGTGCCTCACCACCCTCACCGTAAAGAATTTCTTCCTGACACCTAATCTAAACCCTCCCTAGTTCAGCCATTCCCTCTTGCCCTATCATTGCATGCCCTTGTAAAATCCCTCTCAAGCCTTTTTGTTTAGTTAAAAAGAATGTAAGGATGTATAGAAATGAAAGCTTGATGGATGAAGGTATCAGTTCTGTGCTACCTGGCCTCTGCAGAAGTCAGGGATGCAGCACTTGTTTTGATGCGTCTTTATAGGTCACACACATCCATGTTTTCTGTTTGAAAGCATCAGCGTACAACACTATCCAAAGA
Source organism: Vireo altiloquus (assembly GCA_013396875.1). Taxonomy (NCBI): domain Eukaryota; kingdom Metazoa; phylum Chordata; class Aves; order Passeriformes; family Vireonidae; genus Vireo; species Vireo altiloquus. The sequence continues at coordinate 201,309 of VZRF01015768.1, forward strand.
CCATGAATAATTGGTATGGCACTCCTCTCCAACCTGCCAGAGGAGCAGGAATAGACAGATGTGGTAAAACCTGCGCTGCTACTGAAGTAGCAAGTGAAATAACTAAGGAAAGGATAACACACAGTGCCCATGTCTATGGAACAATTTGTTGCAGGAATGGGTGCTGAGAGGGACTAATACATATATATGCCTCAACATTTTTCCCAATGGGATAAAGAACATTCCTATACTTTCCTGCAGCTTCCCTCCCCTGCCCCCACTCACATACACACACTTGCTGACAGAGGCAGGTGCCTGGATGTCTGTGAAAATGCCTGCCAAAAGGAGAACCATGAGACCAAGCTGGGGGGAGGAGTTTGGGGGCACAAGAAAAGCAGCTAGTGGCAACAGTGCAGTGTCTTTTTGCTTTGGGTGGCTTGGAGGGTCAGTTTGGCCCCTTCCCTTCTCAGCTTCGTTGTGGTCCTGCCTTCCTGTGTTGCCTTCATGGCTCCTGTGAACTGGTTCATCACCGTGCAAATCTCTCCTGCTGCTCGCCGCTGTCCTGACCCTGTGACTGCTCCAGGAGCACACCTGTACCTACAGCAGCCTGTTCTCCACTGCCAGAAGGGACACACAGCCTGCTGCTATCTGAAAATTGCACCCAATCCACCATGGAAGCTACCCAGCTGCTCCCTCTGCTGAGCTGACTCTGACAGAGTACTCAGAATTCCTCATGGTGATGTTGTCTCTGTCTTCTGTTTCTTTCCCACTCTGCCGCTTTTCCTATTCCCCTTTTATTTCAGTGAACAGTTTCCAGATATAATATTGCCGTGTTTTGTGCTTAATTTTGTCGTCAGAAAATCTATTAAAAGAATCCTTCCTGGCTCCTATAGTGGAATGGGACAGGTGCACTCACTGTAGCTGGAATGGCAATTACAGCAAACACACCTCCACTGAAACAATCTGGGACTGCTGCTCTGCTTTTTTGGTGGCTCCATTCCCTATATTGTTAATGAGGAAAGGAGAACTCCATCTGAAATATCACAAACAAGAGGACACAGTACGAGCAAACAATGCCCTGTGTGGCTTATAATTAGGTGTCCCTCAAAATGTTGTCAGTATTGCAAAAAACCTATTGAAAGAAAACATAGAATTAGTGGAGAACACGAAATCACAGAGGTGTGGATAAAACATGGGAAACTTGTATAACAGCTAATGAAACAAGCCTCCAAAGAAAGGATTGTTGTGAAAGAAACACAGCAATGAAGAAAAAAAAAGCACAATATAAGACCAGAAATTCTTGCTCCCCCATAAAACTGCTCTAGCTAACTTTATCATGTTTACATGGGATGTTGGCTTGCGTTTAAAGGAAACATTCACTATACTATATATATAGTTGGCAAGAAAAAAGGTTCTCTTCAAAGCTTCTGGGAGCATATGTTTTATGAATACCTGGAATAAAAGTAGTTATTTGTACCATTAGAATATATATTCTTCTAAAATATGTCTGCATGGCTCAGTTAGATTTCTTCATTTAAAAATATAATGCAATGTAATTTTATTCAACTTTTTAGAAGTGAAATACAATCCATGAATAACTGCTTTCAAATCTCTGCCATGAGAGCAAATTCTCTAAATGTTATTCTGAAGCACCAGATAATGACTCCCAGCATCTAAACCCCACACTACTTGTGAAAATTCAGCCTTTCAAAGTACTCTAACTCTATTGCTTCCAGCTGCTTACATCTGCCTAAATGTACTGAATCTTACACACAAAGTCCATAAATCAAAGGAGGAAAGTGGTGAAAAGTGAGAGTAACAGAACTCTAAAAGACAGAGACTGAAAAATAATTTGCTGCTATTAGGATCTACTGAATTTGACATATTTTCAAAAACACCACCAGCACTGAAGTTCCTAGACAGCTCTGTCCACAAAAGGAGACATTTCAGTCTTAGATACCTGACACTTGAAAGTGATTTCTCCTCTAAAACCTGTCTAATACCACAGTCAAGAATGATTCTCAGAGAAATCTCATAGTAAACATATATCCTTGTGTGCGATGTTTAAAATGTCTTTATATACAGAGCAAGTAGCATGACAGCTGAAACTCTCTTTCTTTTAAGGTACAAAGACTATACTTTTTATAAAGGAATCTAAAATACTTATATAGCCAGTTCCAGTAACCTGCACACTCCTCATGAGATGTAAAGGGCTCATAAAAAAATAATGTCAGTTTTTGGTAACTTTGAATACAAATAGCTTAAAAAGGGGTAAAAGTTCTGATACTTCATAATTTTAAGTATCACAAAACAGACTGGCAAAAGGTCATGAATCTGGTAAAACACTTAACAAAGGTTTTTTAAAATGTTACAGCACTCTCGATTTTTTTTTCCTTTAAAATACATTTGTAGCCTTCCAGCTTATTTGGAATGCTAGAAATTGTGATGGTGGCATTTCCTTTTGAACAAATATGTAACTGAGACAAAGCTCATATGCGAATGCAATCACTAATGTAGTCATCCGAACTGGACTCTTTATCTCAAGATAAAGACATTTGTCTTGTTCATCAACAGAGCTAAAAGACATTTGCTCCATGTGGTGATAATAGCTGTACCCTCATCCTTGGCCACTGAAGAACACATTCCCACACATGTTAGAGTTCAACATACCTCTTCCTACCACAAAACTCTTTTGTACAAAAAGTCCTTTTTGTACCCCTTTTCAGTTTCTCAATGGAACTTCATCCTGGACTTTAATTGAAGGAAAACCTCAATTACAGCAAAATGCAATGCTGGAAACAGCTTTTTAAGATAAACATCTTCATAGGTCTAAATTAAAAAATCTTAATTGTACCCAAATTCGTAATTTTAAATGTATAACTGTATTCATGTGGAAGGCATGTATGTTCATTATCTAGATAAATCATATACATGGCCTAGTTTTTACTATATTTTTAGTTTTCCTATATTTCACCAAATTTGGCATCCTGCTTTAAAGTGCAGCTAAACACAGGAAACAAAACCAGTTTCACTGAAACTAGCAAATTTTCTATAAAATTCAATGGGAATAAGATTTCAGTTTAAGCGCAGGGCTTGAACTGAGAACAAATTAAAACCACAGAAAGATTTTAAGACTAAACCAAGCTGAGAACTAAACAGAATATGTTTAAAATGACCAACCTCCTACAGACCACCAGACTTTGCCAGATTTCAGTGCTGGCTCCTGTCTCCATCCCCAGTGTTTACACATGAGCACAATGTCCCTGTCAGATGCTCATCCCAGTTAGAAATTAGATCATTTCAGGCACAAAAGGTGATTGGTGAGGTGAGGAGCTTTTATGGTGGGATTTGTAATAAGGGATGAAGTGTCTCTCACCTAGTCTTACACCCCAGTCTCTCAAACCTAGGGCTAAACCACAGTTCTTTTGCTCTGGGTAAACGCAAAGGAGAAACCTCCAACTAAATATTCACAAGAGGTAAAAATACATGAAAGTTTACTGGCAAGCTAGAAACTTAAGAAACATTGGAAAAAAGTAAATACTGCATAACATCACTTACCACAGCACAGATTTAGCCCACTGAACATAGAAAACCTTTTAACCCATTTGGTGTTATGTTCTGTGAGAAGAGAGAAGAAGGGGAGAAAAACAGAAAGACAGGAAAGATATATAAAGAGTGACATATAGCTCCTGGGTTGCAGTGATGTAAGGCTCCAAGATGAAGGCAGGGTTAAAGAACAACGTGCTTGCATCATGGCCAGTCTCATTAAAAGCTTGGCCTTCTTCCCAGGTGGGATTTCTGGGAATTTCTCAGCCACTCAGGGGTGGCTTAGGTTACATTGGAGGGCTACCTCCAGTAAGCCATGACTGACAGGCACTGTGCAGCTGGGGAGTGTCAGGGGCAGGGCACCACCTCACCAGAGCAAGGTCTGACACACTCCCTACCACACATGCAAAGCTTGCCAGATGTCCCGAAACAGATCACCTTCTCCAGTCTGACATCCAGGTAAAACTAGACAGTAAAGCCTAAGTAAGCTAGACTAAGAGGTGAAAAGAAAGTTGCAAAGACAAAAGAATGGTACAGCCAATATGGCAGAAGAAGGCTTTCACTAGAAATTCTGAGAGTAATACTGGTGCAAAAATTGTTATTCCATTGAAATGGATGTCATCGACTACACTGTGCTAATAGAGGGAAGGATAAATATTTTCAGGATAAATATTTTCAGGGATCAGTGACTGACAGGAAATAGAGAAATCATTTTTCATGCTGGTAGAAGTATTGAGAAGTATCTGGAAAGGTGAAATGGATGAGGGATGCAGTGTGTGCTAAAATGGTTGGAAAAAAAAAGACCTTCTCCAGGACTTGGCTGAGAAAGCATGTGTTAGGATGAGAGCTCCTGGGACTATGCCAACAGAAAAATGGTTTCCTCAAAGATATAATAGTTTAAACTACTGTTAAAGTGTTCAAGACCAGGTTGGATAGGGCTCAATGAGCAACCTGGTTGTCGAGCAAACTGCATGGATGAGCAACCTGGTTTCATGGAAGCATGGCAGGGGAGTTGGAACAAGATGGCCTTTAAGGTCCTTCCAACCCAAACCATCCTGTGATTCCACGATTAAACATTTTACCTAATACTGAACTTGGAGCATTAGTACTGTGTGCAACAAACATTGACTTAATTAAATCAGCACTCAACTGGTTTTTAAAAAAGTTGACATACTTGAGCTTAAATATTTTTTCCTCTTCTCATGCTCTCTGACTCTCGTATTACTCACAGTGTTGTTACTTAGCAGATATGGCATCCTTTTCTCCACTCCATTTTTTTTTAAATGCCAATTGAAATACATAAGAGGTGCACTTCATCGAGTCAGGTAATGTCTTACCCTTGGCTAACATTCAAAAAACAGAGAATTTCTGTCTAAAAGAAAAAAGACAAATGGCTTCAAGCGAAGCCTAAAATGTCATTCTGAAGCATGAAATCAACTTCTTTTTCACACACCTTTAACCATATCAATATCCGCAAAACTTGCTATTTCAAATCAAAAAATGAAGGATTAGAGCCACATGGTAGCCAACTGAATTCTTCACTTGCAATCTGCTTCTCTGTTTAGGATCTCAGGCTTCAAGTGTCTGTGTGGGCAGCATAAACAAGTTCGTACAGGGCAGGAAAAGCCCACATTGCACTGCAGAGCATGCTAAGAAACTGTTCTTTATTTAGCTTCAAAGGTAAGGCAGATAAATATTTACAAGATTAACTTGGCACAGTTAGCACAACACTTGTGGAAATTTTGTTAATTTAAAGGTACAGTGGTCACTCTGGACAAAGAATTCCTGAGGTGCAGGTGAATTAAGAGAGTCTTCTCAGTCTCTATTAGCAGATTGCATGGTGTGCTCATGGTATACTTGCTCTAAGTTCCAGATTCACTCTGAGTAAAACTAGTGCTTTATTCAGACTTTATTCAGCCTCTAAAGTCCTTTTCAACCATATATATTTATCCAGTGAAACATCTAATTATATTTTGCCATACAAAGTAGTATGAAATAAACACTCGCTTTAAATGTCATTATCTTAATTATGGTAATGGCTTCAGGAGAAACCCACGGAATTATGGCTGATGATATTAGTCTTCTCAGCCTTAGAAAATAATACACACCCAACAGCTACATAAATCTGATAATGACAAGAAACAGCAGAGCAAAAAGGTATTGCTGAAACCATGCTAACAGTGTATGCTGCTAAAACCAGTGGAAAAAGATGGATAAAGATGCCCTGTTTTCAGAGGAATCAGAGTTCAGCCTAGCTTTTCAAGTTCAGCCAAGCGAAGAATAATTCTCCCTTTTATCCTGATAATACAGATGTTGGTTTCCCAGCTAGTAACACACCCTCTGCCTGAGTGGGATGGCTCTTTATGGAATGAGGCAGATTCCCAGAGACTAGAAATCTAGGAGTACTTTCCAAGAGCTCTCCAGCCTGTATGCAACGGGCTGCCACCATGAAAGATGATGGAAGAGGAAACAATAGGAGAGTGAGAAGATGGAAAAATTTGGCACAGTGATACACATAAAGGATCTATTACTAGAGGAAAGTGAGGGAAAAAGAGAATTAGGAATGCATTTACTCTGTGTCGATGCTGTTGTTTTGCCCTGAAATGGCCGCTGTGTTTTGCCTGTGGGAAATGTCACCTTGAGATAACAAAGCATAAACACCATGAATGATGAAACCACACCTCATTTATTTTAGATTCCAGTCTAAGACTTGATTTTTTTTTCTTGTAAGAACTACGTCAGAGTAAGATGCAGAAATAGATCTTAATGAATTCGTTTCAGTTCACTTAAAATTCATAATGATTTCTTTGCAGCAGTGCTACAGGAACCACTGTCTGCATACTGTGCACCACTGAGGGACATGGTATGGACACCAGGGTGTGTCCAGCCTGGTTGTCCCACACCTACTGAGTAAATCTGATTTCCTCAGGATGCCTCAGAGGAAGTGTATTGTTCATGTAGAACTCCCTTGAACATGTGCTGTTACAGTAGAATTAATGAAAAGATGCAGACATAGCTCTTGCTAGTAAAAGGCCCTTGATCATATTGTACAAATGGATGGCACTGTTGTCCCATTTTAGAGAAAAATGTCACCAGTTCTTATACCATATTGTTTTCTGAATCTAAGAGGATCACCACCGCTCTGTAAACACCTTGATTTCAGTGTCACCTGCAACTGCTAAATGCCTGCTTAGCATTTAAAGGGCACAATTGCTGATAAATATACGGAAAAATTGGTTTTTTTGTTTACACAATGATGAATCTCCACCAAACCCACACTACTTCCTTCTCTTCCTTCTGAGGACTTACTGAAATGCAGAAAGCAGACAAGACTGTGCCTCATACAGTTAATGATGAGATTTGATACTTCCAGCAGCAGAACCTGTTCTCAGAATGAAGAACAGGTGGTTATCCATGAGGTGTATTTTCTGGATTGCCAGGGATGTTCTGTATAGTACACTTCACAAAAAGAAATACAGTCTTCTCACCATCTGGGGACATCCCCCTGATGTCACATAAAAATAGGTTACACAAAGGGGATGCTAAGGGCAAAGACTGTGATAATAATGCACAGGGAGAAACTCCTTCAGTTTCCAACAGCCTCTCTGGCCCTGACAACAGTTACTGCTGCAGTTTGTCAGAGGTCACTGAAATGGCAAGGCTCACTTCAGAAATATTGTGTGAACGAGAAAAAAACAGACCTGAATTTTACTGCCTCATTGTAAGAGACAACAGATGGATGCAGAGAGATGTCAACTACTTGGCGATTATTATGCCAAAGGATATTTTAAGGAAGGACTTCAAGGATTTAACAAATTTTAATGAATGTTTTCAGGGAGAATAAAGGGAATAATTCACAGAGTGTACAAAAGGTCTCATCTCAGAATATAACTGAGAAGCTGGCCTAGCTGAGGACGTGACTTCACAGTGTGGAATCGTAAGGGAAAAAAGCCACAGAAGTTAACACATCCATCTGTAGTGCTAGAAAAAGGCACTGAAAAACACCAAAATTTTAAAAAGAAAGGAGTAAACTGGCCAAGGCAAGAGAGAAGGATATGGTCCTTACAGCAGCATCCCAAACAGGTAAGAAGAGGCCACAATTACATTTGGGAAATCCAAAGAAAAAATACATAGCTGGAATCAAAATGTGAGATGTTTGGACTGGAGTTTCAGTTCTGTGGTTAGCTAATTAAAAAAAAAATGTCTATTTAAAAAATCTTCCAGCCTGAGACACATGAATGTGAGGCCTTAGTGAAGGTCTAGTGAAGCAGCAGCACCCACTCATTACAGGCTAAGGGGTAGCAATTTAGGTTGCAGAGACAAGTGAAGGAGACAGAGGGAATTATTTTGGGAAATGTGACTGCTTAAGAGATGAGACAAGGATTGAAAACCCTCATGGTTGGGTAAGAGAGATCACCCTCACTTCTGTATGTGCTTTAAACAGATTTCTGAATAACAGACAAAATCCCCACAACAGCAGAAAACCATTTCTCCCTCTCTCTCCCAGACAGCCTTAAAGAACTAATTGGGCTGACAGCACTGGTGTAGCTTTCCAAATATCCAGAACTGTAAATACTTTATACTGTTCAGAGAAATGGCCTTCTGAAAGAAACTCCCTTAATGCATTAGCCTTATGTGTTTCAATCATAAAGATGCACAAATACTGTGAGGGGAGAGCAATGTATTTCAGGCAATTAGACATGAGATGACATAGCTGTCACTGCTCATTGACATTGTGTTTGACAGTATCTACTGCAAATGGCACAGATCCCTATGGAAGTCTTTCAAAAGCTCACAGTATTTAATCTTCAGGCATTTTAATTTGAAATAAAGGTATTATTTTTTTCAAACAGAATGAGAACAGGGGGAAGAACAATCATCCAGACAGCCTTAAAGCACTTCAGGGTAAGCCTGTCAACAGGTGATACACCTTGTGTATGCTCACAAGCCATGTACCTAGCCTGATTTTCAGAAGACTGAGGGGAAAATTCACAAATATGTTTTTAATGGCACGAGAAGAAGGTGCTGTTTGGTTCATTCACCAAAGAATCTGGATATCTTGTTTAGCTTGGGGCAGGGGGCGGGGCAGGAATATCATATAAAAAACCCCCAAACCAACAAAATTCCCTTTCCAGGACATGTTTAGAACAAAGAATCCTGTCTGGCATATGCCACAGTGGAACAGAAACACACTGTGTGAACATGTGGGTTACAGAGATGACTCCACCACTCATTTTGGAGTTGTTTTGCCATCCTGTGGAAGAGCTCTGAGAAATCAGCTTTAAGCAAACAGCTAACAGGAGGGAAGGGTGGAACCAAAAGAGAAAGCTCTACCCTAGAGCAGTTGGTACTCAGTAAGTGGATTCTCTAGGCTGAGGAGAAAACAAGCCCTCATCTTCCTCCCACACCAGTATCCACAGTCCAGCACTGTGCTGTTTACAACACCAAGCACCACCTTGGGTGTTCAGCCATGGCCATGGTCAGCCCTCATGCCTGCAGGAATCACCTGCCACTGTTTTGAAAAGGGATGTACAAACTGTGATGTACTGACTGTGTTCCATTTCCGTGTTGATCCAGGTTTCACCTCATCCACCTCATGCCATACTTGCTCTGAGAGCACAGTGTTGATTGCCTCAGGTGGATTCTCCCCACAACTCACAGCTTCAACAGCAAAGAGGACGTGGCTCTACCACACTGAGACTCCTCCAGCATTAGTTGCCCCTTTCTCCCCTTTTTGTAACAAAATCCAGATGCATTCCAAATTATATATCAAGCAAAGACAAAATTTATGCAGATTTATGGACTATTTTTATTCCAGCTATGTCTCCTCAAGGAAAGGAAATTCCTCAGTTCTGAACAAGGGATCAAGTGAATACTGACAGCTTTAGTGTTATGAAAGTAAACAACATGCATAAACATGCATGAAAACAGGAAGGTATTGTAGTATTGATTGGCATCAAATTTTCATCTGTAATCAACTGTGCACTGCAAGAGGAGCCAAGGGAACCATGTAGTTTTCATAGATAGGGGAATTTTTTGTGGTAGACTAGAAGTTAAACTAAAGGATTAAATGACAGGACCAGGTTGTTCCTTTAACAGCCCAGGTGTGAAGTCTTTGCAGACTCCACTTACAACCCAGACGAATACTCATTTCAAACAGAAAAACACTGCAGAAAGGGATGCAGGCTGAACAGCAGAATTGCAGGCACAGCAGAACTCTTTGGGATTGTTTTTTAAGTAAAGGTTCTGCCTTTTCAACAATTTTCAGTTCACCACTCTATGCTGTGTTTCTCAGCAGCACAAGCCTCAAGATTTTTCCTCTGGAGAAATCTTGCACAGATTGCTTGTACCAGTCCAGCCACAGGCTAAGCAATCTGTTCTGGCTTTTTTTTTTTGTTTTGCCTTTTTTTTTTTTCTTTCTTGGCTTTACAGCAATGAGCTCTTTAAAGGTACCACAAACTATTCCTTTCTCTACCACAAAACAAAAAATTATCTTGAATTTTAATGTTTTCTACCAAGAAGTACATGCTCTAGGTGGATGTTTAGCTGAGCAGAAATTCAGCAGCAAACAATAAATTGCTACCAGCATTTTGACCATTTATCATTTTTGACACAAGACCTTGCACAGGTTACAGCCATACAGGAGTATAATTCTGACAATAAATTGCAAAGCCAATTTCTGTAAACGCCTTTTCCTCTGTTATAGACCCCAGACATTTTAGCAGTTTTAGGCACTTGTACCAGGCATCTTCATGCAGTCCAATGAAAAGTATGCTTGGGTGATTTATTTTCTTAGGTTTACCAGCCAAAGGTTTACCATAGTTAGTTTCTTGGTACTTTAAAGGGATCAGCAAAGAGGTTTGCCCTCCTGTAGCACTCAAAACCACCAAACCATTGTACTGCATGGGATGCAGAGAACTTTGCATTCATTTGCATAAGAGAGACATAAAAGACAAAAACTGCCTCAGAGGCTTCTATAAAGTCAATGCATCCCAGTTTGCTAATGGATGTGGATTCAATACTGTTGAAAGAGAAAAGGATTTTGACCACCTTTGGTTTGACCAAGTCTAAACGATTTCCCCATTTTAAACACAAGAATGATTACCTCATTTAGAAACTCCAAGAAATTTGAGGGAGAGAGTCAGAAACAACCTGAACCTGCTGGCATCACTGCTCCTCATATTGATCAGGAACCCTTTAATGTCATCATCTGCTGCCTCTCTGGACTGAGCTCCTAACACGTGGTCACAGAACCTTTCATGCCACTAAAAAGCATATTGTTCTTTTCAGGGGCTAACACTTAAAAAATTTTAGGATGAAAAATTACGTAGCAAGAGATCAAACAACATGTTGAAGTATAGATGGCTTGTTTGTAATCCCAAGTAGGACAATTTAACATTTATCTGTGCCAAAAGTAGGCAGGGAGCTGCTCCAATTTTGTTGATAATTAGCATAAGCTCATTTTCCAGGGAATCATAGAATGGTTTGGGTTTGAAGTGACCTTAGAGATGATCTTATTCCAGCCCCCCTGGAAAAAGACACCTTCCAAAAGACCTGGTTGTTTCCAACCAGGTAGCCCTGTAGCCCTTCCAGCTGTAGCCTTGGCCCACAGTTTTTAATGTAGTCACAGAGAAAAAAGAATTGTCTTGACTAAATTACATTAACTTCAGATCACAACGTGCTCATCAGGCAATTTTCAAAGCCACAAATAACAGCCCTTTAAAATTCTTTATATGTTTATTTATATGTCTCTGAGCATGTACTTTCCATGCTGTATATTGCAAATGGGTCATTACTTCACAAGACAAAATTTATTTCCTTCCTTTCTGTAAGAGGGAAGGGCCAGTGACTGATCATCACACCAGATCAGAAGGATAAATTAGAAAATTTACTTGTACAAGAGGATTTTCTTGCTGGGTTTTTTTGGTGGCATTTTTTTCAGTGGGTTCTTTCTGACTGCGGGGTTTTTGGGGTTTGGGATTTTTATTTTTGGTGTGCTTTTTGCTTGTTTGTTTTTGGTTGCTTGGTTGGTTTGGAGTTTCTTTGGATGTGTGTGTTGATTTTTTTGTTTGTTTTCTCCTTGAGGCAGAAAAAGGATATGCTCTTAATGGAAATGAAATGAAAGTGAACATGGATTTAATAATGAGAAAGAGCAGAGGGAGAAACTCATATAATTCAAAACTCATTTTGTGATATCTGAAATGTTTGGAAAATGTTTTATCTACATTACAGAACTTCAAGTTGTTCTAAGTTCCCCTATCCCTAACTTCAATTGTTAGCTCACTAAATATTTTCCCAGAAGGAATATGAATTAAACATTATAGGAAAAATTCCCCTAAATACAGCCTAGAGAAAGCAGGTGCAGCTCTTTAGAGAAGTGCCTGGCTCCAGTTCAGCTCAGTGGTGTAAATTACATTTCCAACATCCACGTTGTTAGCATTAGAGTAAATTACAAGCAGATTCGACGAAATCCAAAATGTTATGCTGATGTAAAAATATGATAAGAGAAGGGAGAGCTGGGAGTGGAGAAAGAATGATGAGAAAAACTGAGTAAGCCTGGCAGAGTAATGTGATATACATGAACAAACAACACCCATATGACTTACAGGCTCCATTAATTCCTTTCCTCCTTATATTTACTTTTTTGCCTAGAGGGAATGTAATATAAAGGAGAATTCCTTGTTTCAGATTATGCTTCTACTATCAAAGAAACAAACAAAAAAAAAATCCAGAACCAACATGAGTGTGAAGACTTCAGTAATTGGACCCATACATCACAAAAGGTTGTCAAAACAAAGTTTTATTCTGCTTTGTGGAGGTGGCTGTTTCAGATGTGAAGACCTAGGAAGACACTGATGCTAAACAGTGCTGAATGTCCCCTGCAAGGTGCTAAGTGCCTTGAATGTCTGTTTAGTAAGTGCGAATTGAGAGCAGCCAGTAATTCACAAGAGACACTAAAATGTTCTGCAACACAGAGCAACAGATATGTCAGATCCTTTTTTTTCCTTCCTTTTTAACAAGGTCTGAATGATGCCACTTTCATCCATGTTCTTTAGAGGTGAAGACAGCACTGGAAACGTGCTTGTAAGCAGCACTTTCCCATCTTGCAATCCCTCATGGTTTTGCTGTAACTCGCACATACTGGTGTGCAGGAGCAGGGCTCCGCTCCATGGGAAGCTGCTGAGCTGCAGTGGCAGGCAGAGCAGGGTTGGGAACCCTCTGCACTGCAAATGGCACCTGTGTCACACACTCTCCTTCACCTGTGACTCACACTCTCCTTCACCTGTGTCACACACTCTCCTTCACCTGTGTCACACACTCTCCTTCTCGCTGCACGAGCAGTGAGTGGTGATGAGCTGCTGCATCCATCCGTCAGTGTCAGGCTCAGAGGCACCCCAGCTGAACACATCTGGGATGTATCCATCCTGTTTACACTATGGCAAACAGCATGGGAAGGATGATCTGCAGATATCCCAGTACATCCTATGTGTGAGCAAGTTCCTCCTGTGACGTAGGACAATTTAAATTCCTGGGTGGTCGCTCCTTACCAGTCCAAACATACAAATCAGCAAACAAATAAATTTACTCTAATCTGATGGAAATGCCTGGCTATGATGGAGTGGGGTATTGTTACAAGTGTTGGAGTCTAGGAAAAACCTGGGAACTTTTCCTGCTCCTCTGGGTGTTTGTTTTACCCTCAGAGCTCCTCAAAAAACGCTTGGCCTGTGAACTAAGCTCGTGGGAGCATTTACCCCCAATTCTGGGTGAGCTGAGAGCACCAAAGAAATGAGGAGATGATTGTTTAGTGTACCACAGAGTGTGGAGTTGTAGTTTTTGGGTTTTGCTATATATATTATATAGAGCCAACATGGAGATTCTAGGGTGTCAGCTTCATCTTCTTCATCTTCTTCTTTCTTCTCCTTCTCTTCCTTTTTCTCTCTGACATGAGTTCCTGTGGTTTGCTAATTGGTAGATGGAATTTAGTGTAGAGGAGAGATGTCAATAAGGTTGATATTCGCTGGTTTTGGAAACAAAATAAGATAGGTAAAGTTTTCTAACTGGTTGATAATAGATATAAAAGCTACCTGCTTTTATATCTATTGCCCATTCTGCCCTCATGTTCCTGGAGGTCACAGCACAGTCTGTGCCTCTGAAACTTTGATAAGAAAGAAAAATAAACAAGCTTTGAAACAGCAGAAAGAAGCCTCATTTCATCTTTTTGGGACATGGGACACTGAAATAAGAAACACAGCCAGGCCAGAAGCCAGGGTCCAGAGAAGAAGAACACCCCCCTGGCATCATGGAAATGCAGACACAGACATTGGCTATGGTAGATGGCATAATGAAAGTAACTTTCATCTTGTATTATCACATCTTGTCACATAAACAGAAGTACTTATTTCAATTTCCATGGTTTGGAGCAGCCAAAGCGGAACTTGCAGCTGATCTAAAACCATGAGGCAGCCTAAGTAGCTTTAGAGCAGGCACAGTATTTTCACAAAGCAAGTACAAGTGCTTTCTGTGAATAGAAAAAATACTGCTGTGACATGACTGACCAGACCTTTAATTGCTCTGTTCAGTACAAGACCATTTGTCTGACATACCAAACATCAGGACTAAAGCAAAGAGGAGATCCTGTGAAACAAGGGATAGACACAAAAACTACTTCAACATGAATAAATGGACTTTGGACAACTTTTTGTCCACTGCTATTATAACAATCAATTAGACATTTCCTGTAGGATCCTGCAGTACACAAAACAAACACAGCAGCAGTCAGGTTCACTAAAAGAAACAATCTTTAAAAAAAAGAAGTGACACAATCTGTTCCCTGAAAACTGAGGAGGAGGAGGGAGATGGAACAGAAAGGAAAGAGGGAGAAGGAAAAGAAAGGAAAGGGGGAGAAGAAAATTATCTTCCTTTAATTTGACAACATTTTATTTACATGAAGTTAGATCTAAGGAAAATATAGGATGGTATGACTTCAGCCTGTGATTCCAAATCATAGGCTGCCTGATGCAAAGTGATGGAGCATTGAAAACATCCCTTTCTAAAGCATTGATTCTAATTAATGTAGTGCTTGTTGATACAAAGTTTTGTTAAATCTCTTCCCCCTTAAAACATCTGTCAAGGAACAAAAATATGCTCTTATGCTTTTGTTTCTCCAGAAACATCTGACTTAGAGCAGAAAATGGGAACTGGTGAGACAAGTGCAAAAATAATTGGGACCTGTGTGATCTTGGTTGGCATGAACAGCCCAAACCACAACCCAGCCATTACTAATAACATAACTGCAAGGCTTTGGGAGGCCAAGAACACCTCCCAGGAAATGTCTGGGTGTACAATTATGGCCATTTTGGAGACAAGTACCATGGGGAATGTCTGCATTCAGGAGGGGTACCTGAGTCTGCTTGAGTTTGCAAGTGACATTAGGCAAACAGAGAGAAGCTGAATAGGATCTGATGGGAATGGGTTTATAATGCTTGACGGTCATATTAGAACAACATCCCAGGAAAATGATTTGTTAATACAAAGACTTTGAACATTCATTGGGGAATTGGAACTAGATGATCTTCTATTGCAGAATTAGATTCTGTGATAACCAGATTTTAAGTGGCCAGAACGTAACTGCCTACAACACATCAACCCAAAGAGTTTACCTACCATAATAATGCTAAAATTAGAAGTCCTAAGGTGCTTTTAAATTTTTTTACCTACCAAAATCTGATTCTCTATAAGTCAGAATTTTGTACCTGACACGACACCTGTAAGGGTGATTACACCTGTAACAAATACAAAAGGGTGTTTCTTGGACCTTTTGAAAGGGTTCATGAACTCTTGGAAAGACACGTGTAGCTCTGCAGCACTGAACCATGACTTGGCTGTGTTCCTCCTTTCTCCCCCACAGCTAAGAGAGGAGAGGCACAGGTCTCTAAACCTACCTCATCAAAATAAATTAAATTGCCCTCTAGAGGACAATTCAACAGCGAGATTCTGGCCAAACAGTTGGAGACAGACAGATAATGGGGAAAAAAGGCTCCGAGTTTACTGCCTGATTTTCTCCACTAATCCAAAGTAGTATAGGGAGAGTTCTGATAAATAAAAAACAAAGGAGAGAGAAACAATCTAGCTGCATGTGCTTAAAAATAGTATTTTGCAAAGTGCTCAATCTGCTTTACACTGGCCTTGTGCACTGGGAGCTGAAGAAAGAGGAAGGATTTTTAGGAGTAAACACAGTGCAGTGCTGTGGAAGACAAGGAGGTGTTCTGCAAACCTGATGGTGTTATCTATGAGGATATTAATTGAGGATAATTATTAAGCAGCTACCTGAACAGTGGATCATATCCCATCTAAATCACAACACAGCAGAAGAAAGAAAATCTTTCTCAGGATCCAGAGATGAACTAATAAAAATTAAAGCAAAAATCCCATTTCTTTCCTCTGTGATTTATTTTTAATTACCATGAAGGCAGGCTATCTCCAGATGTGTGAAAATAAAATCCAGGTGTAAGATACACTGAATGCAGCATGAATGTCAGGAAACCTCCACATGCTAAGTCTGTTTATGATAAGCAGCATAAGATAAAAGCATTTTAAGCAATTTCTGCCATACCCAAGTCAACCAGAGACTGCATTTACTATTATGGGGAAGGTGTCCTCACATCAGCGTGGCAGACATAACTATACATGTACACCAGAAGTGTAGAAAATTCTATATATTGGTATAGTGGTACTGAGATCACACTGTTAATCAGCGATTCAAGAGCACAGCAAAGGTTGGGAAGTAAATCCTGATCTACAGAAGCTACTGACACCACTCCTATCAGAGTCAAAAGAGCTAGAGTTGGCCTACAATCCCTGCTGCAAAGACCTTTTGAATTTAAATTCTAGCAACAGTAGAGATAGAGCAGCATAACAACAGTTGGACAGTCAGATAAGTTGAATGCAACTGCATAAACCATGGGAATTTGAAGAGACTGAACCAGCAATTTTCAGAGTACTAATATTCTATCAATCATCCAGGTGAGTCCAGCTCAATCAATGGGTGTTTTACCTCCGAAGCAAGGAAAGATAAGTAAAGGATTATGATGATATTAGAGATTTTCAATTCACTTAGGTTCGTTGTGTGATAAGGTTAAAGAAAGAGTTCAAGTACAGTGTGACATTCAGGGTTACATGGAGATAACAATGGGCAGGTACTTGTTACCTGATTAGCTGAACAAAAGAAAAATTAATATTTTCAAGGCAAAAAAAAGGTTTAGTAAAAAATAATTAATCTAGAATATCTATGCAAGTGTAGGTGACATTTGATAAGCTCAGTCATTAGAATTGCAGAAGTGTTCTTTTTTGAGGAATTTACTTCCCTGGGATTTCTAGACTCACACATTCCTTATTCTACCTTTCCCTTAAAGGAATGTGAGATTTTTCACAAATTTCAATCTCCTCAGCAATGAGATCTTAATGATTTAATATTATTAGTTGTTTGAGACTGCTCTAATAAAACAAAGGATAGCAGCAAATCTAATGTAGAAAATAACTGATAAATTCCTTTGCATGTTACCTGTCAGTCTTTTCACTCTGATTGGTAGAAAGTAAGAAAATACAACTAATTCTCACAACATACACATAAATATACATTTAATATACATATAAATTACATATTTATTGGTAGTGTTCTTATTTCTCTGATAATGCAAAAGGCAAATGTCTCTTCTCAGAATGGCTGTGCAGCAGTGAAACCATAATCACTATTATTTAGTCCAAAAAATAGAAATACCTCTTACATTGAATTACATTGTTCCCAATGAATAGTAGTTTCACTCCTCAAATAAGTGTAGGAGTGTGTAACATTCTCCTGGATATTAAAGAAATGTATGTCATGTGCAAACATACCCACTGTTGATAAATAAGGTTCTATAGGAAAGGGTGTTTCTAGGAAAATGTTTTACTCAAACTACTGTCTCTGCCCCTGTAAACCTGAACGAGGGAGATAGTACTGATCACACAGTACAATCTAAGCTTTAGCAAAGAGGAATGCTACAAAACCAGCATAGTAGTCTACAATCTTCCAGTAAAGCTCTATCACTTGGGTTCGTGCAAAGTTCAATGTATTTCCACAGTTGCAAGGAGCTGGATTCTTAAAACTGGATGCTCTTGTCAGGTGACTTAAAGCTCAGTCATGGAGTGGGAGAGCAGAAAACTGTGCCAAGTATTTGGTTATTATCAAAGAGAAAACCTTGTGTGTCCTGTTTACAGTGACTAATATTCATAATTGTCTGCACAGACTTTTGTTACAGATTTCCAGCATTCACTTACAATAGTCTTACTCCTCTTCTTAAAAAGCAGACAATAAGATTCTAGTGTCAGAGTCATCACCCAACACATTTGTAAAAATGGCAATTCCAGGAGCTGCTGTCCAAATCACAGTTCCTGAAATATGTCAAGATTTTCTGTACTCTATACTTTGGGTGTTGGAGAGCTGCCTTGCAAAAACACCCAGTGTCCCAAGAGTCTCTGACCACTTACCAGCCATTAATACCTCCACTTCTCTGTGCTTCACCTCTATTTGCTAAATTTTGTAGTAGAGCAGTAAGAACAGAATATCAATCACATTTAGCGCTGCTTCTCTTCATCAGCAATGGAAAACCAGGTAATAAAAGAAGGTCACTCCTACATGGCTTAACTTTGGAAAAATTTCCTCAAGGGCAGTGCCCCAATACTGATGTAAAATACCTTCAATATTAAGGATCACTCCTGAATAAATACCTGGAAAACTATTCCAGCTCAGGTGATATATTCAGCTGAAATTTATTTGATATTAGCTTCTCATTTCTTGGTGGTGCTAAGTGTGCCCATAAGAGGAGCTGCTGAACTAATCCTGCACACAAAATTAACTGATAATTCCAAACATGGGTAGGATAGGGAGCTAATTGGAAAGTCCCCTAGCATTAAATAATTCCCATCTGTCTTCAAAAGCATAGTATCAATCATAGCGACTGCAGCCCTGGCCTTACTTTTCTGGCATTCTCCAAAGAGGAAATGGGAAACGTACAGAATGTATAAATCATTTTGATATAAAAAGAAAGTACTTAGGCAGCCACGTAATGAATCCCCAGTACTGTCATCTATGTTAAAGGCCATGAAAAGTTTTGTAAGGTCCTGAGGATAAACAGCATAGAATAGTTGAAAAGTAGTTTACAGCTTCACAGAGCAGTATGAAACTATCTTAAACAAACACACAAGCTAAAATCTAAATGACCCCATAAACTAGTTACCAAAGGAAGGTAGAGACTAAGCTGTGTGTCTTTTTCTGAATCTTTGGGTCCCACATTTTAGCAGCAAATATTGGACTGCCACTTAGATTAGCCATTTGCAATTATTTCCATATTTTGAAAAATGCCTTGGTTATATTGAAACTATGCTTCTTGCTTTCCCAGTTATTAGAAAGCAGAAACTCAAGCATTCAGTGGGACTCAGAATCTGAAGGTGATGCTATCTCCCACAGGACAGGTCTGCAGGTTAGCATTAATCATGGAAACCATACAAAACAATTATCAGATACAGAAGAAAATGGCTTGTGCCTGGTTCAGAAGAGAAGCATGCTCTCCAATGCTAATAAAATGGAGTAAAATAAAATAAAACCCAGGTAGGGCTGGTTTTAAAAATGAACAGGTTTTCTCCATCCTACTCAACGTATGTCATCCTGGACAACCTCTGTGTCATGCCAGCAAATGTTTGCTGTGGACTCTGCAATGCACAGTCTGTGTCTACCATCGCATCCTGATTATTTGTGTGCTTATGGTTTCTATACTTAGGTTTCACCAGAACCAGCACCTCTGAATGTGAACTTAGACATGACAGATACACTAAAATACACATGCCCTTGAGGAAAAAAAATTAGGTTTTGTTTGAGGTTTTTTTTAAGAACTGATGTCAAATGAGATTCTGAAGAGTTTCCACCTCCCATTTCTGGGTGGGTCCCACCCTCCCATCTGCAGCTCCCATGCTATTCCTGTCCCCTGGAATTGAAGGAATGGGCATCTTCAAACTGCCCAGACTGGTGGTTTACTCCTGTATGCATCAGGATGGAGGCAGGGTGGAACTAGATGATCTTTAAGTTCCCTTCTAACAAAAACCACTCTATGATAATGACATATATTCATGTATTGGCAACTATGATGTCCTCAGAATAATGGTTTGATATTTGCCAATAAAATTAAAATACAAGTTTGCATATTAGCAATAAAGTGATGTAACGATCCTGATTTCTAATATACTTTCCATCAACCTGATAAATATTCATGTTACTTTAGTGCTGTCACACAGAGATGAGCAAACATGACATACAACTCACCAAGATGCAAAGTCTGAGCATTAAATGTATGCATTAGAGAAAGGGCATTCAGCTATGACTGTCTAATTCTGAGCTATGTTCAGTGTGGTTTAAGAAGAGATAGGCAAAGCACCAAGGATATTTCATAACAACATTAACAAGGGCAACAAATTTTATTTCTGTTTTCTGCAACTTAGCAGCCAATACTGCATTTTAGAAGAATTAAAGATTCCTCTGTTTAAGATATGGACATCAGTGAAGTGCTTACAAACATGCAGATTACTCACATTAGCTTGTAAAACTTATATTTTTATCAGTCCTTCTGAAATTATAATATTTTTAGGTGCTTACTATTTTCTCCTGATTCCTCTGTGTAGGATTTTCAGTGATTGACTTTAACATATTCAAGTATACTTTCATGGGGTACTAAATGGATTTCCCTAGCTTTTCAGGGACTGCTTTTCTCCTTTGTCAGACATATGAAGATAGATTTAAAGCTATCTTTTTAAAGCATTTCTGCTACTGACCCAATGTTGTCATTCTAGTGAGACAATCTGATTCAGTTGATACAAACCAAATAACGCCAGTAATGAGGGATTGAAAATTAAACTTAAATTTGACTACTAGAATATCCTGAGTTGGAAAGGAACTTATAAGGATAACCAAATCCAGCTCTTAGCTCTGCACGGGACCATCCCAAGATCACACCATCTGCTTGAGAGTGTTCTCCAAATCCTTCTTGAACTCTGTCAGGCTTGGTTCTGTGACCACTTTCCTGGGGAACCTCTTCCAGTGCTCAACCACCCTCTCTGTGAAGAACCCTTTTCTAATATCCAATATAAATCTCCCATGACACAACTTCATGCTGTTCCCTGGGGTTCTGTCACTGCTGACCAGAGGAAAGAGATAGGTGCTGGCCTTTCTGCTTCCCTTTCTGGGGAAGCTGTAGAGCAAGACAGGAAACCCTGTAACAGAGCCCATGTGACAGTAAGTTTGGGTAGACAGATCCCTAAGATCCGTGGGATAAATGACACAGGAAGTCCCACTTTTGAATTCCCAGCATTAAGTTATGAAAGACTCCATGATGCAAAGATTGATTGAAATAAATTTAATCTACAAAATCACACTAGTCAAAAATTGTTTTGGTGGATTAATGGTGCCACAGAGGGATTAAGCCATATATTAGGAATTATCTGTGTCTTTTCACCTTCATTCCTAATAACTTAAGCTATTATAAGCTCCATATCACACGCTTCAGGTAATTTGCTCATACATCTACACCAGATCAGATAAAATCTGTACTTCTATTTGATACGGTAATGCATAGATCTAATATTTACAAGCATAAAATTGTAGTCAAAATTTAGTTGCAATTGCTATTCGCTGTTTAAGTCCAGTTACAATTGTTATTCACCCAGGTAGTAATTTCTCTTGCTTTTCCTTATTTCTTTAAAACCTCATTGATAACTCCTATCCATATAACCAGTAATGATTCTGAGCTCCATCAAATGCTCAGGTGTGCATGGTTAGTCTCACGAAGGCTCAGTGTCAGTTATTCCTTCAATATGAGCCACCAGGATGCTCAGAGGGCTTGGAGCACCTCTCCTGTGAAGACAGGCTGAGAAAGCCAGGGTTGTTCAGCCTAGAAAAGAGAAAGCTCCAGGGAGATCTTATTAATATCCTTCCAGTACTAAAGGGGCTTATAGAAAGGAGGGAGAGCGACTTTTTACAGGAGCAGATAGCAACAGGACAAGGGGAAACAGTTTTAACCTAAAAGATGAGAGATTTTGATTAGATGTTAGCAAGAAATACTTACTGTGAGGGTGATGAGGCACTGGAACAGCTGCCCAGAGAAGCTGTGGATGCCCCATCTCTGGAAGTGTTCAAGGCCAGGTTGGATGGGACCCTGCCTAATGGGAGCTGTCCTTTCCATTAGGAACAGAAGTCCTGTTCTAACCTCTCAGGCTGAGTGTGACTGAACTAAATGCACATAAGTACACAGGAGAAATAGGCATTTATGACAATTTTTAGTCAGGTGACACACAGCACGTCTGTCAAGGGCATAGAATAAAAATACTGTATCTCACTTGACGAAGCCTTCCTAAAGAATTAGTAAGAAGTTTCATTATTGAATAAAACTCTAGTCTATATAGTTTTTGTTATACCTTGCAAGGTGTAAATATTCTGTGAGTGCATTGCATCACTAGTTCCTTGTTGTGGTTCCTTTTATTTAGCTGAAAATGATACTGGCCTTCTCTGCCAGTATTAAAGGCACCACAGTAATTGCTGCAGTTATCTAAGATAAACATAAGAATTGTCCTCAATTTTCATTGCCTCTTACATTCACTTTTAAATTTGGCTTTTGATCACAGCATTGCTAACTACCCTTTCCACTGCTGCTGGAATCTTTTACTATGTTTTCTGTTATTTTCATTCTAATTTCTCCTATGAAATTTAAATTTTGAGACTTATGAGTCTTAAAAAGAAGCAGTCTCAATCCTGGAATTGCCAGATTGAGATGAAGAGAAGTGTTAATACACATTTCAGTGTGCACATGGCTATGAGCTGTGATGACTTCATTTCATAACTGGGGCATTTGACTGGTCAGGAAAGAAATACAGACTTTGAACTGTCACAAGGCAAGTTGTTTATTCTTCCTCTGATACTCAGGATCCCAGAAAGGAGGCCAGGTGAAAGGAGACAGCCAGAAGAGCTTGTATCTTACCTAGAGACTAGCTGAGCAATCATCAGTCTTTACCTGCTCTTGACAAGGTTGAGGGAAAATTGGAGATTGGAACTGGCTGTAGCTGTAGGACCCATGAACATACCTGTCTTGCCCTGAAGCAAGGAAGGTATCTCTGCTTCTTCTTATGACAAAGACAACAGATACCACACAGGGGAAGCAAGTTTCATGTGCACTCATAGCTCAGAAGGAAAGGGGAAGAGGGCTTGGGGCAGCCAGAAGTCAAATGTCAGAGGTGAAAGAGAGCATTAGTATCTGTCTAAATCTTTCCTCAAGAAAAGAACCAGAGAACTTTTTTTCTTCTGGAGTACATACTAAGCCCTTCCCAGGCCTGCAGTACAGAAAGCTTGTGCCAAGTTATGGACATGTAATATACAATGTAGCTTGACATTTAATCCCATATGAGAGACTTGTATAAGCCTTCACCTGAGCACCTGAAGCAATGGTCTCATAACAGCTGGCTGCAGGCTGGCTTGCACTATCACAACCCACAGAAACAAGAGCAATGCTCATTTCATTTTTATGATGGGGTCACTGGCATTTGGCAGATGTTAGACTAAGCATTATTGATCAAACACGAGGAAAGTGGTAGAACACAAGGATGATGAAACACTTTTTGGCAATTTGACAAATGCACTGCTTCTTTGAGTTGGGTTGTTCATCCATACATGTTATCTACATGCACCAATACCTGAAGACAGGATGGCAATTTTGGAATAATGCCAAAATTTTTGCCTGATCTTTTCTTCCTCAAAAACCATATCAAACATACAAGAGAGCCTGACTGCATTAGAAGTCTACAAATTCCTACTACATAGAGCCTTTTGCACTATTTCTCACCTTTTATCCATTACCTCAATTCATTCAAAACCCATGTTTAAAATACTCTGAAGAGGCAATCAGCACTCTGCATTTCAGTTGTACAACCAAATGTGTTGTTACCTGAAGAATGTTCACCTACTTATATTGTTCATATTTATACCAGCTGTGAGAAGCAACTAGCATTGACAGTTTATTTTAAGATTTTGATGTTCGGTGTTAAATGATGCTGGGTTTAGAAAGCAACAAAGTTATGGAAGAAGTTTAGAAAATACGTGTTAGCAATTATTATTATTAGGCAAAAAATTTTCTGTTTACTGTAGTACCTCTGATAATAATCAGGAGTAGGGAAAAACCTCCTGAAACCATGAAAAGTAATGAAATTGTCATTGTGCCATAAATCTCCATTCTTAAGTTTTTCAATTGCCAGCTTTGCTAAGTGGAAGAAACATCCTTTTTTTCCCACAGCAGGATTAGAGAGCAATATGAAAACAGTTATTATCTGTGGGTTTCTTATCCCTATTCTTTTATTATACCTTAAAACATCAGCTTATACCAAGTGGTTGTTGCTTAAAACTAAATTAATGTGTGTCACAACAATTTCAGGTTTCTTGTTGCAGGCTGGGAAGTCAGACCCTGTTTCTATAAACCTAAAAATGTACTGAAAACATTTACATAAATCAGAATCATTAAAAATAAGGTTTGAAAAAATAAGGGACATTCACTATTTCATGAATCTTCATTGGTTAGGGATCTACAAGGGAAAAATAACCTATGATTGCATGTGTAATGCTTTAAAGACCCATGGGATTTATGCAATAAATATATTGGACTTTATATACTTCAAGGCACTGCTCAATGGTTATATAGTCATGGAACTATCTTATATTTGCACAAATGGGCAGAGAGATTTTTAAACTTTGTCATGTATCTCCATTGAACAAGACTGGTAGCTTCCTAATAGCTTTTATTGCCAAGAACATGATTACAGGGATATTTTTAACTCAAAATTTCACTACCATGCCAAAAGTTCTCACAGCACTACATTAGCTCTGTGATCCTCGGGAGATGCACGAATTTCTACACTACTGTTGCCCAAGTGTAGCTTCAAGTCACTTAATCTCCCACAGAGTTGTAGTCATGCAGGTGACTTCATGAAGCCCTAGTAGGTACAGCAAGGCTTCAGCACCTGAGGGTCAGCCTACTCCTCTGTTCCCCTTGGTACTCAGATATTTTGATCAGAAATTAAATCCTCTGGCCTTCAGAGAGGTCTGAGCATGATCCCTGCACTGCCTTCCCAGGCTGGGAGCAGTAGACAGTGCTCCTGAGCCACAGTCCTTGATAGCAGAGAGATAAATGGTGCTGCCGCCAGCAACACGGCAGTATCACAGAATCACAGAATCATTAAGGCTGGGTCCAAACTGGGTCCAAACATCGACAAACAGCTGAAGAGGCACAACTATTTCAGTAAACCTGACTGGAGAAGAATGGGAAGGTTTCCTTCCCTGCTTCATTAAGAGCAAGTTGCACTTTTGTTCTCCCACGTGACTGTAGACATGACAGAGAAAGTGTTATGAGAGGAACAGCACATGCAAAGTGTTTTCTATCAATAAAGGAGAAGCAGCAGACACTTTCTGAAGAGAAATGCTTTTCTTCTCAGTAATGAAGATGACAGAACTAGTGCAGCTTAGCTTGGCAGCTTATCTAGAGTAGCTTCAGGAGTCCTGCTGCCACAGAAATCAGGGTGCAAATCAATCTTGTGACTGACAGGACAAAAAGTCCTATCAGTTCTATTTAAGAGCAGCTGTAAATATTAGAGACAGTGAAGATTAAAACAAGCCTGTGTTATCAATCTGCCTGAAGAGGCCCAACATGAGAGAACTGGGTGGTGTTGTCTCACTGCATGAGATGATGATGAAGTGTAGAGCCAGCCTGGACAGCAGTATTTTAAAATAAAAGTCCAATTTCTTCCCGTTATTAAATAGATAGGGAGATGAGGAACACTGGGCTAATCCCACAGGGAATTCAAGCTCCTCTGTACTGCCCTTGTACCTTTTCCTAGAGGAGAGGCTGGTGGAACCACACGCCCTGTCTCTGGGACACAGGATGCTCCACTGCAGCTCCCATATCGCTCCTTGAACTTACTGAAGCTCTGAACTGTCACAGATACAGCAGGACAAAAAGAACAAGTTGAGCCCTTTCCTCACCCTATTTTTTAACCTTCTGAAGAATAGAAACTTCCAGGACAGAGTTTATGCTATCAAGGGTGTCTATGCAGCAGCCAATGCTTTTCGTACTACTGTAAACTAAATAACTAGAAACTCCATGTGTGTGCCCTTCAAAACCCTATAGCCTGGCTGAGGATCCAAATCCATTGTAAAACTTTCTCTATTTTTGCCTTCCAATAACCCATTTAGTATTAGTTACAATCTATCTTTTACTGTAAAAAACTTCAGAAAAATGTGCCCTGGATTCAACCGAAAACTACATTTTAATATTAATCATGAATTTTCTAAACCTCCTTCCCTTCCCCTCATTAAATTATTCCCCGGATAAGAAATCAGATATTCTTTTATTAGCATATTTCATTTACAAGCCTTTCAATACATAGAAATAATATTTTCTGGCAAAAGACAGCTCTTAGACAATGAAAAGACATTAGATTGTAGATTTAAAAACTTCCTTTCTACTGAAAGTCCATATATCTATATTGAGAGGCTAACAGAACAATTGTGCTGCCTCAAGATTCATTAACTGCTGATCTCACGCACAGACAGGCAAGAGACAAAACAAGGAAGGGAACCTTTTGAATATTTCATTAACTCTGATATTCAATTATTATAACAATGCCACTCAGGAGGGCTTGCAGTGAATTTTCTTAGAGATGGGGATTTTAAGAAAATGATAACTGACCAATTTGAAGACTCACAAATTTGTTTCTCGGTTTCAATAATAACATGTACTATTATTCTCCCCTCAGAAACAGGAAAATACTGTTTATATTGCATTAAAATTCTTAGAATTTGAAGCAAGGTCACTTAAAAACAAAACCTGAAACTCCCCCTATTTTTACATGAATAATGACAAATATAGATATATACATATATATAGATACATACACATGATTTCTGTATTTTTCCATAATGGAACATATACTTAAAAGGACTAATTTATTTTTCTTTCTTTAACCTCACCAGAGCCCACTTAGAGTGGCTCTGTTCAAATTGTTCAAATGTTTCACATTATTTCTCAAAATTTTTGAAATTCTCAACTACTATCCTGTAGATTTTGGTAGCTTGCAGTAAGACTTTTCCTTTTAATTATTAATATGCACATTTTTATTTTTCATTAACTAGAGGTCTACAGTATAAACAAGTCCTGTGCCATGTCAGTGGTCATTAAAAGCCCTTGGCAGAAGTCATCTTTGAAATGGATCTTGTGTAAAGTGATATTTGGTGCACTTTATTTCCCACCCTCTTAAGATATCCAGAACTTTAAAAGAAGGAATGGTAATGCCTTACCATTAAGCTAATTAGAAGAACTGCTAATGAGTGTAAATTAGTAATAATAGCTACAACATACACCCAAGGAACGAAATCCTGTATCTCAGCTGATGGAAAACCACTTAGCAGTCAGAGGCACGGCAACTGTTGGAAAAAATTTACACTTTTATTTTCACAAGTATGCAACTTAACATCAATAAGGGGTTTCCAAAGCATGTACATGCCCAGTATTCAGTGGAATCCACAACTGTTTGGTGCAGGACTTTGAGCAACCTGGTCTAGTGTGTTGGAATGAGATGATCTTTAAGGTTCCTCTCAACCCAAAGCATTCTGTGATTCTGTGAATACTCTATAGCTCGTTACATTTACATTTAAACAATCATGCTCAGAGGTCAATACACATATAAGAAAAGACAGGAGGTTGCTGTTGTCCATGTCAATCTTTACTTTTCAAACACTAATTATTTAGCAGTCTCATCTTTGATAAAAAGATCACAAGTTCTTGTTATCCTATTACACACAAAGCACATCTCTATTTTGAAAAGCATGGTTAAGGCACACATTTCACTTACTGAAAGCCAATTTCCCTAAATTTCACTGACTTCAGAAATACTGGGTGAGAAAAACTGTCCCTGAACCACAAGCAGAGCAAAACCAGCCCAATGCAATCCTTTTATCTGCTGCTAACAATTATGTCCCATTAATGTCCTCTGAAAAAAAATTCACCCAAATCCCACACTGAAGCTCAGGTATGACAAAATTATGTTCAGGAGAAGTGAGCCCACATATGAAAAATGTGTCTCTCCGGCACTTAGCCCTAACTTCAGCCCCAGATGATGCAGTGTGGTCACACACAGCTGCTTGTGAAATTACTGCGAATGTTTAAAAGGTCTTACAACAAACTTTATTCCAAGATTCAGGAATTCTGACAATTCTTTTGGACTCTGTCCAAAAAAACCCATCCTGAACAAAAAAGCCAACCCAAGCTCACATGAGTTCAGATGCTCAGAAAGCTTTAACTGAAGTCTTACGCTCTCCATTTGTAAAACTAAGATGTGAACATCCATGCTACCTACCAGGGCTGTCAGAAATTTCTTGGCTAATATTTGTGTAGAGCCAAGTGCCAAAGTTGCCCTGTGATGCTGATTTTGTCAAAATTCTTACTATCCAAGGCCACAGTCCAACAAGGCTTGAAAATAAACTGCCTGTTACCAAATAGGACACAATATGATAGACTGCACTTGAAAAATAGCTTTAAAGAAACATTTGTGTTTGCAGGTTACAGGACCTCTCTATATAGAATGATTATGCTCATTCCTGTCAAATCTAATAGACACAATAGAATTAAATTGATATAATTACATCTGATTTTTTCACAGAAACAGACTTTGTTCACATAACATTGAGAAAGACTATTTTATTATTTCTGTTTTCATCAAAATGGTTATTGGAAAAGATATTTAATGGAAAAACTAGATATGCATTCAAAATTTTTCCCTTAATAGATAATATTGATACAAACCTATAAATCCCCTTTATCTTCAACATAACCATTTCACTTCAGCTAAAACCATTTTTATTAAGGGTTCAGTGATTGAAGATAAACCAATTGTTAACTACTATTGACAAATGATTGCTTGGGGACTCCTGCTCATCTAATAAAATGAATCTGCTCTCCTCACATTTCTCCTTGCTACCACACCATAAACTACTTTTATAGCATCTTCTATGCAATGCATTACCAGGCACTTTACATTATAAAACTAATCAGCAGATAAAACACCACTGGATCTTATAACACTGACATAAAATTAAACTTTGAGTAAAGCCTAAATCAAAAAGGTAAGTTTTCTGCATCAGTTTGCAAACTAAGAGAAACATGCTTGTACTTGAGGATGGAAGAGGAATCCAGTGATAGGGAGCAGGGCAATTCAAAGCTTAGATTTGATACAGCTTGCATACAATGCAAAGAAGCCTTAGAAGTTACTACTACAAAACCCTTAGCAGTTACTTTGAGAGATTTCAAAGAGGCCAGCTCACACAGAATGAAAATGTCAGATACCAAGCCTATGTAATGTACATTCAGTTTTCTAAGAACACAGGTTTTAAATGTGCACTAGTGCCTTGGCCAAAAGTAATTACAATTCTTTCAAAACTGATGATTGCTTATATTATCTCTGTTTTGGAAAGTAATAAGCAGCTGTTTCTCTCACTACAGAAGCAGTAAAATTGTTTTAGTGAAGCACTGAGAAGGCAGAGGAGGTAAAATGGTTTGGAAGGATAATTTAACTCAGCTAAAACTTGATGAGAAACAAAATTACCCAACACTTCAGGTATCTTGAAAATAACAATCTAATCTAATGGTTTATTTCAGAAATTTTTATCAGGTACTCCCACCAATAGTACTCCCACCCTCACTTGTCAAGATTTGTTTATAATTACACAGAGTCAAACCAATCAAAGATACCAGTGAAGTATAGAGAAAAAAAATTACCTGTGTACACTTACAGTTGAAAGAGATTGCAATATTTAGTGTTAATAAAAATCCTCATCTATAGGAACAGCACTTGTGCAGTAGTGATTATCAACCAGGTCTTATGTGCAGAATTCAAAACTCATATAAATCAATCTCCAGCATATTTCAGGGAAGAAGGACCTTTAAAAGCTCATCAACAATGAAATAAAAGTCAGGACTTGTTGAAGTCCAAGATGTAAAACAACACTATTCCATAGCTGGAGAAAAGGGACTTTTAGCTAAAATATCTTTAAAATATTATAAAATAAACAGTACAAAAGACACACTTTATGTTGAAAAACAACAGAGTAGCAAGTTCTCCAATGTGGGATGAGGATACAGCACAGGCATCATGACAGGACTTTATATATAGTGCAAACACCACTAGGTGGGCTGGATGTGTTAACAAAACCAGCCTGGAGAATTTCCATACAAATTGTCACATGGAAATATTTTTAACTTGCAAAATCGAATTAAAAGACTTCCGTTAGAGGAGCAAGTAATAAAGGATCAGAGAAGGAAAAGGGGTTTGAAACAGCATCACCAAAGGATGGCCTAGAAATGACAGAGCCTTTAATAATAGAACAGGAACTTCTGAGGTCTACATTCAAGTCTAATTTATTGAACCACTGAGAAGGCAGAGACATAAAAATAGTTTTGAAAGTAAATTAACTCAGCCAAAATTTGATGAGAAACAAAATTATTCAATAAATATTTCTATTTTTATAATAAATATTGAATTTTTCAATAACCCAGTATTTATAAATAAAGTCATTATTAAAGTATTATAACTGAATTTACAACTCAACAGTCAACATCTATTCAGTCAAACACTGAAAAGTTATGATTTTATACTATACAATTAATTCTTCATAATTTTATAATTACAATATAATTTTATTCTTCTAAATCCAACTAACAACTAAGGAGGTATCATATAGTCTCAGTGCAATAAGGGTTTAGTATTGCTGCAGACACTGTAGTGCTCGGCTTTTAAGAAAAACCCAGATTGTCCTGGGCCCAAAATGTGTAAACAAACATCTTGAGAAGGGGGTAAACTTGGGGAAATTGCATCATTAACTGAAGTTTTAATTGGAGAATTAACCCTGATATGCAAATGAACCAAACTTATAAAAGTGTGAAGAATTCGTGACTTGGGGTCCATCTTGGGTGCAGCCTTTGACTCCCCAAGGTGTACCCTGAAGGCCCTTCAAATAAATATCTACCTTTATTCCCTTGTTCTTGTCTAGTCAGTTTTTAGGTGGCCACCCCAGGCATCACTACTTGTGAAACAAACCTGAAATGTATTAGCTTATCTGATGTATATAATTTAGACTTAAAAAGCAGAAATTTTTGCACTCAGAAAAAGAAGCTGGATACACGTTGCAGCTCATAAGCCCTAATCCCACCTGGAGAACTTGTTTCCTGGCAGAGGCAGAGTTAGCACTCTCCCACCTGGGATAACAGGACATGGCATAGACAACAGTCTGCCTTGACTGTGCTTCCCATTCTTCCGGTGGAAAGAGATGATAGTGACAAACTAGAGTCTGCAAGGAGGAAGGGAGGATGACAACCGAGATTAAGGTTTGAGCATTTGACTGGAAGAAGGAGACTCTGGCCCTATTCTTGGCAGCTGCTCCATAAGTACACTTTGAAATGAGAAACATGAAAGTACTAAAAAGCTCCCGAAGCTATACCTTGATATGTGATTGATTTTAAATCACATACTTGCAAAATAATTGCCAATTCTGTTATATTTCCTAGATCTATTCCATACCAATTGTGAAGACAACAACATGAAGGGAGTAACCTTAGATGAGGCCAAATGATCTTGCAAGGTACAACAATGATATTCCCAATTTTTCTTATTGCCTTGAAAGGTTGAAAATAAATGAAGCAAAAAAATGCTTGTATGGCTCTGCACGATCTTAAACCATGGAGGCAGAAGACACAGCAACTGCAGCATCATCTGCAACAGATGTGGTGTACCTGCTGTGGGGACAAGTTTCCTCATAAAGAGCCAAAATAGGGCTGTGAATAATTATAGGGGAAGAGTCACTAATAGAGGGAGTACAGCTTGGAAGTTGAACACCAGCAACAAAGAGCTAGATTGCGAGGCTTTGTGCTGAAGAGTAAATGAAAACCCCTGCTTGCTCGGTGGAACTTTGTTTGAAAAGCTCTCTCTGAATTGGCCAGAAATTTGCATGATGATCAAAGGTAAAATAACTTGAGTGGAAGAATAACAGAAACCTGCTTCCATTTATTTTTAGGCAGGATGGGAAATGGAGGCACTGTGCATACAGGTGCAACAGCCTGGCTGTTGCATATCAAGGTTGAGACTTTCATCATTAGATCAAAATTCAGCTGCCTGTAAGTTTTTTACTGATATGCAGCTGTTTGGTCACTGTCACATGAAGGCTTAGGATGTCATTCAATGCACCCACAATGTCTGACAGGACAGGACTGTGATCATGATCCTAGTTTACAGAGGATATAGGGTGCAGAGGCAGCAGAAGCAATGAACTGGAGACCCTGCTTACAGAACTGAAGGCCAAAGGGTCCTGAAGGTACTTCTGCTTCATAACTTAATGTATTATTGCCACAAAAATCAACTTAATTGATGCCTTAACAGCAGAAATACAGATAGCTGTACATGCGCATACATGAGACTGTGAATACTCTGAAACAGCTGTTTGAACATCATCCACTCCTGCCCCATTCCACTCACCTTGCTGTATCAGTGGGACATTTCTATTAATAGGCAGAGACAATACATTCAAGAATCCACTGTGCCTTTCATAAAAAAAATAGATAGGAATTTTAATACCTCAGGGACACCCCCAACCTTAAAGTACCTCTGGTAACCCCGAACGAAAGTAAGAATTTATTGCTGCCATAGGTCTGGTTGTCTTTTACATATTCCAGATCCTTTATTCATTAATTAACTAATCACTGAACTTTCATTAAAGCTGGTGTTCGTTTGTGCTAGCTTAACTAGAAATAGGTGGTCACCTAGTTCAGCCCTGCTCAATAAACTGAGTATCAGCAGAATGAAGGACAGATATATGTAATCACATGGAAAGAATAAACTGGAAGGCATTAATGACACTATGAGAGGCATGGAGGATGTCAAGAGATTAACAGGTTGTCCTAAACTTGGTGTCCTTGAAAAGCTTTCCATTAGAAGACCTTAAAATAGTTTACAAGTGCAAATAGTAAATCATTACATATCTGAACAGCATAAGTGACTAAACATACTTGCTTCCTGGCTTAATTATGATCTAGTCAGAGAAGTACATTTTTGTGTATCAAAAAAGTCTGTAATCAGGAGAATTATTATCTGGAAGTACACTGGGAAGTGGGAGGTGGCAGCCAATAGCTACATGCATAATTCAAATTGTGACTCGGGATTACTCACTGGTTCACATCCTCCTGGGACCAAAACATTAGCTCCAACAGTTATCAAAATGGCAATGCAACAATACAAGTTGATGAACTCACAAAGGAAAATCATCTCACAACTGTGAATAGCCATTTACTAATAATAAAACATAAAGAAATATAAACTCAGGACAGTGTTAACTCTAAAATTTCTAGAGAACATAGATGTGGGAGACAAAGCATCTCCAACAATTCTGTTTCTCACAGAAGAAAAGTTTTCTGACATAGGTTGTTTCTAATTTCGGTTGCTACCTTGTTCCCAGTGTTTGGCAAACTTTGAGCAGATGATGAGGAGCAGATATTCAGCCCTAGGTCAGTACTGAAGAATTCAAGTTACAAAAGACCCATATTATCCGTAAAACAGTTATTCCTGCCTGCAAGCCTGCAATATTTTTGACTGAGTGAAAAATGTCTTTCTAATGTAGATGGATGAGCTCTGACCTATGACTATCAAATATAGCATTACTCTGACAGACAGCAGAGAGAAAAAAAGTGAAATTAGATTCTGATTTCAGTCACAGGAATAAAACCAGAACAAATCAACTGAGGTACACTCCTTACAGGTAATGTTTGGTTGTTTGAGTTCAGGAGTAAAGCCTGACAACAGAGTAGCATCTTTCTGAAAATCTCAGTCTTAATCTTTTTAAATGAACCAATGCTGACTGAAGCCAAAGAGGACCACGAGTGGTTTGGCAGCAGTTACATCAACTTTTCTGATGGAATCTCATGGAAATGTTAAGCACCTAATGGGAAGTCCTTTACTTGTGTGCAACAGTCATATAGAAAGCAACATGCTATCTCTCTCTGTTAATGTTTTGGTTACCAGTTTTTTACCTTTAAATTGAAAGAGAATGGGTTTAGATCAGATATTACAAAAAAATACTTTATTCATCAAGTGGTGAGGCACTGGAACAAGTTGCTCAGAGAAGCTATGGATGCTCCATCCTTGGAAGTGTTCAAGGCCAGGCTGGATGGGGCTCTGAGCAACCTGGTCTCAAGGAAGGTGCTTCCAACTGAAGCAATTCTATGCTTCTATGCTAGGGAGGCCCTTGGGTTCTCAAAATTTCTCAGGAAAATGAGAAAGAATGCTAGAAAGCTGTAAAAAACCAAATGTACTCCTAGTGAAAGAACAGAAGTAGTTTTAAAGCAATTGACAGTGAGCAGTTAGAAAAAACAAGTGCTGGAGAGAAATACAAACTAAAGGCTTCAGTACAAAATGAGCTGCCTCTCAGCTGGATTGGCAGACTACATAAAAGAGATGCATAAATTTCCAAATTACAATGCAAATATTTCACCAGGTTCTTTCTCTCAGAAAAGGTAATTATCCTCTTGCAAATACTGAAGGAACATACATTAAAAAAATTGAATAGTGGTGTTTCAAGAGACATTTCCTAGTCTGGAAAATCAGGCAAGGTCACCTCCATTTGAGATCAGAAAAATGTTCACAGGCAAGGAAATTAGGGTAAAAAAAAAGGGCACCTCATATTATCATATTATCACAACCCTAATTCAACTAATATTTCATTTCATAAGTATGGCCGTAAAAAGCTTAAGTAAGTTACTATATGAACTTAATGCAGAAAACAATCCTACTTCAGTGATGAGATGGAAATCTGGAAGGTTAGCTAATTGTTGCATCATGAACAACTACATTCTTCCACTTCCTTTAGCTGCTTTTGCCAGCAATAAAAATAATCTTGTTCCAGATTTTGAGCATGACATCCTGGAGAGCTTGATCTGTCCCTCACAAGATGTTAGATCCTACTAACTGCATCATGAATGCAACATTAGGCAAAACACAGAAGGAAAAAAATGTAGACTTAGGGTAGCTCAGAACTCCTTTAGTTTCAGATGCTTCCAAGCAGAAATGATGCAAATAATAATAAAAAAAAAAGTCTCCTGTTGATTTAGAGGATTGTGTTTTTAAAGTCATACCTTTCGCTTCTTCCATGAGGCATATGTTGACATGTTCTTGTAAAATTCACTTAAAAATACATTCTCTGTACCTAAAACCTGCTAGAGGTTAGGGAAAGTATTCTTCAGAAAATGGGTAATAATTTAAAAAATAGGCTTCATCTGTAGAACTCTTTATAAATTAAAAGAGACTGAGAAATGAATTTCTGAGATCTCCTTTAAAAAGTAGGAAAATTAGGGTCTTTCATTACTTCAGGCTTTGCTACTTCACAGGCTTTCCACACTGTTAGTCTTTGCTGCCTTGGGGAACAGTAACTATTTTTATACAGTGCAAAATAAGTATGGATAAGTTCCATCCTAAGGCTGGATGGAACACCTAAAAGTTCCTGACTCCTTCCAGGATTATGAAAATGTACACTGACACTCCCAACTCCACCCTTAATAAAATGAGCAAGTTGTGCCTGAGGCCACTCAAGTTCCAAAGAGCTTAACTACGAAGCCTCAATAAGAGTGTGGTTATCCATTGGCCTCTCTGGGATGACAACTTTGAGTTTCTCTGTACATATCCAATATGCCCTAAAAATGTAGATGTATTGTTTTTTTCTTTCAATAAACCTGCCTTTAAGGTAACACTGCAACAGTTCAGGTGCTAGTTTGTAAGCCCACATTGCATTCTTCAGAAAGAAATGACCTTTTATATTTTTCCAAATCTCTCCAATATGAAAAAAAAAAGAGAAAAAAACCAACAAAAACCAGCCCAACCCTCCATAACAACAAATAAACACCACCCCATCTCTACCCCCAACCAATCCCACCCATCTTTCCTTCCTCAGCAAGCTATCTAGACCTATGGAGTAATGAATGTTGACAACCCTTTTTGAAAATGAAATAT
Source organism: Vireo altiloquus (assembly GCA_013396875.1). Classification (NCBI taxonomy): domain Eukaryota; kingdom Metazoa; phylum Chordata; class Aves; order Passeriformes; family Vireonidae; genus Vireo; species Vireo altiloquus. The sequence continues at coordinate 236,994 of VZRF01015768.1, forward strand.
GGAAAAGCAAGAAGTCTCAATTAAATGTTTGACCGCACAGGTTGACAAAAGATTAATATTTAAAGGAAACAGTACTACCAATTTTGTCTAAATGCTTAGAGATTTATAGCTGTGCATGTACTGATCTATAGAAGTGGTTTTGGCATGCACTCATACTGCTGTAACAACAACAAAAAACAGTGTTTTGTGTCTTCCCACAACTTAGTATCACACTGCAAGGAGCATTTCCATGGTGGAAGCCCACATCCCAATCTGTTTACTGCCAGAAAAGACAGTTTTAGCCAATGAGTTGTTTAGGATGTTATCTCATCCACCCGTGTTCTAAGCCTAGGGATGCACAGTGTAACGAGGAAAAATTATATTTGCAAGTCCCATCATAGATTTATCATATCCATGGGCATCTAATACCATTGTTCAGCTTCCTTGGATATTGTACATAATCATCCAAAATAAATACATGAAGACAGTCCACAGCATTCACTCAACACCATAAGAAATGTACAAATCATTTTACAGATTTTACAGATCTGCTACTTCGATTTTAAATTAAGCATCAGTTTCATTGATACTTCTTTCTCCCCTAGGGAGGAAACTTGCAACATTTTAGGTTATCAGATTAAGTAAAAATTAAATATTGGACAGACAATTTGTACCAATACCTTTTTCAATAAAACCAAAAGTGTCTTTCAAGTAAAGAAGAAAACCTACTTTATTATGTTAATTCTTACAGCTTCACAAGATAATGATCAAATCAATGCAGCAAAAGTGTAAATTTTGGCTAATACTGATAAAGCAAGGAAGGGACAGCTGGTTTTGGCAAACCTGAGAAAGCTAGCGAGGCTTGCAGATCCTAACAGCTTTGAACAGAATCCATCAGAAGCTCCAAGTGAGGTTTGACAAGACAACACTGGGAAACAATCAGCAGCTTGTCGCAGCCTTTCTAGGCTGGATGAATTCAAATAGAAAACAGCACAGTAAGATTCTATCTGGGTACATATTTTTCAGTTTAAGGTCCTACCAAACCCTCTCTAACAAACTCTGAATTGTAGGTTATGGCTCTCTCTGAGGAACAAGGCTCATAGGTAAAAGCCAAGCTTGCCTTTTACAACATTCATTTCAAAGTTCTGTAATGAAACTATAATAGAATCAGGCCAAAAGCTCAGTCCATTTAATCATCTTTAAGTCACACTTGCTGGAACTAAATCCAGATAAATCACAGAATATCCCCCAGCTCAGTGGTTTGGCCACACCGTGCTCCTAAAACACAAGAAAAAGATGAGTAAAATAACATTCAGTCCAGCAGCCATGTGCAGCATTGCTCCCTTGAAGGTTTTGGATTTGTGCAGACACCCTGATATTTTAGCAACAAGTGCCAGGCTCATTGCTTGGCACTCCTTCCTCTCCTGATCCCTGTGGTGTCAAGCTTTCCCACCTGGCTCATGTAGCTTAAATGGTGCAACAGTCTGAGGACAATTTAATATAAATTAAAAAAAAATAATTTTATTTAGACTATCCAAAATAAGCAACACACAACTTTATAAAAGATATAGGTGAAGAAATGAAAGGAAAGCAATGCTTTAATAATACTTTTTCCTTCATACATCTCTCTGCTCATTGCACAGCTCCATTCTCTGTGCAGATTTTCTGCCTGAGGGTGTATCTGCTAGACAGCGCCTGTACCTGAGTTTTATCAGAAAATTTCTCTACAAGGGAGAGGTTCCCCATGGACAGCTTCCAATAAAAGAAAACCCTCGGAAATACCTATCTGAGTTCACCCTCAGTGTCTCCATCTTCCCTTCAAACTTTTATAGCAAATCTCTCATTTGAAGTTTCCCAGGTGTTCAGACAGACCTGATCTTTCATTCTGAAATGCACTCTAACTGCACCTTAACCAGAGGGTGGTCTTACTATTAATTCTAATAAAATAAAATGCTTTCCTCCCTTAGAGATGCAAATGTCTCTGTAAGACACAATGCCAGAACTGAGTAGTTACTGAGCAGCTTTGTCCCCTTTCACAAAGAAAGGAAACTTCTCCCTGATTTCCTGACTTACTTCAGTGCTCCTGTATTGACCACTACAACTACATCAGATATCAACATCTAACAGGTACATAAGCACATGAACTCCTGATTTGACTCTGGACAAAAACAATGTTAATAATTTTTCTGGGGAGTTAGGTGACTTTTTTTTTAAAATTCTACAGTGTATCTTTAGTCTCAGATTCATGCTGGTGTAATGCCCAAATGGTCAGAAATGTGTCCTCCCACATCCTATCTTGTATCCCCTATCACCTTTCTCAGATTTTGGGAACAGTAGTAAAATATATCCCACCTCTGTCAGGAGTCATCCACTTGATCCTTCTGAAGAAAACACACTTCTGAAATAAACTCTTGGCAAATTCATCACATCTTTCAGACACTTCTCAAAGGGTTTCCAAGGACTGAAAGGAGTTTCAGCACAGATACCTGATGGGTGCAGATGTTTAACTACCTGTATGGACAATGATCTGATGGGCAGTAAGGTGCATAAAAGATGATACTTGCTCTGTTCTACTTCCTTTTGATCTGATCAGTCTTTTCCCTCTAGCTTGAGAAATAGAACTTAATGCTCATTCAGTATCCAGGAAAACCTTTCTGTAGTTGAATAGGCAGAAGGTAATGGAGCCATTCCGAACTCCTATCAGGAAAAGTGACAAGAGGTACCAAATGCACAAATCCCTTTCTATTGTCCTTGCATGTATTCACAAACTTTGCCATGCTGTTAGCCAACTCCTGCATGTCATATGCACTCTCCCCAAGGTAAATGAGTGAATGACTAATTCTTGCAGCAAGTCAGTTGGGTAGCCTGGAAGTTTTGATGCAGTCACACTGTTCTTGTGTGTGTCCTGTCCTTTGGTAAGACCATCTTACCTTACTGTGTAGCCTGATCTACACTGATCTACACAGTAAAGTAAGATGATCTGCACCTTATCTACAAGCATGCAAGTGTACAAACTTTGTTATCTTGTGCTTGACATTGCCCTCCCTACACTATGAAACATTTCCTGTTTGCTCTGTTTACTGCCTTAAACACACACAAAGCCTGCTGAAGCAAGATGGAAAGAGATAAATAAGTAGAATTACGCAAGTATATGATCGTATAGTATATTTTTGCACATTCTTTATCCTTCAGCTAGTACACACAATACTAATTTTGTTCACAAAACAAGCATGGATTTAACATTCTGTACCTTTGAACAAGGTGAAGAACTAAGGAGGTAAAGTACACATTCTGCTCATCCCCATCTTGTTATACCCACATGCTACTGAAAGCATTCTTTAAAAAAGCCAGCTTTTCCCTAGCATCCAAGAACAGCATATCTCCAAATTTTAGAGACATTTGTGAATTAATGGCAGCAGGGTGAGCAAGCACTACTGCAATACAACATACAGGTGGAGAACTGGGGACAGCAAGAAGCATGAGCTAAATGTCCCTTATTTCTAAGCATCCTGTTTGAGGAACCTACATTCTCACTAGTTCTGACTCTAGTCATTTAGCCATGNTCTGTACCTTTGAAAAGGTGAAGAACTAAAGAGGTAAAGTACACATTCTTCTCATCCCCATCTTGTTATACCCACATGCTACTGAAAGCATTCTTTAAAAAAGCCAGCTTTTCCCTAGCATCCAAGAACAGCATATCTCCAAATTTTAGAGACATTTGTGAATTAATGGCAGCAGGGTGAGCAAGCACTACTGCAATACAACATACAGGTGGAGAACTGGGGACAGCAAGAAGCATGAGCTAAATGTCCCTTATTTCTAAGCATCCTGTTTGAGGAACCTACATTCTCACTAGTTCTGACTCTAGTCATTTAGCCATGACCTAATACTTCTCCTTGGACACGTCAAGAAGTTCTAATAAAGTCATGCAGGATGACTCATTCACATGCCCAGACAGGCACTAGTTGTCAAGGCAGCTTTCTTGGCCACCATATGATCCTTTCTCTCTTTTACAAGCATCCATAATTTTTTTCCCATCTTCTCAATTCTGCCACATATGGTGTGACACAACATCCTTATGAAGCTCCTTGAAACAACAGCATCTTTTTCTTAGCTGTGATTTGTCCAAAGCACATGCCATCTGTGCATCCTGGAGAGAAAAAAACCCCTGCAGCTAGGGAATGCATGGCACACTCTTAAGCAATGGAAAGCAGGTCATAAAGTGGGACATGATGGGCTACAGATCTTGAAATGAGCCCTCCCCAAATTATCCATCTAGGGCATTATATGTTAATTTTGCTGTTGCATATTGATGCAAAACAGAAATCTAAGCCACGGATCTACATGACAAGCTCCAACCATCACTACTGGGTTTTGCTCTGTTGGAGATTCAGGGAGACATAAAAATAAAGTCCAGTGCATTTCACAACACTCAAAACAATCACCACGGATCTCTAAGATCTGGCCTTTCTTCCTCAATGGGTACAGAGGGACTTCCATGTAAAAGCATAAGTAATTCCACCCCCTGAGATTAGAGAAGGGGGAAAAAAAGAATCCCCCAGCACCAAAAGTTAGGGACAGGATTTCAGGATGGAAATGTACCCCAGTTAACATCAATGCTTCCTCAGGTTTTTATTTTCTTTGCCTTTTAAAAAATTAAAATAGCTACAAATAAACGGGAAAAGCCTGGTAAAGAAACACAATTCATCAACTTTATGACACAGAGCTTAATGCTCTGCCAAGATGCCTCTCCACAGAGACCTCAAAGGGTGACTATTACCCCCCTGAACACTCAATCCTTCACATCCCCTGCGAGGCTGCTGACACATGCTAATTGCTGCCAACAACGATAATGCTTTCTGTGTTGTGAAATGGATACCTGGCACGGGACTATTCAGCTCATTTCACAGAGGCCAGCAGTTGTCAAAGGATCATGATTTCTGGCCACTACAGAAAAAGCCTCTACAGAAAACTCTGGGGGAAAAAAAAAGCATATGACAGAGACAGAGAGGGAAAGTGAATAAAGTGAATAAAAGAAGTGACATCTTCTTGTCACAACGTTCTGCCTCTTTTCTCCTTTCCTGTTAAATATGTAGCATCACCAAGAACCCAGTCACTCTAACCATTTTACTCTGCTACTGCCTGGGGCTCAAAAGCACACTTCTGGTTGTGCTGCTACCTCTCCTGGAAGCAGAGGTCTTGAAAGGACCAGCCTTGGGACCCTCCCAGTCTCTACTTGTTTTCCTGATACCAGATCTGAAAGTGAAACTGGAATGGATGGGAGAAGAAAGAAAATGAACTATAAGACTCGTGAGGATTTTAGAAATGACTGTGGTACACTCTGTGGGGCTTTTTTTCTTGATTATATGGAAGTATTTTATTTAGGATAGGTTGATAAGAACCAAGGAACAGAATGAAGCATGTGTCTTTAAAGTGAAGAGTGCTGTATTTTTACCACCAGACTGCAGAAATTCAGTCCTTTCCCAACTTTTCTCATTTTAAGTGGAAATGGTTTAAATACAATGACTTTTCAAATTTTTATTTTATCAAAAACCCTGCATATGAGCAAAGTTCACCCTCATTAATGCTGCTTAAGTGTACATTGTCCTTGACATTTTGCCACGTCTGTGGAATAACATTTATTTTTTATTACAGTCTTGATGCCATATTTCAAATACTTGAGCCAGTTCAGTTTAGATTCACAGAAAAACCCTTTTCAGCACTATCATGCAAGATGATTCATTTACAATACTGTCTTCTGTTAAAATTATTCAATTCTGCCCAAACAGTACAGGCAAATAAAATCCCTCTAGAACATTACCCAAGCTATTAGCTGACATAATAGAAATTTTTTAATGAGGACATCTCCATTTTTCTTCTGAAAGAGTTGATTATAGAATCCCACATACAGTTACTAGAGCATTTAGCAGATTTAAAAGTTGTCCTTGGAAGCATTTTTTATAATTGTTTCAGTTTTCACCTATAGGCAATCTCCCTTAAGAATTCTGAAAGGAAATTTGCATTTGTTAAGCCTTCTGCTCAGAACTCTTTATTGAGGAATTTACAGGTTAATTGACAGACTAAGTGGAGCTGCTCACAAATGGAAAACATTGAATCATTTATAAAAAGAACCATAAAAATACTACGTGTAAATAGAAGTTTTATCACAATAGACTACAGAGTGATCTACTCTGTGTTCCTGTGATCTATAGCTTTGCTAACCCAGGACTGTGGTACCATCCATGAGCCTTTTACCAGCTATACCAACACTGGATGTGCAACATCCTCTACAGCACCTGGAGTGGTTTAGAGCTGTATTCTGTGAGATACTACAGTGTGATGTGTGCAGGCAGCTGCTGCAGGAGTAGAAGGATGTCCAAAATTAAATTACAGTTTGATATGTGCTTGGTGAAATGGTACTGGGGAAAAGAAAGCAGGTTCATTCACATCAGCTCTTCTGGGATAAGATACAACTTTTTCAAAATTTTTAATTTTTTTACATATTCTACAGCCTGTAAGAAAAGATGACCTGCAGGCACTTTCTTTCAATGCCTGTCACAGTTAGGTTGTGTGTAACAACCTAGAATGAGAGCACCTCAAATGTGCTAACACTTCTTCATGTGTTATTTCAAATTGTTACTGTTTTGGGTTGTATTGTAATATTCTTCCTGAATATCTTAATTTCTGTGATTTAGAGTGATAACAAAGGACAGAGCAATTGACTCCACAAGTACTCCTTCAGTATGGGGGATCTATTTCAAGCACCAGTTTTGGCTGATTTAAATGAACTCATTCAAATCTCTTTAATTATCAAGAAACAATGTAGAAACAAAAAGGAAGAGGAAAAAGTTGCTGTCCCTTTCTTCAACAGTGATCAAACCAGATCAGTGGAAGGCTGCATAAACTTTCCACATTCAGCCCAGGATATACAGCACACCCTTTTCCTAGCTAACAGCCCTTCAAATAGTTGATTGAGATTCTGCTCCAGTCCAGTCCGGTGCTCATTTTTAAACTCTGGAGAATGATTAAGTAGTATTATCTTATCTGTACAATCACTTCTTATTTCTTCGGCTCAGTGAAGAAAAATTCTATTTTGCTGAGTTTGGGTTTTATGTGGGGGAGAGAGGTGCATGCTGATCTTTTTATGGAAAGGGTGGGGGAGTGATGAAAAATATTTTGATTTATCAGTTGGATATTATTTTAATGTCAGAAGCATTAATATTGCTAAGATTTGACAGTTGTGTTTTGTAATATTTCCAAACCACGTAAGCCTCACCCATTATATGCATTACAAAAAAAAAAAAAAAAAGTTATATTATGCCCATTCAGAAATGCCAGTGCCTAACTGCCAACTGCCCCTCTGAAAATAACAACCCTGTCCCAATAACCTTTTTAGACAGGAACAGCATAGGGAAGCTGCCATATCCATTTTAGTAACTGTACAGATCCTAATGATGTACATGCTAACTGCACATATTAATGATGTACTTATTTATAAATATTAGTTAAAGAAAACTAGATAGAATGTTTTCATTTCTATTTAAAAAATGAGGTTAGATTCTGAAACCTCACATTTGGCTTCTCTGGAATTATGATGTTTAACTATTTTGCTGCTGCTCTTCTTGGTGTTAACTCCCTCTATGTGTTTATATACCAAAGTAACTATATGAAAACTTGCGTTCTATACACATCTTTCTAAATGCAAGTAGCACTTCCTAGGGAAACCAAAACCTAAAAACTCTATATTGTTTTACTTTGTCTGCCTAAATATAGAATTAAGAGTGTAGCTTTAGGTGGTCCTGTTTGAAGACTTGGACTCTCTCACTCCTCCTGAAATGAGCCTCTCACTCCTCCTGACTTCTTTGGTCACTGACAACCAAGTCATGAACTCCCTCCCATAAAGGGATTAAGCTCTGTCTTACAACCAGTTAAGCTGGTTTGTCCCCTGCTGGACAGGCTGCTCATAATTTCCCATGCCCATAGTTGAGCAATTTCTCACCAGCTTCAGACCATTTGTGGCCAGTTTATCTCCATTTGCTCCTGTGACAGGGCTACCCTCCTGCTTCAGCAGCTGCTCTGCTGTTACCTGCCTGATGGATCTATAGACAGCAACGATATCCCCTCTCTCATCCAAATTTTCCTGGGTTTAACAAGCCAAATTTTATATTCCCCTCTCAATAAGTAAGTTCTCCCCATTGTTTTCCGGATCCAGTCTGAGTTCCTTTAAATCTGGTAGCCCAGAGAAGTGATGGACACCCCATTATTGGAACTGTTTAAGGGCAGGCTGGATAGGTCTTGGAGCAGCATGGTGTAGGGGAAGGTGAACTGCTCGTGCTGGAGGGTTGGAATGAGATGAACTTTAGGGTACCTCCCAACCAAAGCCATTCTGATTCTATGGTTCTTAAACACAAGTGATCACAATGGGATGATGATTTCATGACTAGGTTTCTCCAGTGTTTTTGATCATGAATATGAGCCTATTTTCACTGAAATATTTCATACCATCCCTCCCCAGACTGCATTTGCCTTGGCCATGGCTTTATCATGTCACTCACTCCAGCTGTTACGTGATTTAATAATTCTGAGTCTTTCTCCTCTGTCATTTCCAATTGATGAACTTACTTAATACAGCAGAAAATTTTATTGACCCCAATGTCTATTACCTTACAACTCCCCTGCAAATTTAATCATGCTTTTCTTACTCGGTCTTCAACATTATCTATTATTGTTACAGACAGAAAAAGTCCCACAACTTTCATTACGAAATTCCACTGGTTTCATCTAACTCTTACACAGAACCCACTACTAGAAAGAACATAGAAAAAAATCAAAACCATGGTCACAGTTCAAGAACTCAAGACTGCTTGTAGGCATCTCATCCTCTCCACATCTCCAGCTGGTCATTATACAATTTTTTACAGATCTCCACTGTCTTTAGCTAAAGAAAATTTCCTACTGAATATTGCATCTTGTGCTTTATCAAAATGCAGGTGAGATCTAATGTTTTGTCCACAAATAGCGCCTTGTCAAAGAAAGGTGTTCAGTAATATCTGAAACAATGTCTTTGCATTTTATCTGAGTTCCCCATTAATCCTTGTGCCTTTAACTACTCTTCATTTTCTTTTTTGTACTCAAAAGATCTGCATATTGCTCTGACTAGACTAACAGTTTTGTAGTGGGCCAGACCACTTTATCATTCTCTGTTGATTTGGCATCCCTGATTTGAAAGATTTATTAACAGTCCTTGCTCTTAGAGAAGCCATTTCATATTACCATGTCCTTCTGAATTCTGGAAAGGAGATGATGTTGATTCCTATGACTTCAGGGTATTTATGTAAGGCCTTTAGAGTCTGGCTTCCACCTTCATTATGATAATATAATTTCCATATATGAATTCCTGTGAGGCATCCTACCTCTGCCCTACCTTTTAAGTGAATGTCTTCATTTGAACCATATCTGTGAGAGTTTTAATTTTGCAGAGAAGTGTATTTCCATGATGTAGTTGATATTAATGAATGCACATGCATGCTGAGGAAGGGTGAATTCCTAAGTTATGGGGACATTGGTGGGGTTTCTCACAGAAGAGAAATTATTTGGTGTGAGTAGAGATGGAATAAGGCTTTTATGATTTACTCTGAGAAACAGACCAACTGAACAACACCTGTAGGATTAACCTGGAAGGAAAAAAAATCAGTCTCTGGGAGCAAAAAAAAAAAAGCAGAAATGTAACTGCCTTCACACCTCTGAGACAAGCAGGAGAAGAAATGGAGATCCTTCGGCCAGGTTCTTTGAAGAAAAAGAGACACTTATCTAAATCAAAGCCTGCATCTCTCAGAGATAGGAAACAGCACAGGGCACCTGTCAGATTGCATCATGTAGGAAAGAAAAGCAGCACTGGCAGTGCCTTCCCATGGTCACCCATTTTTCTTCTTTCTCTGTTCTCTCTCTTCCAGGAGAGAGAATAGAGATTGACAGCAGCTGAGGACAGGCAGTGTCTTGCTGGGTCACAAATATGAAACTAATCTATACTTAAGCTGAGAATGTGAAACTAATCTATAGGAGGAGAGGTGTCAGCTTGGGCAGCTAAAATTGACAGTTTAAGAGAGCTTTTGAATGTGTGAACTAAGGGGGATGAGCAGCACTTCTATAGTGAAAGGTGCCATCAGCCATCGCTGATAAAGGAAGGCTGGAATAAAGAACAGGAAATGCCAACCCATTATGGCAAGCAAAAGTTGTTTTAGATGTAGGAGGGCTCAGAGCTTCTGCTATCCAAGGACTGCAAAGCGTGGCAGTGGCAGCAAGGGCACAGAGTGAGAAGAAAAAGAGTGAAGAAAGAAAGGCAGAAAGTCAGGAAGCTGCTCCGTCTAAATAAGGCAATGTTTCCACAGTGGTCTGAGATGGAGTCTTTCTAAAGCAGAGCAGAGGTTGTTAAAAGAACAAATTCTCAAGTGATTTTGTTCTCTTGGCCTTCATCTTGAAGTAGCCCTTCCCAGGGACACTCATGTCCATACCATAGGAAATCCAAGGTATTTTTCCCAATTTGCTGTCACAGTTTCATAAGTAAGAAACATGCAAAAGGAAAATTGCATCTGTATTCCTACCTACTACCCCAGCACACAACAAAGAGTAGTGCCATTGTCCAGCACAGATCTCTTTAGGCTGGCTTAGACTGGCTATTAGGAAAAATTTCTTCACTGAAATGGTGGCCAGACATTGGAGCAGGCTGCACCAGGGAAGTGTAAGTGTTCAGAAAACATGTATATGAGGTGCTCAGGGACATGGTTCAGTAGTGGGTTGGCAGTGAGGAGCTGATGGTTGGATTCAATGAGACAAGAGGTCTTTTCAACCTTTGAGATTCTAGATTCTTTCCAAAGTATGGCTGGCCAAAGGACAAAATTGCCTCGATTATGAACTAAGCTGCACTATCTCTCTGCCACTACAAATCCACCCTCTACTTTGAAGTCAGAAAAAAATTCTCAAATGAGCCCAGCTAACCAATTATGGTTAAGTAGTACTGGGGATAGCTGATTAAAAAAAAATGCTTTTTGAAAACAATCATGATACAAATAGCCAGCGCAAGAGTGAAATTTTAGTTCACGCTATTTTCTGTCTTCCCTTTCATTTATCACATTTGCACTTCAAAATAGGCTGTTACTTCTCTAGAATAAGGCTTGTAGCTGTATGGCACAATGATCTAAATGGTGAACGTTCTAAAATAATACATAATAATATGTGCTCAGGGCACTAAACAGGTACTTGTTCAACACAAAGATGTCAGTAAAAGATTTTGCAATATCTCTTACTACATCATGTCTTGATATTTTAATCCCCTCAGCATCACCCTGGGTTTATATTGTTACAAAGCAAAAAACACCTCAAAGCCCCAGTGTGTGCCAGTTTAATGATAACTGTTGCTAAATAATTTACTGCAAACAACAAAGTCTAAGGAGTTATCTGAGGATGTCACAGGAACATTCTGTGCACCTTCACCATCTCAACTTCAGTGCCTAGCTATCCTGTTTGTTTTTTATCCAGAAGCCAAAGGCAAATCCCTATCACTCGCAAGTGCAAAAAAAAGCTGATTTCATAAAACAAAGCCATTGTAGTGATGACAGCATTTAGCTTTGGTCTACTAGTGGCAGACATGTCACTTTTATACAACTTCATATAAAAACCATCAATATAATAAAACATGATAAAAGTCTGCTCTAGTTATGCTGGCAAGCAGCTGATGACAACCTGTAGTGGAAAGTTTATTTTTAAAAGTCAGCACTTAAATTTTCCGAGGAATTTGAAATCTCCATTTTAAGTGTATCTCCAGAAAAATGTGTTTGATTATTAATACTCTCTGTTCTATGATGTCACTAGGGTTGCGCTTCTAAAAGATATTGTTATTTCCAGTCAAATTAACACTTCCTGAACATTATCAAGTATATTATAATCTATTTTTGAAAGCAGTATCTTGTGAAAAATCACTTACACTGAAATAACACCATTAAGATGAAAATTTGTGTTTGAATACAGTTTAGTGTGTCCTGCCTGGCACAGTATATGAGCATCAATACATACCAAACTTTTTCAAAGAAAAAAACCAGAAGTTGTAACTTACACCATTTTCTACAGTGAATGGAACAGGGCTGATAATCTGACAAGAAAAGCTTTTCTTACAGAGTTTGGAGCCCTAGCTAGATCCCAAAAATAAAGAAATTCAAGACATGTAGGAAAATGGCATACTTTCATGGTGAGACTGACGGCATGCTTTTATGCTGATGCTCCTTTTTATTTCAGAGATTAAATTTAAAGGCTATTCTTATTCCATGTGAATCACACCTCTCACATTTGCCTATCTACAGGAGGGGGTTTAAAAAAAAAACGTAGTAAGATTGAGTAGTTTGGGGGCCACTAACTGGCAGAATTCCCTAGCTGGCAGAACACTGGCAACCAAAAGCACATCAGGCACACTACATGTTGCATAAAAGAGCCCTCATGCCTCCTCACTAAAATAACAGCTCTGCTCTACCAAGAATTGTGTTCGTCATTGTCTTTTCACCAAAGTCATGACTGCATAAGCAAGCTGAGCATGGGGTGCTCTAATTGATTTATAGGGACTAAATTTGGTTTTTTTTTTGGTCGCAGCAACAGAGAAAACTTTCTTCTAATGCATCTAGGCAAATGCTTTAAACAAATAAATAGCTCACCAAAGCCTTTAGACCACCTGAAACACCAACTCTGTCCTGACAACAGTAATGGAACAAACTGCTGATTGCTCAAAGGCAAGCAGGTATTTGTGATCATTATAAATACAGCACTTAATGTTCTTCACTCACTTCTGTGTTGTTTGTTCTTTCCCCAGATCTTATCCAATTTCCCAGAAAATTGTGCTTTTTCTGTCCCATTCACATCCACACTCCAGCATTTAGAAGGCAGGAGGATACACAGCATATGCTGATACTTGCAAATACCAGCACTGAGAGCAGTGTACAGCAGGGGACATCTCTGAAAAGAGGCTGCAATGAATCACTCCAGCATGCTGATTAGCATTTTTACTACTTTAAAATTTCAACTTTCATTTTTTTACTGCATCTTAATGCACTGCTCTTTCCCTTTTTAGCTGACTGCAACTGTAACTAAAGAATTCTTCTGCCTTATCTTTCTCTGACTGTAAAGTAGTTTATATAATGTTCTGCATGGTGAACAGCATATATAAAAATAAATGGTATGCTAAATATGTTTAGAAGGTAATATGATAGCAAATCAAGAAACAGGAAGATTTAAACCTCCCTTGCAGCCCAAAAGACAAATAGCTTAGCAGAGATGAGAGATATCAGCTTTGCTTCAACATTATACTTCTCCTGTAGTAAAAAATATTTATATTACACATACAGATATTATGTATTATAACAATACATAGTGTCTCATGCCACTCCAAAATACCAAAAAAGATAAAAGGCTGGACAGGCAGCTGAATTTGGATCTTCCATACAAAGCTACTTCCTTTGATTTTAGCTCTTATTGCCATTAAATATCTAAAGGAACAATGCAAGCCTGAAATTACATTGACCAATGTGCTCTATCACATGTTCAAAAGGCTTAGCAAGGGATTCAAGCACATCCTAGAAATTTTGCACATGCTTTAGTACTTTGCTGGGTGGAGGACATACCTGTGGAGCAAGGCCACTGAAAACACTGACTTTCCAATAGTTATTCCCAGAGCTTGATAAGTATCCACTGGAGCAAAGTGCTCTCCCCACACTGCCCCATTCTTTCCCAAAGCCTAACAATGAAGGAAAACTCTCCATCTCTCAGAAACAACTTTCTAGAGTGCATAATATATATTGCACAAGGTTAGAGAGTGTTTGTGTATCTGTACACACACTATTTAGCATACTAATTAAAGTAAGAGAAAAGAGCATTAACTTTAAACCAGGTCTCCTAAAGTAAAAAATAGCTATTACACTGTGCTACACATTTCACTACTCAAGATCACTGAGGAGGAAGCATTTAACTGTAAATAACATCTTATGTTTAATAGGGAAACTGTAAGACGGCGGTATATCAAAAACCTGCTATTTACTTGACACAACTTGCACAGTAAGCTCATTTTTGTTGCAAGTAAATCACCTCAATATAAACAAGGACTTCAGAAAAACAAGCAAGAATTCATAGTCTAACTCAGGAGAATCATAAATCTAAATGTTTCCATATGAAAAAAATGACACCAATCCACTGCTTGCATCCAGTTTTCAGCATCCCAGGAATTCACCTCTTTCACATGCATCATGCCATTACAGCACTATTCAGCAAGATGTGAGAACTGAAGGCTCCCCAAATGGTCTGAACTGACAGGTGGGTAAAGCTTTTATCAGGCTCTCAGAATGGCTGTTCTCATGACACACTTGAAAGAAAAGAAAGGTTTATATGACCCTTTTTCATTTTCATAGAGACTCCTCTGAGTGTCTATGCTTGACTGAATGAGACAGAGCTCAGCAGCAGGTCTCCATGAGTGCTGAAAGTGAGCACTCTGTGACTCCTGGGAAACAAGGATCAGGGCATTGGATCCCAGGTAAAGAATCTTCACTTGTTCTCCATTTGAACATTCTGCAGAGCTGGAAATATCACCAAATTAATTTGCAAAATTGCTCTGGGTGAAGAACCCAAGATAAGCATAGGCCATAAACCTGAAATGTCATCAGTTCTCAACAGCATCTCACTGGACCTTGCGATGCTCACAGTAAATTATTTTTAGCTAAGAGCAAATCCTCCTAGTTATGATACCATCTTCATGACCCCATCCAGTAGGCTACTTCACTGCAATGACTTTTAGATTAAATTGTATTGATAGCACATGGAATTGTTAATAGGATCACAAAATGAATTTATATTCTGAATAGCTGAAACTACAGAAGCAGAAAACTAAGTCTATAGTATATAGTATTACTTATCTTTCTACAGTTGGAAATGTTATTCACAGCAATCCAACCAACAGTCTTACAGAGTAGGAGATCAGTAATTATGGAAAACATACTCTGCAAATACTCATTTCACAGTATGTTCCTGAACCTCTACTTTGTGCTCATTACCCACAAAAATCCAAGGCACATGGGTTTACTTACTGTGCTGCTCATCAACAGCACATTTTGATCGTAGTTAAAGAAACATTCAGAAGAATATTATCTACAGTATGTTCATGTGCTGACTTTCTGATTCATGCTGAGATGGCTGTTCATTCAACCCTCTCTAATTAGCACTCCACAAATTATGAATGGCAAATATTTCCAGTCAACCATTTCCATGTACTCTGAAGACTGAGAAATAAACACAAAAGAAGTTTTTTATGACTATTCATATTTAAGAAATTCATCATTTTATTATCAGGAAAAAAGAACTCTCTGCTATTTTTCAGCTGAGACAAAAGAATAAGCAACAAGAGGAAGATATTTCTGTTTATCTGTTTAGGTTTGTGACTGTACCTCACTTTGCCTTATCATCAATTGCTGGGCACCAAAGGAAAGCACATCAGAGAAGTAAGACTTAAAGTTGAAGGTTTTCCATTGTCTAAGGAATTAGGAAACTACAGAAGAGCATTTACTTCCCATGCAGAACAACTCCATACATAACCACCACTCCCCAGACTAGCTGGCTGACAGGATTAGCATTAGTTTTCTCCTAAAATTGTATCAGCACTTGCTCTCTCCTCTTGTCATCAGTGCTCCTTAAGCAGAATTTTAAAGAAAGAAACTTGAAGATTAAGAAATTTGTGTGGGGACTGTTCGGATACATAACTAAATGTCCAATTCAGGACTGAAGCATGAGCAGCTTCAGGGAGCCATTTGATCATTTAGTAAACAAACAAACTGCAACATATTGACTAAACCAGAATAAAAATCTATTTACTTATGTAAGTGCACATATCTCCTATGCAGATCTTGTTGAGATTGGAGGATCTATTACTGTGAAGGGCTGCTTGTGAGAATAAACAAACATTCATAGCCAGATGCTCTTGCCACTACTTGGTATTCCCTTAGTAAAATCCCCTACAAACTGAATAAGAGATAGCAGGAAACCCTCAGTCACACTACATGTGAAATGTATATTTCCTGATGCTTCTATAAACTCACATCTAGCTTCCCTATGCCAAAACTCCATGATTGCTCTGGCACATACACAAGCAAATACTTAATATTCAGTTTACATCAAAAAGCTTCATTAGCGGTACCAATTAGCAACAAATAAATTTCATGCTGTCAACACAATACAAATATATATCAATCTCTTGAGTTTTGGAGGCAGGATTGGGCCATGACAAAAGACTCAAGGACAACCTTAAATCTAGTACAGCACATCCAGTACTTTCATGAAAGTTAATTGTCTTATTATGCCAGTCCAACAAAGACAAATCAGAGAAATTACCAAAAGAAATTACTAGTAGACTCTGGTAGAAAAGAACAGGGAGGTGGAGGAGAACACTTAGCATTTACCCTATTATTTCCTCTTGTGTTTTTTTCCTTTTTTTAATTTTCTCCTTGTCTAAGCACCTAGCATTGGTCACTCAGAAACAGAATGGGGCCAGCCTGACATTTGGCTTTAGTCATTGTAACTTTCCACATTGTTAGATCATGTTTTTACAATAATTTTACAGGTGTTCCTGTTCTCTGCTTCTGTGTTCCTCTTATACTGGGTCTTCAGTTTCCTTTAGAATCACTAGAAAAGGAAAAAACTCTTTCAATAAAATCTACAAGATTCCTATGGGATTCTTACAGGATACCAGAATCTGAAGCTTCAAGGTGAGCAAAGAATGCAAAATTCATAATAAAATCACTGGTTAACAAAAGCCCAACATTATCGGAAGAAATAATTATAGTATTTTTCATGAGAAATCAAATAATTTGACATATTCTCTGTGTGCATACAGGGTAACACTTGTTCCTGTGAAGAAGGACAGCATAAAACCTGTGAACTACTTCAATCTCATTTAAGACTTTAAATTAGGACTTAATGCATGTGACACATATGCTTTCAACTGGCCACTAGCACAGAGCTGAATTTTATCCACAATGGGTATCGATCTCATCACAACTGGTGCTGCTCTTCCATTAGGTGTAAATTCATGCTTAGTTGATTTGAGATAAACAAAAGTGATTCTACAGCTAGCGGGCATTAACAAGACAAAGGAAAATTCCACAAAAATATGAAGCAAATTTTTCAAACCCTTCTGCACGTAGAGAAAACAAACTACTCTGAACTACATTAGCTTCACCTTACGATTCTTTAAAAATACTTGTCTATTAGCATATGCCAAGGTAATAAATCCAGGATTACATATTTCCCATTGATAAGCGTACAAAAACTAAGCAAGTATTTCATAACAGAAAGTCTTTGTTTCCACAACTAACATTGATGAGTGATAGTGATATCAAACAGAATAGCTTGAGACCCTCCTTTGCACATATAAAAGATTTGTTCAGTGGAAAAACATCTTGTTTTTATCAGGAAGTAACACCATGTGAAAGCAATGCAGACATTCTGATGGCCTCCCCGTGGTCTTGAATAAATCTTTGAATTTACTTTGCACAAGAATGTGTGACCTGAACTCTTGCACTATGCAACACGACAGATGAAGAGAGGATCCTCCTTCAAAGCTGGGCTTTTTCAAAAACTCACAGGGACCAAAATTTACTCAAAATTTAAAGGTTGCCTTTGGAAACTGCCAACCAAGTGCACAGCAGTCGGGAAGGCTAATGGAAGATAGTGACACGTTAACAGTGTGATATACACAGAGGCAAGTTCAAAGCTGCAAATACAGTGCCTGAGGAGAGTGGCAAAGAGCCAGATGCTGGTTCTGTCAGAAAGTCTAGGAATCATTGCACCAACATCCATCAGGACAGCACATCAGGAGACAGGGATGCGAGGTGCACTTCCTCACGTCAAACACCTGAAGCTGATTCTGCTTTCAGAAAGATTAATTGAGGAAAGGCCAATATTTGGACAAAGAAAAAGATAAGCAGAGAAAATAGTGGTATCAAATTCAACAGAATGACACTGTAAACAATGCTGCTGTCAATGAATACCAGGTTGGATGGGGCTTTGATGGGCCTCATCCAACACTGGCAAGGCTTGGCCCTGAAAACCTAGTCTAGTGGAAGGTGTCACTGCCCATGGCAGAGGGGTTGGAATGAGATGATCTTTAACCTCCCTTCCAAGCCACACCATTCTACAATTCTGTGATGCTCTCACCAGCACATCTTGTGGTAGCCAACCCCACCTGAGCATGAAGACAGGATTCACAAAACCAGGTAACCAAGAGATCCTGAAGCAACTCAGTTGTTCACTACTGAATATGGATTCAGCAAAGGAACAGCCATGAGGGGCATGGAGGAGAGTCACATGTTATGGTGATACACAGAGAGGTGCCCTCTATTACTCAGAAACATTTCTGTAAATAGATACACCCTAATAAGGCTCCTGATTAGAAACAGCTGATAATTCTCTTTGTGGGGCCAGGGTGATGTTTCCATTGACACTTCCATTTTCTTGTTTGTGATGGGTAAGAGGGAGGCCAAAAATGTTGCCAATTCCCTTCAGTAACAGTGGGTGGGCAAGAAAAGATATCGTGGTGCTATTGCTTTCTGGTGCAGCTCTGCCTGTTGACTCTCTAGGGGACTGAGAATGGCAGGGTGTTGAAATATAATTTGCGTTTATTCTGGAAAGAATGGCGGCATTTTAGAAGTTTTTTTTTCTGGCTAAAGCTAAGAATTTCTGGGTTTTTCAATGCAAGAATCTGACTCATTTTGCAGTCTGGGGAAAGGCACAAGTAGGAACATTTGTAGCTCCTCCTTCTCTGTGACACAATTTGTAGTTGACTTTTCTCAGGGGCAAGAAACATTTGGCTGGAAGTCTACCTGGGAGGAAAGAAGTGAACATTATCAGTCAGAGCTTCCTGTACCATCCCTTAAAAACAATATTTTGGTAGAAGAAGAACAAAAAACCCAAACCATCAAATACGGGGTGTGTTTCAAGCCTCTAGCATCCAATTTAGTGGTGTGGATTTTTTGTAATGCCATAACTTAAATTCAGTTCAAGATCCGTAATGGCTTAGAGGTAGGAAAGGAAAAGGAACTTGATAGCAAAGTAAAAGATCTTCTCTGAAAATGTCCAGATAAAAGCAAAACAGGGTGAAACCACCTTTGATGAAGGCAGGAATGCAGCTATTCTAACACAAAGCAAATTCAGTATCAAAAAAACATCTACTGAAGAGGATAGGATAGGGTAGAAACAATTCCCAGGTGGGGAAGGGAGGAGAAAACTTAGAAGACAAAGCCTAATATGAAAGTCTATAGTCTCATAGGTATTCAGGTCCACAGTAACATACAGCTTTGCTATAAAACCCCAGGAAAAAAAAAAAAAAAAGGAACACTTTCTGACAGATTGTTTACAGCAAAACACTGGAGATAGTCACACTTTGACACAGAACTCTTAGTGCAGCTATTAAACTCACAGAGTGCTAAGACAAGCTCCCAAGGTAGCTTCCATAATTTCACTTCTAATGGTACTGTTTAAGACTGTGAACATTTATTTAACAAAGCATTCTTTAAAAAAAAAAGATAACTTTGTGTTCTATTTTGTATGTTAGCATTTTCGAACTGTGTAAAATGCTGGAGAATCAATTCCTCTGTGCAAATCTTCACGACAGTGAAATCGCAAATCCATCAAATCATTCTTTCCATGCCAAACCCATAGAAACTATCAGTTTGGAAGTACATATAGTATACAAAGCTATAATCCAAATATTTGACAAACACACGTCTCAAAGTTAGGAGCATATTTACAAAGACTTGCAAAGCATTTTTTTTTTACTTTAGTGCAGCCAGTGGGGCACAGATAGCTCAATCATGAATTTCCATAATTTCCTGACAGTAACTCCAGGAGAGAGTCAATCCACATCAATGTAAAATGTTATGAAAAAAATATAAATTAAAAAAAATGTAAAATATTATGGAAACTGTAAAATGCTTATCCGCCTATGCACACACACTTTTCTCTCCTCAGTGAAACCCATTCAGCAGATGGCATCATCTAAGCTTAAAGAAGCACTGAAGAATGATGGATTTCAGTACAGAATTAGAAAAGACAGAGTTAGACAGATGTAAAAGGCTGTCTGCTTTTGCCTACCTAAAGGGCTTGATCCTGCTGAGAAAAAGTGCTCTTTGGATTCATAAAGGCAAGAGATTTATTATCCCAAGCTGCTGTGCATATGCCTAGCAATCCTCAGGGGTCAATTCTCTGAGGAACCCAACTTAGGAAAAAATACCTTTTTATTGTCTTTCTTTTTAAAGCTCAGGAAGAAGAGGAGCTTGGATGAAAGTCTAGGAGAGAGATCTGCTTACAACAGAGAACTACACAGGACTACATCAGATGATCAGCAGGAGTCTCAGATAGCTGATTTGCAGCTTAATATTTACCTTGTACCACTGATTTACAGGCACATAGATATTACGTGGACTGTGAGCATCCCATGAAATTCTTTCATCTTTCAATGTCCTTCTTGTACATTTGCCAAAAGTAATCATTTTGCAGCATCCTGGATAGCTGCAGCTCCAAAAGATAAATGCTTTCTCAGTGAAGAGAACATAATTTGATTGGATTTCTCCTTAAGCTCAAGCCTCCCTAATAATAAATATATTGATTAAAATTCCTGCTTTGGAAACAAAGGACAAAATAAATAAGTGCTTCACTGTGAAAATGTATGTATGTGGGAATCTCCACTTCTATCCACAGCTCAAGTGAATTTGGTGAGACTTGGCTAAAAAAATGGACCATATCCATAGATTGATGCCTCTGCAATTCAGGAAACCATAAATCAAGAAACCTGGAAGAGACAGAGCATGATGGCAGTACACTGTAGTTGGTTAAAAGGTGTATCAGCTGTCAAATATTTAGCATGTATTCTGCTGAAGAGACACTGTTTAAAATAAGAAGGTTTTTAGATATAGTTCAGTGAGCTGTTCTGCTCTGTAAGTCACATAATTTGTTTTGTTTGCGTCAAATCTACAGTCGCATTTCACTATTATGCACAAGAAGATATGATATGCTGCTTCAGAGGGTCTTTAGTCTTAAAACAGAACATATTTGAATGTGTTGCTTCACATAAACAATCTTGATTGTTCCCGTAGTTGAAATGGGTTGTAGGTAATCTCACACAAACCTGACATAAGAGATTTACATCAAGACTTCTCTGAGACCATCCATGATCCAGTCACATCCATTAGTCCAGACCTATCTGCTAGTGGAAGCAGGAAAAAACAGGGCAATAGTACCTGTGGCAGCTCTGTGCCACCCCACAACACTCGACCATCAGCTATGGACAAAAACCACAACAAATAGCCCCAAATAGCCCCAGTGTGTACCTGGCAGCACAAATCCTGCTCTGTAAGACAAAACCATTTTAGCAGAACTTATTAAACCCCATCATCAGTTCAAAGATTTGGAAAAATATACCTTTAGAGCACCACAAAATAACAACTTCCAACTTGTTCTTAGTAGAAGGCCTGAACTTCTGACTGATGGTTTTCTAATATCAGGTCTCAAATGTCACCAGTTGCACAGTAAAGCACTGTTGAACATTGGCGCCAGTTCAGTTCTGTATGGGTATGTACCAGGCCTCACATTGGTTTAGTTTTCATTACCTGAAATGTCATTTTGAAGGGCTCCCCATTTAATATATAAATGCCAGGTGCCAAAGAGATGATCAGTAACCTTCTAAAATCATAGTGCTACCATTTTGCTTGAGGGCACGTTGATTTTTCTCCTGGGCACAGTGCCCACAAACCAGCCAGCAACATCACAGACCCATCATAGGATGATATTGGGGGAAGCAACCTCAGAGTGGAAGTGACAGAGGTCATATGGCAAGAGTTTCTCTGAGGCACAGTCTTGTCAGGTCAGGAGTGTTTGTATTTCCATGAGGAGGTATCCAAGTCCAACTGAAGTAAAAAAAACTGCCAGAAGTACTTCACTGTCTAGGAGCTTCAGTTACCTTTCCAGAGATTACTTAGTCATCCAGGACACCAGCTCTCATGGAAATCTTTCGAGATTTCTCACAGAAAGTTAATGAAACTTTGGCTCCTAGGCATGTGAGTTATGCTTGGCACAAGACTTAAAAATCTGAGTAACATAAGCATATGTAAAATACTTACCTGTATGCCCCACATACATTCTGGACTTAGAGACTCAATGGCAAAGTTTCAAAACATCTGGTAATAAATCCAAATTTTAGCCAGTTTTATTGGGCTACTGAATCACTGCATTTTTATAGATGTTACTACTTGCATCCTGGAAGATGATGACAGTATTATAAAAGCATCTGAAACTGATAAGAGAATGAACATAGAGTAAAATCAATATAAGTGTACTCAGAGTAGTGTTGATGCTGGATACTATCTGAACCTCTACCTAAGAGACTTCTCTCTAACTGAAATTCTTCTAGAGTTCATGTTAGTCTCATCATGGGGATGATAAAAATCTGAAAACAAAACTGGCAAGTGAAGGAATCACTATTTTAAAGTAAGTAATCCCACGATGAGACAACCTAACACATTGCTTCTAAACAGAGGTGAAAGAAGGCACTGCAGGAATGCTTTTATTTCATTATCCTCCAACTGCTTGTATGCCCACCTTATGTAGCTCAATTCAGGAAAAATTCTACAGTGGCCACAGTCTCCAGGAAAAAGGGAATTTTTCCTTCACAAGACAGTACAATCCTTCACAGCAACAGGGAATGCTCTGAAACACAGAGCATACCCTTTTCCATTCTACCCGTGTAAAAACTGTCTTTAGTTGCAGGAAAAGTGAGATGTAAATGTGGCCAATTGTAATAAAAAGGCCGCCTAATCAGTATTTCGGGGAAGAACTAGTGTGAAGAAAATAGAAGCTAGTTATTTCAACTAAACTATGTCTAGTAAAACCACCCTTCATTTTTTGCAGCTTCATGCCTATACACACGTTCTAAGAAGAATAGACAACTTCCAGTGTTATCAAAATATGTATGACACTCTCAGATCCACAGAGACTTTAAGTACAGAAAAAGAAACTATTTTTAAACAAATAACTGAAACTACACCTTCCACCCGATACAATCCAGTTGCAAGTTTCATCTTATTTTCAGATAAAGTTACAAGCTGTATCTGCATAGAGAACTATCCCAAAACTTCAGCAGTTTCCTCTAGGTCTCAAGGGACATTTTAATAATCCTTCAGGAAATTAAAAAAATAGTGTGGCATTCTTGTAGTTCAAAGAGAATAATTTACTCATGACTCCACTCTATTGTCCATGTATGACCCTTTGTTACATTGATGGGATGCAAGTACCAAGAGGAAGAAAATACTTGTAAACAACACCTTCCTCAACATTAGCATATCAGTGAAAAAGATCTCACATGCCTTGTCTGGAAGCATGGAGAACTTCCTACAATACAGCAGAAATAGCTGCAGTATAAATTGGCAGATTTGTCAGTGTTGTATCCAGCTTTGAAGGGCTCTCGCTCAAAACTGTGCTCTTAATGTTCACCACCATCACCAAAAGCAGAGAAAATGTGTTAAGCTCTAAAAATTCACATTTTAAAATTTACTCAGTAGTTCATTAGCTTAAAGTAGAACCTATGTTACTTTTGTACTCTGATTCTGCTTTTGATTAGGAAAATTCATTAAGGAAGATAAAATTAATCAGATGAAATGTATAAACCCTATTCAAGAACAGCCCTGAACACCTAAATATGTCTCTTGTTAGAATTAAAAGGAAAAATCTTACAAGATTACAGAAAGAAAAAGTACTTGGATTCTCCATTCAAATTGTGTAATCTGAGAGGTGAAATGATAAATTATCCACCCTGAGTAGGGCCAGGTCTTCATGTGTGATAAAGCTTCCAAACTTTACTGACAGGAGCTGGGAAGCAACACTGATACTGGAATCAGTGGTAAGAAACTACCTTAATTTTTGTTTTGTCTCCAAATATTTTTCAAAGCTATTATTTCATATATTTTATTGACCATATATTCATACACTTCTATCTATTTTTATTCCAGAGTTAATTTCTTCCACTATTTGGTAAACCTACTTTTCTATTACAAGAAGTAGATTGGGTACATGAAAATTTAAATAGCCTTGCTGTCATTATCTCTCAGAGATCTCTGATGATGCTCAAAGACACACATCAAATATAATGTTTTTTCATGGTAAGACTTGGTTTCTAAGTATGATTTTAAACTGCCATCTCCTGGAAATATTTTCTGTGTCACTTCTAAAAGAATCAGTATGTGAATTACATTATACATTTTCCTGGACAAATAATTATCAGTTTGTTGCAGCATCCTTCCATAATAATGACAGTACACAAGGACTTTATTTAGGATTTCATCAAAAGGGAGATTGCATTTAGGTAATTTACAACTAAGACATTTGTTAAAGCTTTTATAATGCACATGTTACTGCTGCAAAATTTTGAAGGTATCATTTCCTACAGCAAAAAATAATTAGAATGATACAGAATCAATATGCTAATTCATAATTTTGCACTATTTGTTCCCCAGAATTAACTTGAATTCAAGAAAGATTTTGCATTGCTTTGACCAGAAAACAAAGTTCTGAGATAAACAAGTAGCTAATACACATTCCCCAGATATATTTATCCATAAGTAATTAAGGAGAGCTTTATGAAATAGAATACTGATTCCAAAATCAAGAGAACACTCTAGATGAACATGCTTTCCCTCTCTTGCTGATCCTGTACTCCTAGATAATTATATTAATAATGTACCACTTTCAAAAAGCCAAAATTGTTAATATATTCCTCATAATATCCTAGTCCTGGAAGCCAGAGATAGTATAATTCATGTCCATGATAAATGTCAGAAAGCTGCTGCTTTGTTTCTTCTGTGGAAGGAAAGGAGAGGAGCAGAAGGTAAAGAAAAACACAGAAGAAAAGCCATTAAGCCCTTTAATATGTACTTGTTTTCTTCCTTTTTCAATGTTTGTACAAAAGACCAGCCTCTGAAGCACTGGAAATAACTGGATCTCTTCACTGTTTCACAAAAAATAAACGAGCGTCCAGTCTTGCAGTGCTGTCACTGCATGGCAAAGACAAGCCTTGTGGAAGAGATAAAGAACCTAAACACTCCCAGTTCACCTCTCTATTGATGAGGAAGAACAGAACCAGAGGATGATGCATCTTTATCAACAGCTGCCACTCACTGCTTGTTTGCCATATGCAAATGCATCAGCCTTCATTTGCTGAATTTGTTCCCCAATGCAAAATGCCTCTGGAATCCCAACTGCTGGCCAATACAAGGAACTGTTGCATGGAATACGTTGGCAGAGCTGCCTTAAACTGGCTGCCTATTGTCATTTTTATTGTGCTTATAATCGCAATTATAAACAATACTTTGTGTTCTTCCATTCTCATTCTAATGATACAAATTGCTATTAACATCCTGAATTCCAGACAACAGCTTTTCATCTAATTTTCTAGTGCTTCCTTCTCTTAAACATTATGTTTTTGCCATATGGTGCACATAGTGAATTGCAATTTTTTATTTTTTCCCTTTAAGCTGCAAAACTTGTAGGTGTTTTGGCAATAATCAGACCTAAAAGTCTCAAACACATCACCTAGAGGCTCAGCACAACGAAAAACACATGTATCTCTGTGTTTATCCAAATCCATCAAAATTGTAGGCCTCTGACTCCCTCCCAAAAAGCCTTTATCCAATGTGAATATCAGCATTTGTGAACAAGCCTATGACCTCTCTATTGACATATTCTCACTGAAAGGAGAGCTGCAATATAGCTAATCTGTATCTACCATATTCTAGCTGGATATCACTGATCTCAGAAAACACAGATAAAGAAGTACACAGGGTAAAAAAAGCCATAAAAATAACAGTATTTTAATATTACATACAGGATTTTCTGTTTGCCACTGTCATTTCTCTAATTATTCAAACACACATGTAGAATTGGTATTTGCAGACTAATCAGCTAGCAAAAATATTATCAGCAAAGTCATAAGACATAAACAAAAGACTTGGGTCAAGAATAAATTGCCACTTGGACTCTGAACTACATTTTATACATATGTTCAGGCACCTTCTGAACTTAAGCAAGTGAAGCAAAATGTCCTGTTTTAAGCCCAACTTGAAGTCAAGCAAAATGAAAAGAAATAGAAGCAGCCAAGGCACAGACCTAAACACCCAATTTTTTTGCATGCCACTTTCTGCATTGCTTTTAACTGCGTGACTTGCCAGTAAATGAACAGCCAAGCATTTATTGTCACCAAACCTCTGAAGTGACAAGTCTTTAATAAGGCTGCCTTCTGCAATAAACCATTTCTGCAAGAAGAGATATTCATTAGATTAGATTGATGTATATAACAGCACAATAAAACGGCAAGTCACAGAGGATCAAATAATTATAATGTCCACTACAGTGATGAACTGAAACAGTTTGTACATTAGTAGGCTATTTATGTACCCTGTGACTGCATTAGGTTTTGCTGCCTACAGGCACCTCAGGAGTGCATCAACAGTTCTGCAATCCACATAACTTTGTGGTTTGTAACCAAGAGAGCAGCAACTAGTATTTTGCTTTTTTCCCCATTTTTAATACAAATGTAATTTTTTTTTGTTTTAGTAATTACCAGTTAAAGTATGACAGAAGAAAGCAGGTAATCTATACCTTTTCTTGGTTAATATTTTTGTAGTGTATCACAAAATAATTTTCGTTGTTTTGTTTCTCAACCTTTTCCAAATGGGGACCTAGACAACTACATCACATCCTTTTTTCGGTTGTCAAAAAAAAACCAAGAAAACAATCCAAAAGTAATTCCTGGCAAATTGAGACCACATCTGGACTCAGCATCAGTGAAACATGGAAACGCCATGAAGCATGGAAATGCTGGTGACATCCAATTGAAGCCAAATGTTGGGGTGGCCAAGGATCTGAAATAAGGGGAATACTGTGAAAATCCCACAGCAAAGGGCATTTCCCAGTTGAATGATTCTTCTTGCACTGATAACAGCTAAATATAGAGAATGATATACAAAGATGATCAGTGCTTCCCATCCAAAATCACCCTTTAGCAAGTACAAGATCAGAAAGTATTGTTTCCTCTCTTGGATATATGTAGCAGTAGAAGAGTATTAGAGCACCTCTCTTACAGGGAAAGGCAGAGAGAATTGGGATTGTTCAGCCTGGAAAAGAGAAGAATTTGGGGTGACCTAATTGTGGCCTCCCAGTACCTGAAGAGAGCCTACAATAAAGATGGAGAGGGACTATTTACAAGGGCCTGGTATGACAGGACAAGGGGGAGTGGCTTCAAAGTGAAAAAGAGTAGATTTAGACTATATATTAGGAAGAAATTCATCCCTGTGAGGGTGGTGAGACACTGGAACAGGTTGCCTCGAGAAGCTGTGAATGCTTCATCTCTGGAAGTGTTTGAGGGCAGGCTGGATGGAGCTCTGAGCAACCTGGTCTAGTGGAAGGTGTGGCAGGGCAGCTGGCACAAGATGATCTTTAACTTGAACAATTCCATGATTAACAGGTTGGTTTTTTGGGGTTGATGTTTTGTGAGTTTCTGTGTTGTGGGGTTTTTCTGGGCTGTTTTTTCTTAATGAAGAAAAGCACTGCCATCCAAAACTGCAAACTGGAAACAGTCCTGCATAGAGGTGCTGATGATGCTTATGGAGCACTCTGAAGAAATGGAGCTATCATGGTGGTATAAACAGGTTACACTGAAACCATTGACTCTATTCTTCAGTGGTCATTCAAGAGTGCCTGGTACAATTTTGGGTTTCCCAGTGTATCTCACTCTCCACCCAAAATGAACTGCTTCTTTTTGCAGTCTTCAAATCATCTTCAATGTGTGGAAGATTCTGGTATCTACCAAGTCATTTAAGGTAGATTTAGCAATATTTTTATATATTTATCATGGCATCTTGTATTCCATTGACACTGCAGAAAAATGAATTGGTATGTTTTGTTTAAAATAGACATTTTTTTGTCACAGCTTTATGACAATTTCCATATTTGTTTTCATTTAAATGCTATTAAATGTGTTCGGTTTGAACAGCCTTTGAGAAGTGATTAGTGATAAAAACATTTGGATAATGGTTCATCTATTTCTGCTCACATTGACATAGCAGATATGCCATTCTAGGCTAGATTCTGAAAGGACAAGAGTCAGTGTTACACAATATCCATGACCCCCTAGTCTTTTTGCTAATCAACCCTAATCAGCTGTTGCTTTACAAATCAAATTTCTTAGTCCTTTCAGGCATGCAGGGTGATGCTAATGTGTGGCAACAGAATGTTGATTATAGACCACTGGGTAGCACTAGCTTCACCATTATTGGCACCCAGCTGTCCAGATTCATGCATGAGCAAGAAGGACTTAATAAGTTAAGATGAACAGCAAAATGCCTGTGATGTGAAATGCTTGTGATGCAAATAAGGACAATACAGAAATAATTAGTGTGAGGCAAAGCATTTTTTCAAAGCAGTAGTTGAGGTAAATGACTGTAACTCTATTAATCACTAGATTAGACACTGGCATTTTCTACAGTATTTTTAATGCATCTGTTAAGACTGTTTCTGGCAGTGATGAACATAAAAGCAGAGTGCAAGAAACTGGACATTCCAAGGCCTACAGAGCTAAAAACATCCATGAACAGCTTGAGCACTATTTGAAAGATTAACTGTATCAATATCATTTAATTGATACAGAGATCTTTCAGGATCCCTGTGTTTTCAGCTGTAGAAAGCATCACGGTAACACTGGCCTCACACTTAAAATGTGGTTAGCAGGGGAGAGTTGATATTTTTAGCATCATCTTTTAAAACAGAATCTGGAAGCTTGAATATGGAGAGTTTCCATATTTTTCAGATGTAAAACTTTTCCATACCTGCACAGACTACAAAGACCAAAATTCACCACCACAAGTTTGCCTCTGAATTTCAAGTCCATCCACAAAACACCATGGCAATTCTTTGCTTCTGTATTCAATTGCTGTAAATTCTAAAAAGTGCCAAATAAAAGTGCTGAAGGTTGAGATTAGCCCATCATTACTTAAAAGTGAACATGGTACCATTTTTACTGACTTTATACATCTTGGTCTGAATTTCCTTAGGGTACAGAACTTGGCTGTGTGCTACTCTGGTATAATAAACAGTCAATGGTTCCATAAAAACCAGGGTCCAGCTCCTGAGCTGATGCAAATTGACTTAAATAGAGCTGAGCAGCCTGACACCAGCTGAGGAAACAGCTCTGTAGATCTAATTATACACACAGCAAAAAAGTCACTAAGAGCTCTATCTCAGTTCAGCCTATCTGACGTAATTAACTGTACAATAAAATGTTCTGTGATCAAGTAGCTCAGTTCTTTTTTAAGTACTCACTTTCCATTTCCTGCAATAAGCACACCTAAGAAGAAATTCCTTCTTACATACCTGAACATTTGCAACTATCCACACCAGAGGCTGCTGTTTTGTGCCTAATCCCAGCTACTTTGGAGAGAAAAGCAAAATCTCCAGATGGATGCTGTGACTGCAGAATAAAACTCTTTCAATGCATGATGCCCATCTGTACAACTAGAGTCACGTCAGTCATGATGGGGACCAAAGGCATATTCTCCATTTCATTCTACAGAGGGGCCAAACTAGTACAAAGGCTGGGAAGCTCTCAAACATGGGAAAAATATTCTGGATTGGAATTGGTGCCCTGAAGGTGATGGACTTACTCTCCAGGGCTTTACTCTGCCTCTTTTCTCTAGTCCTCACTCTGAAAACAAAGATGCATTTATTTGAAGCTCTGTTAACTTTGAGAGGGGGGAAGGCAGTTAGTAACATGCCTCAGTTACATAAAGGGTTAATTCCTTAAATTTGTTGTCAATTCATTACTCCAATTTTTGACAAAGATGCCTGGATTAAATGCATAAGCAACTGGATTTATGTCATTTAGTCACTCAGGTTTTAAAACTCTCTGGAGCCTCACTGCATTACCCTACTCCTACAAGAGCTAATGTGCTATTCCCGCAGACAACATTTATTAAATTCATTATATCATTCTTTTTTAAATCAAAATTCTCTACGTATTTTAGTAATTTGCCTCCTTCAATCAGGGTATACAGAGCCTGAGAACTGTTAAGTTAAACAACTTCTCCTTGGTTATCTTGGTGTTATTTCTCCGTAGAGGCCTTTAAGCTATTCACAGCAGTCCCTGACAGAATGTGCTGGAATACAATACTATGTCAATTAACTACAGTCAACCAGCTGCTAATACTATTTCTCCAAAATGTCTTCATTATTAATGGAAAGCATTGTGGTGTGGCAACGTGCTCAAAAACTAACTGAAAAAGAAATTATGACCCAGTTCTGTGAATAATTATATTGCATTTCCTAACATTTTCCTATCACATTAATTAGTACAGTTGTGGTTTTAAGTTCACAGAACCAATTTGACCTCTTTTAGCAAAAGCCCACAGAGGCCACTCAGCCAGCAAAACCTTATACTTGTCATATATTTTCATTTGACAAAGCTTTAAAAAATATACACCATCTATGGCTTCCCATGCATAGATATTTCTTTTAACCACTGAATATTTCTTTCAAACCACTTTCTAGAGCATTTAGAAGAAAATAATCTGGAAGAAAATTAACAGCTCAAAATGACTGTGCATGGAATTACTCATGTGAATGCTAATTAATCTAGCTGAAAACTGGGACATGACTGCTCTGGAGACAATGATAAAATATAGAACCTTATTGCTTGTACATCACAAGGTCAAACACAGCGCAGGTGACATGTGTCTGAGGGGACACAGCAGCTGAACTGGGGCTGCTTGGTTAGCCCTGAATGTCTCAATCCAGGTCCAAAGTGACAGAGTGTCACCATCACAGAAAGTGCTCCAGGCTCTGGCACAAATTGACACCTGTGCTGGAGCCTCAGTGGAGCTGCCACAGGCCAAAGTGGGCTTGTGACTGCTCTCTTCTTTCGCTCCCAGACATTGTCATTTCAGATTGTGCTGACATCTCAACCCATGCACAGCCCAACACCCTTCAACCTCCTCTTCCTTTCATCCTGCTGGGCAATGTCACCACCTTGGGCAGCAAGGAAATTAACAAAATACCTTAGACATAAATTGCTTCCAGATATACACTCCATTTTCCTTCAAATCTCATTATTTTTCTAAACAAATTTAAGTTGGAACACTAATGCAGTGCATAATAAAAAACAATACATCATTAAAAACACAGAACTACTGCATAATTGTTCAGAGATAGTAAATGGTTTGATAGCATTTCATGTTCAATTTTGTTTTAAATAACAGCTGTCTGTGCTTCTTGCTGTCCCTGCAGGAAGAAAAAAATCAAAGCAAATGCAGGAAAAAATACTATTCCCATCCTCCTTTCCAAAAGCAATTCTTTAATTATTCAGTCAATTCAAATCTAAAAATAGCTTGGAAAAAAAATACATGGAAAGAAAAAAGAATGCCTTCTTAATTGCGTATTAATTGCTATACCCAATTGTAACTTTCTTTTTTCACTAGCAAGTATCATAATTTGTGCCATTATAAGGCTCTGGAGAATTGTGCCAACAGAGAATGTGCATGTCAAATAATTGATTCAACCTGCCACTTCCCCACAGGGTTAATAAGGAGCAGCTGGACTTGAAATCCCTACCTAAAAACAACAGCTGCAGCACATGAGATAGACCCAGAGCTGAGGTACAGCCTTTGTTTTCCACCTCCTGATCCAAAGCACTCAACTAAACGCCCAGGCAATAGAGCAGAATATAAATAGAGAAGTTCACCACTCATGCAGGGGGCAGAACAGGCATGGCTGAAAGGAATAAACTGCAAAGGGAAACAAAGCACCTCCATGGAGAGAGCAAGGCATACTGGAACCCACCAGATCCCTGTATCAGCAGTTCATTTTCACTCCCTGTGACTGCCTTGGATATGTTGGACATCCAAGATCAACTTTTTCCACCTGCACGCTTCAGAAAACTCAACAGCTAAGAGTGCACTTATAAGATCTATTGAAGTTCTCTCTTTCAACTAAGATATCTGGGAACTGAAAATGTGGATCAAACAGCTTCTCAGCACATCATTTCTAAAGTTCAGGCAATACTCTGGGTAAGAGACAATGTCAGCCTTTTGTGCCCCTGCTTAATCCCAGTCCAGGCCAGAGGGAAAAACCATACAGGGTCTCCATGGCTATCCAGAACTAGACCCCACATACAGATCTTAGCTCATTTGACAGCAGCAGGATCCCTTTTTCCCACATAAACAACATAGAAGGTGACTATAAATCACCTATAAAGACACGTTATGCATCCTTTAGGTGGAAATCCCAGTTCACTGGGCAATCTCACATTGAAGTAGTATTTATACGTGGTGTTATATACCTATAAAGAATTCTTTATTCTCTTAATATTTTGGAAAAAATTTACAGTTGCTTCTTGGCTTCTGCTATTTGGAGGCATCATACAAGCTAGATTTCTTTTTGTAGTACCATGGCAATAAATTGCATGTCATGGGATTGTCCCTCAAAGACATCTCTGTCTCAAAGAGAGCACTGCAGAAACTGAAGCACCACTCTCACACAAGTGCTAATAAATAAACCTCTGTATTTTCTGCAAATGCTCGTGCTTTCAACATGGGAGCTATTTCAGACTTTTCCTCTGTCTCCTGTAAGAAACACTAACACTGCCACCCTAGTTGGATGTGACAATTCCTGTGGGTTCCTTCCAACTCAGAGCATTCTGTGATTCCATGATTAGCGATCCTTATTCCCACCATTCCTCGTTAGCAATTGTGACGCAAAAATTCCTTCACTGCAAAAATTCAATCTCTGGTAACCTTTAAGAATGCTTTGAGGACCAGTGTTACTCTATAGAAGCTTACCCTTTGGATTTACACTCAGAGCACTGAATTACAAGTATCTTTGATGACTTGCAGTACAGTAATTTCTTATATACACAACTCCACCTTGCTAATAAGAGATTCAGCACCAACAGCATGCCAGGCATCTCCCAAACTCCCATGAAGACTCAGACCCCATCTGATGAGCATACACACATAAGCAACCTGCAGTTATAATGAGATTTTATTCTCAAATGATATATCCCATAAAATTCACACTAGATAAAAAATTTCTAGGATATTCTACAAATCAAAGTATGTATGAGATATTGCAGTTATGCTATATAACACTGTATCAAAGTTCATAGAATCCAACAAAAATCAAGGGCAGTGGCACCTTAACTGTCTGAAGGGAAACAGATTTACTTTGTAAATATTAATGAACTTTATATGATGTCTACAGGGAGAGATTTTAGCAGGGAGCACAGTCAGCATGACTAAAGCACTTCATTTCTATTGTCCCTTCCAAAACATTTCCCATCAGGAGGTTATCACCATACAGATCATATATTATTATACGGAGCCCCAAAGGGAGATGTTTGTTTAAATGTCCACAGGGAAGAGGTTATCATCCAACAGGCATCAGGATTACATTCAGGGCAGTCAAAGTGCTGTGTGATAAGTTTGTTTTGTATTAGGTTCGAGCACTCACTCCAGAAGAATAAGCAACAGTGCAAGTTCAAAGACCTGTTTCCACACATGGGGAAGACATTTGACATGCATTTTTTAAAAAATGTGAAAGCAAAAAGAATAAATGAAATTAATCATAGAGACTGCATTTTGTCTATAAAACAATCCATCACTCTCAACTAAAGGATAAGACTATCAATATGCAAATAGAAGACTAAGGTTTTCTAAGCTTTTGGATCACAAAGGAGCTTTAAATCAAAGGTGAAATTTCCAGCAGAAGAGGCTGAAATTCACATATAAAACCCTTCCCCCAAGCTGAAAATATGTAGCTGGATTGAGGTTTAAATGCACAGTGCCTTTTAAGTGTGTGGAAATGCTGTAAGGAAGAAACCAGAAAAGAATGCAGAACCTGAAAAATCCCTTCCTTGCACATCCTCAAATCTAGGAAATTTAGAGATGTGTTCCTAAAAGGCCTTAGTTTCTTGAAAGGGGGAGAAATCAGACAGACATCTATTCCCCTGGATTTATTGTGCATTGATCATGTTGACAAAGACATAGCAGCTGGTTCTTAGTACTTCTTTTCAGCCTGAAGTGTCCTACCAAGGGGTATCTTAGGTCTAATAGCAAAGATGAAACAAATACACTAGCTCAGAGAAGTTCAATATTCCTGGTTCAGAAAAGCATCCCAAGTTCACTTTCGGTAAATGTAAATTTACTCCTGAATGAATACTTGCTCCAGAATCAGGATGAAGACAGACAGAAAAGAAGAGAGACACGGCAACGTTGACCTTGTTATTTACAAGGCATAACTGCAAGTCAAAGCTGTGCTCTGTGATATGGAAACTTCCATCTCAACTGTAAAATTATACTGCTTTTAAAGCTACTTAATTCTGCTTTCACTCTCACCTGTATTTATCATCTAACTACTGGTTGTTTTACACTTATTTTAATAGCCCCAAAGTATATTCATCCTTTTCTTTTTTTATGTAGGTAACAAAAAAGGCTTCAAGAAATTAATTCTATTTAGATTTACTAGCTGTAAACAGTCTAGGCTGCTAAAAGTTAATCTTCATTTTTTTCATCTCACGAGAGATCAGGTTAGAATTAAGGAGAAACCCTGAGTAAGTCTCTGTGTGGTGTTTGTTCAAAACCTTTTCCCACAAAGCATTGTTTACAATTCCTATGGAAGCGAAGAATTCCATA
The DNA here is from genome assembly GCA_013396875.1 of Vireo altiloquus. Classification (NCBI taxonomy): domain Eukaryota; kingdom Metazoa; phylum Chordata; class Aves; order Passeriformes; family Vireonidae; genus Vireo; species Vireo altiloquus. The sequence continues at coordinate 271,772 of VZRF01015768.1, forward strand.
GCTCACCTAATTTATTTTCCATTATTTCATTAATCCCAAATAAATGAAAGATTCACGTAATCTGTCCTGAAGTCTAAGTAGGAAGGTGATACATGCCCTTAAACTGTGCTCACATTTGAATTTTAGTAATTTGTTCTGTTTTAATTTTCAGGTATTTTGTCTTGGAAGCCTGCCATCATTCCCATGTTTCCACTGGTCCTCATTGCTAATGCTCTCCACATCTATAGTGCTCTTCTCATCCATTCTGTCATTTCATATTTAATAGACAGACCTATTTTTCACCTTCCCAGGAATACAGTAGGATACAGAACCTATGAAGTATGTGGCCAATATCATCTAACCTATTAAATGTCAGAATCATGTATCTCAAACTATATGTCAAGATGCTGAAGTCTAGCAGTAATAAACTCATTCTTTTCCTCACAGGGAATGCACTCTGGCTATAAGGATTCTGTGGGAGTGCAAAATGTCACCAGGGAGGATGGCTTTTGTTGGCATGGGACCGTGGGAGAGACAGGCGTACCCTAAGGTCTAGCAGTAGGTAAAACAAAAGAGCAGGAGACAAATAAAGAGGAGAAGGTGCGGCAAAAGTAGGATAGTTAACAGGAGATTAGGCAAAGAGGTTGTAATCAGTAACTGCTTGAGATCCTAAAGATGTAATCCTAGAAGTTGAAGTTTGTGGTTGTTGAACTACTAGTTTTGGAACAGTCTATAAGATGTGCTTTGTACAATAAAAGTTGGCTTTACATGCACCCGGCGTAGTCTGTGTTTCAATCACCGACAGGATTCATGTGAGTTTCCTTCTGTATACATTTCATTATGACCTACTGGTGATGGCTAATGTGGCTGGAAATGATTGTAGGAGTTGGCCAGATCTTAGATGGGAAAATGGAATAAAACCTAACAAAATTTTCTCTTTACAGTTATCTCTTTCATACTAATTTGGTTCTTCATAGGGTGATCCAATGTTTGCTTCAGTATGAGACTCACCTAATGTATTTTTTTGTATTTTAGTATTATTTCACCCTCACATTCCACACTGGACATTCTGTTTTGGGAAAAACTGTAGGCAAGAGAACTGAATTTAAATCAAACCAAAGTGGCAGCTTTCCAGAAGCAAAACAGCCACGTGAGCTTATTGTAAACAGAACACCCAAAGAAGCCATCCTACACTCTGCTGGATGCCAGGGAAGTGCCAGCAAAACCAAGCATGTGCTCTCGGCTAGTGCAGAAGGGCTGCTGCCTGTGCCAGCAGAGTGCCATCTCTGTCCCTGGGGACTGTGGCTGGGCAGGTAGCCTGATCAGCAGCTGGTACCCATCCATCCCACCTGGTTTATATCTGCTGAGTGCCAGCCCAACCCATCCCTGGTGGGCAGCTTCTCCTACGAGTCTCCCAAAGCACTGTCTTCACAATAGAAACCTCCTTGCAAACCTCCACAAAGCAGATGGAAAAACTTCTCCACCGTCTCCTTCCTCTTACCCCATCTCAGCACAGCTCCTGCTAAGACCCAGCTGTAATCCACTGATACAGTTCAGTCAGACACCAAAAGCAGAGCAAAACATAAATCACAACACATTTACTAATGTGAAGAACTCAGAAGCAAAATAAAGATTGTAACAGCAATTTCTCCATTACTCATGAAATATTTTACCCATGAATCTCACTCGAGCTACATGGATCGTTATTCCTCAGTTATTTATTTCTCCATACACACAGGGTGAGGAACATGAGCCAATTTAAAGCATGCAGAAGGGCAGCAACAATAACTGAATCCTTCCAAGACAAAGGCTGGACCTCTTCTGTATTGTGTTGATTTGAGGAGCAAGTTGAAATTATCAGATTTCTGGCTGAAAGCCAGTACAGAAATAACAAGATTTTATCCTGATCTTTTTTGTCATGCAAGAAATAACAAGAAAGAAAATAAAGCCACTGTTTCTACTTATTTTTAAGTATTTTTTCACACAGCTCACTACAGATGTAAGGCCCCTCTGAACATCCAGAAATCACAAGGAAAAAAAATAAATCAAAGAAACAAGACAAAATCTCAGCCCTGAAGTAGAGACAATTTTGTTAATTTAGCTACACGCCTGTAGAATTTTCAAGGTATCCAGGCTCCTGCTATCATAACTGCTATTAAACTGTAAGGATAAAAAGAATAAATTCTTTGACAAATTTAAATTATTAGATAGTTAACTGCTGTAAACACAAAAGAACCCATGCAGAGCTCTGTTTTGTATTAGTGACACTCATTAGCTGTAGCGGAGTTACTGAAGGTGTTTTTGATGCAGTACATGAAGGTTAGATAAACCTTTACAAAGAGGTATTCAGCCAAAACATCTACACTATGCATGGATTTCCTTGATCCTCCACGAATTTTAGAGGGAAGGGTTGACAGAAAGCCATGTCACCAACTCCTTCCTCCCAATTCCATTTTGGTCACAAACAAGTACCTCAGAAACCATGCCCCAGGACATTGGCCTGGGACATTCCCAGCCATCATGAGCTCTAGGAGTTCTGTCCAGGAGGGATCCTTCCTGTCTGTTTCTCAGCAGCTGTAGCAAAAATACTAAAACCTTTTCAAGTTAATAAATAAAGCATTATGTGTAACAAAGACAGGCTTTGTCTGCTTAGCTTTATCAGCCCTCTAACTAAACAGCAGCCTCAAGAACATATAAGAAAAGCATTGCTGCCTTGGCAGCTGCCTTATCATTTCAGAAAATGACTCGTCTGTTGGGATGATAGTTGAATTTGGGCTTTGGGAACAGCCCTGAATCTCTCCGAGCCTGGTGAGAGAGCAGCTACACAGAGCAAGTAAATCATTTTAATTTTGTACCAGTTGAAAAGCATTTTTTTCTTCGACTTCAGCAAGATGACAGTGGCATGATGGCTGATTTTCATTTCAATCAGAGCAGCATATGATTACCACCTAATTAGAATGTAGAAATAGAAAGGAGATCATTTTTTAACCTACCCAAGAGAACAGTGCTGGGGGAGGGGAGGAGATGATGTTAATCAAGTGATACTGGCATATCAGAGCGACCAAAATAGCCAGATGAATTTTTATCGGCACCCTTACTGTCCTTGAGGATCTGTCAATGGCTTCAATAGAAACCTGTGTTTTCAGAGCTTTATTTCTGAGCAATAAATATTCTTTAAAATAAATACATGTCAGCGCAGGCCCAAACTTGTTGTAAAAAATATCACCTTAGGCATAAATACATATATTTTGTCAAAATTTCAAACGGTTTTGTTGACAACTGTAAAACTGTAAACATGGAAACTAACAAATCAAAACTAAAAGTCATGCTGTCTTAAGGGGATTTGGCTCATCCTGCTTTGCTGGAAATGGTCACATGTTTTTTTGGCTGTGAGAAGATACATAACTACCTGCTAAAACACAAGGACCTCACGTATTTCAGGCAAAATAAGAAAAAAGTGTCTCTTCATCAATGAGTCTAATGAAAAGGAATCAAGAATGTGTTGATTTATTTCCCATTTATGTGCTTTTAATTTGTATCAGTTATTTCAACAGCACATACATTGCCATTGCACTTCCGTAGCTGTTTTTCTATCAGGGTGTGTAATAAATGTTGTGAGATAATTGTGCAAGAGAAAGAACAATACTTTGAATTAAATATGCTGTTAATTTAAAGTCAAACTGGGACAAAGTCTTTTCCTGAGCAGTGAAAAAGTCCTGAGGCTTTTCATGTCAGTGTATTGTATGGTGAGGCACACACTGAGTTCTTTTTATTTTTCACCCTTTTGAGAAACATAGCAAAACAGAAGAAGAGAGTTTCTATTATTGCAAACATTCCTAGGTATCTGCCACAAAAAAAACAAAGATAAGCCTCTCCCCATCACCCTCAATAATGTAGGGGGGCCAGTATTTAAAGCTGTCACAATGTTTTTGAGATACTGTTAGGGAAAATCAGGTGGCAACACCTCAAACCTTGCCAAATTATCCCAGAAAGAAACATTCTGACCTGTTCAAAGAACTTAATGCGCATTTTAAAATGAATCCCAGGGCATAATTTCCTAAAGAGTGGACTCCAATTCTATTTTGTGCTCTGAAGAATTCCATTAAACCTCGAGATCACTTTGTGAAATGTGAAAACACAGTTTGCTAAGGAGATAGCCTAGGTGGTCTGCAGTAAATTAACCACTACTGCTGACTGAGGCCATACTGGGGAGTTTGCTCCAAGGGATTTCTACACTTACAGCATAACACCATTTACTAGCTTCTAAACTAGATTTGCCCTCTGGCTGCAAGTCAGCAGACCTTGGTGTGTAGCATGGCCAGAGATTAGTTTGATGAAGGGCTTCATTTCAAGAGCGGAACGGTGCTGCTGCGACACACAACTGAGTCCAAACCACTGCTTAAAATAGGGTTGTTTTCCCCAGCCAACTTTATGTAGCTGAGTTTTAGGCTGCTGGACTATGGTGGCTGTATGTTCAGTAAATTACAATAGAAATATATCGCTGTTGCTTTGTGACAATTAACCTCAGAAAGAAGCCAACTCCATTTGCATGGTAATGAGACATTCATCTCAGTGACATCATGAGTCACTCATGAGAGTCAAGCATGCTAATAAGTTTTTATACAAACACCTGAGGGGTCAAACACAACCATGGGCTTGGATAAGAAAACCTTTTATTAAATGCAAATCACTTGTCTTCTAAATACTATGACAGAGAAATTCACAGGATTCTGACACAGCTTGCAGGAGTCATTCAAGTTACATTTTCAGGCCCTTGGGCTGACTAAGGAATATAGCAACTGATTTATTTATTTATATTTGGAATGAACATCAATATGTAAAAACTCTTCATTATAGCATCAAAGGAAGGAAGTACTACAGGAAGGTAGAAAGGTGAAAACAAGAATATTGCCTTATCTTTCCCAAATTTGTCACAGATTCCTGGGTTGCCGGGAAGCAGAGGAGACATGGCTGCTGTAGAGCACAACAAAAGACTTGGAAATTTGTCAGCTTTCCATCTACCTACTTTTGCCAGGTGTATTGCTATGGAGGCAGATTCCCTAGTGAGCATGCTATCTATCTTGCACTAAAACTTCTTGAATTCACTCAGTCAATTCACATTCTACAGCCAAAGAGTTTGAGACCTTAGTGAGTGGTTAGGTCCAAGGGCATAACTGGCTGCCAGACACCTTTGGGACTAAAGGAGCAGAACCTTTTCACAGGCAAGGCAGATTGCACAACAAAGGTTGAGGAAAATAAGCTGACTTTGATTAATTTAACTCTGGCAAAGCTAAAGTAGGAGGCCTCTCTTGTTCAGGAGAGGCTGTTAGCAGGACACACCAACTCATCCTGACAGCGCAGGCAGTACCAGGGGAGCAGGTTTGGTCAGTGATAAGAGGAATGAGACGTGGACAGCACTCTGAAAAGCTGTCCTCAATGCCAGATTGTTAGAGGTTTTTCTCCCAGACTAGAAAATGTGAATTTAAATATCCAGTGGGTATAGTGGGAATTGCCCTTTCTCTAAGACAGAACTTTGCAGAAAGGACTATAACATATGGCTGTGTGCAATAAGAGAGGACTATATTAAAGCACAAAAAGCCCTTTTTAATCCATTGCTGTATGATGAGCTACTTCAGGGAAAAGCGTGGGTAATGCATAATATTACTATTCAAAGCACAAAATCTAATCCAAGGAAGCAAGTGTACACATCCCTGAAAGTGTTCAAGGCCAGGATGAATGGGGCCCTGAGCAGCCTGGTCTAGTGGGTAGCATCCCTGCCCATATAAGGGGTTGGAACTAGATGTACTTTGAGGTCCCTTGCAATGCAAACCATTCTGTGATTCCATTACAATATAAAAGTGATCAGATTGACACCTGGCACAGAGCTACACCTGTTTTTTTAAACCAGATAACTATGCTCACCTTGCTATACTCATTAAATAACAGCAACCCAGTAATAGTATGCTTCCCAAAGATCCCTTTTACTGCATAAGTTACTGCTGTCTCCAATAAAATTAAGTATCTTTATCTTGCTGCTGTCCTGTTCATGGTATGTAAAACATGCTAGTATGCCATAGTCTAAAATTCAAGCCAGTGAATTGTGGAAAAGCCTTAGGAAGAGGGTAAGCTTCATGTGAGAAAGTACAAAGCTGTGAATAACCAAACCCTCAAAATATATCTTGATGGAGACTTAACATTCCACTTCCTTTGAAAATCAACAAAAAATCTGGGGGAACAGCTCTGAATCACCATAATCAGTAATACACAAATAATTGCACTGCCTGTATGTCTTCAAGTGCATCAAACAGCGTGAGAGCTCAGCTTGGTGAGGCTGGGATTCAGGATGTGAGGAAGACAACATTTAAGACCACAACTATGAGCTGTAATAGTCCAAATAAAAAAAGAAACAGCTGTGGTGTGAGATCAGTAGGATAACTTTAAATAATTGCTTTGTAGTTAGGACAGCCTGGGCTCCATTCACTGTCAAAATGTTACAAACTACAGNGATAACCAAACCCTCAAGACGTATCTTGATGGAGACCTAACACTCCACTTCCTTTGAAAAAATCTGGGGGAACTGCTCTGAATCGCCATAATCAGTAATATGCAAATAATTGCACTGCCTGTATGTNCGAAGCTAGGAGAAATTATAAAATGGTAAGCAGCAGAAATATATTGTTTTTACCCTTATGCATCAAGGTTAAAATTAAAGACAAGATCCCAAAAATAAAAGTTTAGGGTTAAGCTCATGAGATTTAGGCCCTAATAGTGTCAATGAAGCCTGTCCATCCAACATTCCTACTTCACTGCTCAGACTGCTAGCAGAGGGAAGCAACTGTGACTGCAGTGAAAAAGCCACAGCAAATACTCAGTGCTACCAAGAATCAGTGTCCAAACAGGTATGCACTCCTCAGTGCACTTCCAGGTTTGAAAACCTCAATGTACCACTCAAATCTCAACATGTTACTTCCTTTCAATTCAAAGAAACCCAACCCAAACCACATAAACCCACAAAACTCATACCCTGACATATCAAATTCTTGCGAAAAAATAGGCCCCCTGAATTTATTGCTAGAGGACAAATACTACTAATTATGTCCCTGGATGCAGTGCTTCTCCACTGGATGCTTTGTTCAATGTTTTCAGACAAAATACTAAATAACTTTAACTGTCTGAAATATGCTGGCTGTCTTTGTAAGGAAGACTCTTAGTTTAAGACATGATTATTTTATTTGTTTTTCCACTTCTTTACTGCACTTCTCCAATCCAACACTAGGAACACAAAAAGACAAAAAAAACTAGAAAGTGGAGAGATGCAGATCATTCTGTTAAAAGCATTTTTCATCTGGTATAAATAATCACTATTATGTTGCCACTGGAAGATGGTCAGTACTATTAAAAATTCACATATTTAGTGAGTGTTACTGGGAAAATGAGCACAGTAAGCAAAAAAAAAAAATTTATTGAAAATAGAAAATAGAATCCTACAGCTCTTTACTGTAAAGTGACCTCTGGAACACCACTGACATTTGGTGGCCATTTCCACTGACAACTGGTATACACGTTTCCTTTCCAAGAATCTCCTCATTATTATCCAAAAACTCTGACACTCAGAAACAGCTCAAGAAGAGAATAGTCTTCTGCTTTGCCAGGAAAGTTTACAATGCACAGGAAATGCACAGTATGGTTTCAAACAAAGGTATTTATTTTGAGCTCTGGTATAGCTTTTAGATATAAAAATCTCCCCCTGGCTATATTGTCCTGACCTGACTTCATTGGTCTTAAGACTAAATAATAAAAGACTTGAAGGCTCAAGCCTATGTTTACTCTTTTCACAGTTTTGGAGTCAAAGACCATAACCCGAAACAGACATTTGAAAAAAAAATTATTTTATTCCATACCTCATTGTGATTCTTGCTTAACCATTCCTTAATAGTGTTAAGGGCAATGATGGCAGCAGGCTCGTTTGGAAAACCTAAAAAGAGAAGAAATGAGAGATAAAGAAAAGGCATATATTTATTTTAAATACAAGAAAACAAAAATCTGGGCTTTTTTTCTTCCTATTCTTTAAAATATTTTGGAATTATAGATGGTCAACTCCCTTCTTCACAGATTTGTGTAAGGGTTTTAGGTAACATCAGTTACATTTTTCCCCAGCTAAATAAATTGAAAATAGGCCCAACAATGCTTTATAGGATTTTTGGATTTTTTTTTTTATTTATTTGACTCTAGTTAAGAAAGGTCCACTGCTCAAGAAAAGAAGAAACAATAGAGAGCTATACATGTGTCATACTAGGCAGGCAACCATTCAACACATATAACACTGTAACAAATACTAGGCTTACAGTTCATGGCAGCAAGAAAAATTCAGACATTTCCTAAGGCATAAGGGCTTTTTTAAGACTTTCTTTCTCTAATCCATCTGTCAGCAAAACTATACCACACTATGACCCCAGTGCCACAGGCCTTATAAAGAGAGAAATGTTTGAGTTGGAAACCTCTCAATTTATGACCTAAATCATAACAAACAACTTTGGAAATTAAAGAATTCATGAAGCATAAGCATATGAACTTAAGGCCTTATGTTGAATGATATATTAGCAATAGTAACTCCCCCCAGCACTAAACAATATCAACAATCTTTCTGGGGATACAGACTTTTTGCTTTGATGGTTTCTACCTATCAAATCCAAGGATGCTTTCATTACTCAGGCACCTTAATTTAATTTTCCTTTAAATTTCTAACTTGGGGGCAGCAAATCATTTCTGTGAAGATTTAAAAATAAAACCCCATAAGCTGTATGAATTGCTCTCAGTAGGTTAGATTAATAGAACAGGCTTTGAAGAGGTGGAGCTGCAGGCACAGTGGACGAGCAAGCAGCAGGGTTAGAAAGTCATGAGATTTGGCATACAGCTGTGTAGATACAGCCTTTCTTACATCATACATAACCCTTGCACCATAAACTGAAACACAGATACTGCAAAAAATTACAAATCTTTAGCTTTTTGACCCATATCTTCTTTAACCTGTTCTCAGAACTTGTGCAATGAAAGATTAGAAAAAAAACCAAACCAAACCAAAATCCCTCCACTGAATTACATTCCCAAAACATCACTCCCTGTAAATTGACTCTGCAAAGATTTGCTCCAGCAGCATGCATACTGTTTTGAAGTGACAGATGACAACCATTCATCAAGAAAAGCAAGTGAAATAGTCAATTTTGGATAATAACAATATTTAGTATGTGCTTCCTTTGAATACATTTCTCAATAAAGCATAATTTTTTCATTTTTAAAAATATACTTACCAAGTCCAAGATAAAAAATTAGCTTAGACCCTATTAATGTTACTGTGGATACTTCTATTGCTGCTGGGAAAATATATTCTTATAACATTTAATAATGCTGCTGATACCATCAAGGCATATGTCTTATGACACCAAGTAATGACCACTAACGAAACCCAAAGCAGGGACTTCCAACAGCCTCATTTTCATAATATAAAAAACCAGACCTCTAAGCAGACCATCTGCTCAAATTAGTAATATCCTAGCTAACAAACTGGGCCTGTTTCACATAGAAATTCCATACCCTGAGTGGTAGCTCTGCCTGGACACAAAATGAACACCATGCAGAAGGACAAATGCGTATTTCAGACAACTGATATACTATTGTTTATGCACTGAATGGTTTATTTTCAGAACAATTCTCCCTCCAGCAAGATTTTTCAGGCCTGTTTTTCACTCGCTTGCAGTAGGGTAGTTGGCCAGAACGGAGATAAAGCAGTGGGTATTGTATAGAATCTCTCCATAAATTGTACACTACTTAGAAACTGCTGCCATACTAACCAGTCTTCAATAGAACCTTATCTAGAAAACTGGTGTTCAATTACTCCTAAGTCACCATAATGTAAAGAAAACATTTCAGCAACCTAAATAAACAGCCTTGAATTCTGTGTATGATTTTAGAAAATCTGCTGAAATCCATCAGAGCCTTTTATGATTAGCTAACCCCCCAAAAGAATAATCTAATTAGCATTTTACACACATATCTGGAAAATTTAAGGAAAGGATTATCTTACTGACTTTATGCAGAAGCTGGATGGAATTAGCCTCCTGTTGCAAACCCTGCGCCAGCACAAAAGCCCCTGTGTCTCTGATTCTCAAAGAGAAAAACATTTTTGTGTATAGGGCTGGGTTAAAGGAAGAGAAAGAGAGATGGAATCTTTTAAAACATGCTTTTGCATTGTTTTTATCTCTAACCTACATTTGCCTGCCATGACATTTCTGTCTGCTCCCATCTGCACCCCCATCCCCCCTTTCCCCCTTTCAGGGAAAAAGCAATCTCAGGAAGCACGTGGGAATCAATTTACTTGAGAGAAATGAGCTCGAGGAGCCTCAGAGTTAACTGACTGCTGGAGCAGCAGCTCAGGCAATTCTGGCTAAAGGCTCAATTTCACAAAAGATAAAACAGGTAAAGTAATGAGTGACACTGGGCCATGTTACTGCAGTGAGTGCTCCTCCAGCATACTGAAGAGGACAAGGGCACATAAAAGCACCATGAGGTACAGGACTTCACTGGGTTTATCTGCCTGGAGAAAAAGAGAGGGTTGGCAGGTTGTATGTCATGGACAGGTGTGTGGCCAAGTGTACCTACAGACACAGGTATCTAACTTGGACTGAACTTTCTACATCCTCCACTGCCACGGTGAGCATACACCAGACACCCTGACAACATACCCAGCTATACTGCAAAAACAGCACAGGCTGTGTCTGGTTCCTGAAGAGCTGCTCCAGCAAATGAGAATTTTACTGCCACCATCTACATTTTGCAGTGCCAACTGATCACATCTCACCATCCATTACGAGGATGCCAACTCAAGTACAGCAAAATCCTGGATGCAAGCTGCCACTACTCTGGTGTCCCTCTGAGTTCAGGAGCCATCCTTTACAGCACAACTTTCATTATTACAGCTGATGACACAGTGGGTGCAAGCCTTCTAGTGTGCACACTGCTGCCATCCCATAAAGTACACCTCATCTGAACTCTACTGCTTTTGGTATGTCTCTGCACAGATACTACCCACAGTGACAGCCTAGGAAAGCTTTGAGAAGTCTTCAAACTTAAAAGCTTCTGCAACTCTTTCTAGGGCTTTACCAACTTATTCCTGGAAATTGTAACCCTGACCTGTGAAATGGATGGCAAGGCAAGCTCTTGGCTGTGCAAATCCTAGCAGTCATCACAGCCATAACTTTCCTGCAAAGGCATGATAAGATATGGCAGAATTATTCTGAAGTATCTAATATAAATAAATGTGCTGTTTTAGGGGAGAAGAGTGTGGAGGAGAACTAAGATAGTACCTAGAGATACACACTGACATTCCCATTACATTTTGTATTTATTCCCTGGAACATAACTGGTAAGAAGATAAGTCCTCCTGTTTCATCAATGTATAGAAAATATGCAATGAATTCCTTGTTAGACCTTTTATAAATGCTCAGTATTTTGTGCTTGGGGGTTCAGCAGAGAAACATTTACTCAATTGTAAATGTCTTTTACTCTTCGCCTAATTAATCTGCGCAGTATCAGAAAAACATACACATAGTTTATAGAATCATAGACTATTCTGAGTTGAAATATACCCACAAGGATCATAGAGTCCAACTCCTGTCCCTGCACAATGATCTTCAAAGCATAACACTGCAACAAGGATTTTGTGACACAAAACTAACAGAAATCTATTTCAGGGACTCCCAAACTATGTGAAGATGCTGGTAGCTTTATCTGCCTCTTTTACTGTGCTTGATCCAATCTTACTAAAAATGTCTAACTTAAAATCAGGTAATGCCACCTCCCCATGAAAAGCCCATTAACAAAACACAGGTATTAAGTAATCAAAGTTTAATATGATCCATCTGAGGATTAAGATAACAGATTACAACAGGAGGGCTATAATACTAACAAGCAAATGTCAATCCAGAAAATCACTTCAGTAGCTGTAGGGATAAGTGTTATAATTTGTCATTTTAACTGAGGTGCCTAGTGTTTTTGGTAAATCAACTCATACTGGTAAAAAAAGGTCTGTATTTTTTTTGTTAGCACAGCCTAAGTGCTTGGCAGGTTTTTATTAATTTAAAACATGCTCCCTTCTCTATGGATTCTAAAAGGCTTGTCACAGGCTTAATATTCTTATTTGCCAGTTTTAATGGTTCCATTTTGAAGCAAATCATGAAAGGAACTAAATGCACATCAACACGAATAATCATTATGTGTTTTCACATTTTTTCAGAAAAATATCTACACTGGTATATTTGTGCATATATCAAGATGTAACATTTTGCAGACTGTTTCTGTGTGCTAAAATCAACTCTGAGTCCCATTACTTAATCAACAAGACTGTTAAAATGGAAAAACTTTCATGTTTTAAGTTTATAAATTTGTCAGTATGTATATAGATATATAAATGATGCTGTTCAAATAGTAGCTTGTCACATTTTTAAAGTGTGGGACTGTATTGAAGGCTGTGTCTGCAGTCAGTATGACAGAATATCTCCACCATGCATCAAGTACTTGCTGTGTGGGAATCATCAGCACCAGATGGCATGGAATATAAAGATGTTTTAAAGGAATGAAGAAGTGGGAAAGAAGAGGAGGGAAAGAAAAAAGGTAGCAAGCATTTATTCCATACATGTTCTGAAACCTGGTTTTGGTACTATAAATACCTTCTGAATCAAAACAGACATGTAAATAACTGCACTTCATTATGGCAATGTGGGTTAAGGCCAGCTATTGACAACACAGATGATAGAGCTTAAATAAAAGAGAACAAATGAGATGCACAGCCCAGCATGCCTGAGGTAGGGTTAACTCAATACATCCACTTTTCCTTCAGCTGTGAAATAAGCAGAATAATCTTGCAACTGATCCCATATAATCATCTTGTCAAAGATGTATTTTAGTAGTCAAAATGAATTCACTCATGCTAGGTTGATTCCCATTACCATGGTAAATCCGTTCTGTTTGGAAGCAGAGATGATAGTATTGTACCAAAAAGCATATTGTGTTGCTATTCTTGAGCTTTTTGCTTTTTCTCTCACTCTATTTTTTTTTTTTTTTAATAACCACTGTCACATAGTGATTGGACAAACAAGCTAAGTTCCTACTTTTATCATTTTTGTGGACCCTCATAACCTGGAAAGAAAATACCCTCATTTGGATCAGCTACGTTGAAGACTAAACAGAAGAGCCATGAATCTTCTGCTAAATAACCTAGCTTGCCTTATTGAACTCATTCAGCCAGAGAAAACCTTATTTGCTGTCCACTTAAAAAGTAACTCTAAGAAAGACAGTGAAATTAATACTGTGAAAAGCCAGTAACCTTTCTGTTACCCCGAGAAACAAAGTTGCACCAATTCACTGTATCCTTCATGGACTCTGCTAATTAATTATCATTCACGTAAAACAAAAAAGGGAAATAAGAAATTTTCAAAATGCATATACAAAACATTATTCTGAAGAAATCATTATATGCTTCTTGATTACTTCCAAGAAAGGTACACACTTTTACATTTTCCTAGAGTGAAAAAATGCAGCAGCAACAGAAAATTACATGCAGTTCCTGAAGAATCATTTCCACTTGCATTCAAGTGACATGACAGATGCAGCTGGTGGAAGGTGGTTAATAAAGAATCTCAAAAGAACTTCTCTGATACAGTGATACAGAGCTGGTAGAGAATTGAAATAAGGGAGAGCCTTTCTTCAGCCACTGAAGTGCTGAAGGGATCCTTGGTTAAGTCAGTCAGGGCCAATGCTGGCACCAGGGAACATGATGAAACTCATGCAAGCCAGCGAAATCAGGACAAGTTGCAGGTCAAGATACATGGACTCTCCTGGTAACAGGGCTTGCTCAGTCTTGGCTTGTCAGAAGAGGTGCCCAGTGTGCGCTGTCTGACAGGGGCCTCTTGTCTGATCATCCTTACAATAACCCACCTGCACCATCTACAACTCAGGTGCTTTTCTATTGTATGTCTGGGCTCAGCTCAAGGCTCTGGCTGAAAGAAACCAGTTGCCAAAAGGCAGCTAAGATGCAAGACAAACAAGGTCACTGTTGTTTTCTCTGAAACACCTAGTATCACACCATGCTTCACTTCACAGTCTGCCATGCTGATATCATTGGAAACATACCTGCCATATAACTGTGTTAAAAGTGTCAGCTGAACAGAGACATACACTGTAATTATGGAGGTCATGGGAGCAGAGGCTTGCACCAGTAAGTAAAGATTCCACTGAAGGAAAACTAGATTTCAAGTTTACTGAGTTGTTAGATATTCATTAGCATTGGAGGGGGAAGCAGTCTTAATGAAAGTCCATTTACACTTGGACTACTGAGGAGGAACAGAGCTCCCCTATGAGTACCTTGCTGCAGGAAGTATCATAATGCTATTCTGAAGGAGAGCTGCATGTGTGTAAGAATTTCACTTTTCTTCAGTAGTCAGTGGATTTTTTTTCTATCAGAAGTCAAGGTTTTGGTTTCATTTTTCCAGCATTTGTAAAGAAGTATGCCTGCAGGGGGATCACATCATGGAGAAATGGATTGTCTAACAGTCTTGTAAAAAAAACATAGAAAGCAATACTTGGAGACTCTGGGAAGCAAAACTGCTTTGTAGCTGTGCTGTTTACTGTGCTGTGTGATGGAACTTATCTGTCTGTCAGGAAATTTCCAATGCCCAAGTAGAACATTAAGGCTTCAAGCTGAGCATAGTAGGGGAAAATCAGAAAGACACCAACACAACACTGAAAGGAAAAAGATCTCACTGCTCCGGCCATTAGCATTCTCCTATGGTAAGAGAAAGCATACACAATGCAAATGCAAGTGGAAGATACACTCACTTAGGTAGTTTTGCAATTATAAAATCTACCTATGAGAGCGTATATGTAATGTCTGTGTAAATTACATAGCTGTTTAAACACATATATGCAGCTGTTCCTGAGCTCAAGCACATCATTCTCCTTTAAACACACTTTACACCATATCCAGAATTGCTATTCCAGAAACAAGCGTTGTACAAAGAAATGTTAATTGAAAGAGATTTCAAAGTATACATGAGCTTCCTAATACAGAGTGTTTAATCTTCTATTTAGCCATATATAGCAAGCAAGTTGGGTTTTAGGGTGGCAACATAATACAGCCAAAGTAATTTGAAACACAGTGTAAAGCACTAGTCAGCTGTGAAATGTCCCATCATACACTGAATTGCACAGCAATGGGATATTGGCTTCAGTGTAGTCACATTTCCAACAAGGTTAAATATTTATTCTACTCACTGATTTAAATAAAAATGCCTTGTTGTCCACAAGTGAAGCAAAGTGTAAGGAATCAATCCTACCTCCCTAAAGTGTCTTGCTAATGCCACAGGAGATAAAACCCAACCAAAACAACCTCCATGCACCCACATGCTCTGAATTCCACTTGAAACTGGTACTTTCTCCTGAAAAGTGTGGCCCAGGGCAGTGATAACCTCCTTAACCTCCACTGACACCAACCCAGGCCCTCCTTGACACACACTGTCTCTAAGCAGCAAGGGATGATCTTTTTAGCAGTGTGAATAAAGTAATGATTCTGTACCTTCCCAAGCTCTATTCCTCATGGCATTTTGCTATTGATTGCAGTCTCTGTTTGAAGGCTTATTTGAAGCAGAGATATTCTTGATGTGCCACTCCTTACTGAGTCTCTGATGTCTACTAATATATCTGCCACTACAGGCTGGGCAGGGGGAGAAGGGGTAGGAATCGACATGAGAGGCTCACTCTTCTAGCTGACAGGATCTTTGTGCAGACAGCCAGAGCCAGGACACACTTTTACACTCAATATGCACAGAAGAGCAGCAGATTGAGAGGGAGGAAGAGGAGCAGAGAGGGAGGGAGCATGGAACTTCTTGCTGCAAGACAGGGAGTAGGATTCTGGGGAGAAGGGCTGAATGTGAGAGACAATATCAGGGCTGCTGGCTTTGCTGGAGCTCTCAGTACTTTGACTCTAATGGGCAGCACACCATGACAGGAGTTACAAGAACTTGGAGAAATACATGTATGTGATGGACACGAGCCACCACTGCAAAATGAAGGGAGATGGCAGCATAGAAAGTTTGATAAACTTCAGAGGAATCAAACATACATAGGCAATAGTGAAAAAAATACAAAATCACATAAAGAACACAGACAGTGTTGCCAGCCCAGCTCTAGCCTTTAAATCACTTCCACCATGTTCAGTTGCTCTAACAGATGAAACCCAAAGACCTAGCTGGATTATCTAAAACCAACAGAGCATTTTGGGAGGGCCATCCACATACAAGAACAAACAAAACTATCTGACATTATTTCTACTGAAGCACTGTTCTTATCTCCTGTCTAAGAGAAATCAAAGATTTCCTAAGAGCACATAATCAGCTGAAACAATATATACTTACTCCTTGTGAAAGAAAATAAAAGGAAACAAAGATGTTCTTTTATTTCTTTTCCCCAAAAGACATATGAGGAAGGAAGTTATAGGGCAGGTTGGGTGAAAAAGCAAGATGCTATGGCACATTTAATCTACTTAGTTTAGTCTTTTTAACAAATACATTATTTGTTCTCAGTTTGTCTTTATTATTCACATTGTGGATTTTTTTCCATTCTTGCGTCAGGCAGCAATAAACCATACTAAAGGGTCACAGCAGCAGCTATTGTATTCAGGAAATCTGCAACATCTCAAAACTGAAATATTTCCATCTAATCTGGAGTTCAAAAATGCCAGTACACTTGGGAGGAACAGAGAAGGGTGTGCATTCTAAATTTGATGCTTAATGGCTTGTTCTTCACTGTACAGAAATGGCTTGTTCTTCACTTCATGCTACCTGAACACACACTACATGTATGCTGCTAAAATAAGTGCTTGTGCAGGTTATTGGACTTGACGCATCATTGCACTATCTCAACAATTTTATGCATTAATTTTTTAAGAGGAAGCATTTTTTCCCCTTGCCCAGAAGCTGCTTCATTTCTGTAGCAGTCATTTGCCTGGCAAGAGGTCAGCACCATATATCCTTCTTTTTGTCCTGCAAGAGTCACAATGTGCCTTATTTAATTTTATCCTCCTGTATGTATCAGCAACCAGCCAATCTACTCTATTTATCTTCATTTCAGGACGTATTGCATCAACAACTTTGTCAAGAAAAATTACATGGAATCCACCAGCACCTCTTTAACCTTCCTCCCAATGCTGCACTGAAAAATCTTTTTGCATGTTCTGAGACTACAGCAGTAAACATAACAGAGGAAATGTTATTAGAAAGATTTTTAAGGATTGGAATAAAGGGAAACACTGGATTAAAGCAAGAGTAAGGAAAAATTGAAATTTAAAACTCTGATTTCAGCAAACCTGTCTTAGGTTACAAAACTGGTTACAACAGTTCATTACACACTTCTGATGCTCTTAGCAAGACCTCAATACTAAAGGGTATTAAAAACTATCAATGGGTAAAATATAAAAATATCCTTATCTCTTGGAACACCCTCACCACCACACTTTTGACTAATAATCCCTCAGAGAAGCAGTTGGTTTTTAAGCCCAATACTGGTAGTTGATCAACAAAATAACCCAGATTCTTCAGTGTTTCAAAAGATCACAACACTAATTGTCAAACAAGTATTTGTTAAAAATACAATTTCTCCTAACATCTCTAATTTGCATTTCACTCACAATAATGCAATTATTGAGTCTTGCATTCTTCAATCAAAAAGGAAATTAAACAACCAATTCCAGAAACCCAAATCCAATTTAGTCTTGATATGAACTTTAGGTCTTATTGACACTTGTTTTAAATAGCATCTTCAATATGTATTCTGTTAAGTTGCCACTATATTGTTGGGGTTGTTAAAATTTATTTTTAAATCATTATATGAGCAAACATGTTCTGCTTTAGCAAGGAATGGGATTTCCTAGTGTTCAAAAAGGTTTACCAAACATCAACATTTCTGGTTGGACCAACAGCGGTAAATCCAGCCTTAAAATAAAATGATTAAATTTTGTAAGATGCCACTCTTCAGTGGGAAACCAAAAGCCCAAACACGTTTTTCAAGTAATTTTGAACAATATTCAAATTGAGACAGGGGAAAAAGCAATGACAGAGCAAATGACAATTACTGTAGTCAGAAGAAATGTCCAGATTTGAAACAAAGGAACTGATGCTATGGCTGGTCAGATCAAGCAGCAGAAGATTTGAAAGACTAAGCAATCTCTTTTGTTCAACAATGCAGTACAAATAACAAGCTGATCTGGACAATTTAAATGTAAATTTCTTACCACCTGTCAGACAAGTGAGATTTAAAGACCTCCACTTTAAAACCCAGGCATCTCCAAACCTAGTCTTACAGTGAAAATTGACCTCCTGCCTAAATTTCCTTGTATATGTGGCCAAGTGTCAGTAAAGGGATTGTTTTTTCCAGTGCTTCATTAAATTTAGGTCACGTGTATGCTTGGCATGAGATGACCCACACTACACCTGGGGAAAACCACCCTTTCAAGGCAGGTCCATGCCACAGTGAAACACAACTAATCCTCTCAGAAACATGACTTCCCAGGCAGATTAGCAGAAAGGATATGGAAAAGCATTAAACGCATTGCATGAAGAAACCTCATTGATAAGCAATGAGGCAAACAAGGGAAAATAGAAGACTTTTAATTGGAGGATACATAAAAAGAAGTTGTGCCAATTCAATAGAGTTTGTTACATAATCAAAAATAATGTAAGCCTTAGAATCAAGCTTAAGCAACTGCTTTAGCCGACGTGATTTCCATTAATTTTACCAAAGCATCCTCACTATATGTACAATTACACTCAAGATGTGTGTAAAAACTGCTTAGAACACATTTGAAAGAGCTAGTGTGCAATAACAGAGTCAAGGGAGGAAACAATGAATGTGTGAGCTTCTGGGACATTTCTTGTGTTAAAATTTTAACATCAATCTTGTTTCTTATGACTTCCCATCAGATTCCACATCTATCTTTCTCATGTGCTGCATGGGATTATACCATCAGAAACAGACCAAAAAGAATTGATGCTTCTAAAGGATTGAAGTACTTTTGAAAATCCAGTAAACACAAAAAAAGCCCACAAACCAGTTTGAACAAAGCAAGTTGAGGGTGTGAAAAAACAATACCTTCTAAATCCATTTTTAACAAATGAAGGTGCTACTGCCACATCCTTGTCCCCCCAGGAGTTACTCCATGCTCAGACCTGCTGGATGAAATGTTTGTGTGGGCATCCTTTGCTTTGGGCCAAATCAGTGGGTTGGATTGGATTCAACAGCTTCAGTCTGGGTGTTTTTTCACCAAGCAACACTTTTTGGGATTGAAATGGTTTGGCTAGGAGGCAAACTGACAGACCTGAGGAAGCTGTGAGTCCTGGGGCAGCTGTGGACTGAGCATCCTTACAGCAGGTAGAACTGGAATAGCCAAACAGTGCTTAGATACAATTATCTGGGTGTTTGATGGTGGTGGTTTTGGTGTTTTTTGATAGAACAAAGTGTCTTTTAAATATCTGCATCTAATGTGTCCCAATGTGATGATATTGTCTTAAGTGCTAAACATTATAGACATACAATCCAAGATTGGATTGAAGCCCATGATTATCTTCTAGTGTTTACTATGTGGATATTTAGATTTGTTGGGAAGGAAGAGAAAGCAAATTTCATCATCAGTCCTGATATTTTTAAGGAAGAGAGGAGCCTTACAATTATAGAATCACAGACATTAATGTATTTAGCACTCAGTGACAAAAACGAGCAATACAGAGTAACCTAAATAGCATGGATCATACACTACAAGTTACAAAGTTAAGGCTACACATGAAATTCAGGCAGAAGCATTTTGTTTAGTAAGTAGAAAATCAGTGAAATATGTTGACAGTAAGTCATAAAAACATATAATAAAAATAAGTAGATTAAAAAAACCTGTGGAGGTAAGGGAAAATTTAAGACATCAAGAAAGATAAAATGTGGAGCCAAGGCTGAAATGTATTCAGTACAAATATCAAGGTGACCTCTTCCTAGCAGAAAGCTTTGATACCATGGAACTTCATAATTTGTGAAAATTGGACTTGGCTAGCAAACGCAATTTGTTATCAAATGCAATTTTAAAAAAGTAGATAATTTCTTGAAATCATATGTAATTTAAACTTAACATATGTTTATGAACTTCAAAACTATGTTTTATTGGCATTAGTGCTGATGGAGAAATGTTTCTATTTATTCCTTTGCAGAAAATGCTCCCCTTAGTTAAGGTCAGCATAAATGCCATGTAATCAACATGGGAAACTCAGAAGAAGGTCAACGACTAGGAAAGAGAATCTTGAAAACATGAAACAAGTTAGGAAAGTATTTGGAAGCTAATTCTTTACCATCAAATGCCTCAAATTCTACAGACAGAACATCACTAACTGCCCTTAGTAAGACAATTTTGAACATGGTGGCATTATTAGAGAAATACAGGGGCAGAGTAGTAATATATTCCCACATCACTTTTGGGATTGCACAATTGGAAAATATAAACTGAAAATATATGTGGGGAGTTACACTCAAATTTGTCAGTTGTATATTCTCTAACTCTGGGACACCAATCAGGGTAACTACAGTCACTGCTTCTGATTACCTATAGTCAATAAAATGGTGTCAACTACATCAAGCTATGCAATTGAGGGATAAGGTTCCATAACATGAAATCCTCATCAGGATTAACACAGTAGCATTTGCAGTATGCATTCTCTTTACCTGAATCACTGCTAGCAGCTTTGATTCGAACAGAGCTTTGAATCTCACATCTTATTTTGGGAAGGGCCTACTATACATCACTGATTCATTGCTTTATTGAAAACTAGTAAATGGTAACTCATGATGTTGATAGCAAAATACAACACAGAGTTTCTAGAGCACTGACTGGCATGGCCAGCATGTAAATAGCATCAATTGTTTCTTCTATATTGTTTTTATTACTGTGAAAAATGTATCAGCTTTTCCTTCCTTTCTTACTTTGTAAACTAGGCCAAAAGGGAAAAAAACATCACCTCTTAATTAAGCAGTGCCAGCTTAGCAACAGAATTGTTCTTTACTCTCATTCCTAAAGACAGGGAAAAAAACACCTTGAAAACCAAACCCAGAAGGCTACAACCAACCAGCAAATAGAGCTGGAAATGTCATTGGACATGTTCCTAATGGCACTAGGCTAAAAAAAAAGTGTTCTGGCCTCCTAACAGTCAGCTATAGTGTGTTTACTGCTACAACAAAAAGAATGGTTAAAAATCCATCAGTGGTAGAATGTTTAGCACCTATTACAGACACAAGTGTAACTACCTAATGGTAATTAAGAGCATAACAGAATGATTAATGTTCTGAATCCATAAAACTGCATCGGTTCAGAAGCTATTATGATTGCACTGTCTGCAGCTCACAGCCTACGCTGGGCAATTTACGATGATAAGCATTCTGCATAAAACTGATACTCCATTTTTCCAATATTGGATAATGAGCTGGTACATAAAGCTGAAACTACACACCACACACTGGTCACCACTCCAACAGTCCATTTACTCTCCTCCTGAGGATGCACTTGTTTTTCTTAATCATAAGTTCTAGATATTCCTGTTCTGTATTTTTCTCATCAAAACATCAAACACTTCATGCGGCATCTTTTGTAATTTAGAAATATGTTTTTGTTCGTCAAACCTGAGAAACAACAAAATACATACCAAAAATACAGTACTGGCTGGTAGCTAGAACAGTGTGCTGACATTTATAGTGGCTCTAATTTAGCTCAGGGGTTTTTGAACCAGGTCTTCCCCATGCATAAAATCATTCACACGGAATAGTACCTTCCTCAATGAGTGATCTGGAAATGCTACTCAATTAGACTAAGCAACCTAAAATTTGGTTTGTAACAGAAACAAGTCACAATGTGTGATGAACAAGTATATTTTCTATATGGGATACTCCCTGAAAATGAAGGCTTAATGTTTGTATTCCAGACAGAAATGAAACAGAAGGGAGCAAAAAGTCTTTCACTGCTACAGCATCACATACAATAAATGATTACCCTTTAAACAGTATTATACAGTATTTCTGTTAAAGGGTTCTTTCAAATATCACAGAGAGAAGGAAAAAAAAAAATGATATGCTGCATTGTCTAAAACTAAATTGGAAAATAAAACATACAGATTATCATCTAGTAATATATAGGAAAGTAAGTACTTTTGTTCTCATATATAAGTAATATATTGAAAGGAATAAGAGATACACAAATCATTTACAAATCAGACTTTAAAGTAATGTTCTCTTCAAGGGGCTAGATAACTCTTTCAAGAAAAAGTCAGATAAAGTCTTCCCTGCCCAAATCAAATATTTTAAAGAAGGTACACTACTTTGGACAAGATTTCTCCTCTGCTGAGCTCAGTGCAGTTATTCAAAGTGAATAGGGTCAATTTAAAAAACCCACATTTATTCCTCTCAGTGTAATGGAATATTTCACAGCTAGTGCAAATCACCATAGGTTCTCTGAAACCAGTGTGCTCCAGCATATAACCAATGTGCTCTAGCTCTGTTTCCATTTTAGTTACCAGATGAACACCTAAAATCATAGCCACAGATAGAACAAAGAACGTTAATAAGTAAAGAACATTACTATGAGTAGGCCAGTTAAAGGAGTCCCATATTCCTAATATAACCCTAGAAGCCACACAGGTAATGCACAATTTCAAAAAAACAGGTAAGAAGAAAGAAGAAAATTAAGCAAACATCTACCAAAAGTTCCCAAGTTCTCTACATAATTGTCAGAGTAAATAATTTTCTTTAGGCTGCCACTGTGTTCCCTCCCATCTGGAACCAGCTAACCTCCTGTTCCCTGGAATAAAATCAGGGTCTATGTGAAGCTATAACCACTCAGACCTGCCAGAATCATAGAATGGCTTGTGTTGGAAGGCACCCTAATATAATCTAAACTTCAACCTCAAATTTTTGCTGTTTCTTGCAATAGCCATAACACATCCAGCCAAACCAAGGAGTCATTTTGGTTCCCATGGGATCAGACACAAAATCACTCCACAAACGCAATTTAGGTTGTTCTCTCTTGTAAGCCATTATGACTTTTCCCCCTGAGGACCAATCCAGGAGCTCCCTGTCGTGCCCCATCAGTGATGGATGGAGCGCTGGGATGCTCTCAGTAACCTTTATCCCACCTGCCAGACCCTGTGACTGAGAGAGAACAGTTTGTTTATGGGCGGTGCTGGTGACAAGCACACCAACAAGTCCCCTCATTCAGTCAAATGGGAGAACTGAAGAATTAGTCTGTCATGCCGGCACAGGGCCTCATTTTTCTTCTGTGCTACGTGGGTCACCCCCTTCCCACAGCCTGTATTTGATCGTGATTAATTTGTCAAGGCTGGCTATAGCATGGAAATGAAGAAATGGATTGCCAATTACAGTTACATTCTTGCAGAACACCCCTTGAACCGGTGCAGTAGCGACAGCTCAGAAATAAACCAAATGCGGCTCTATTGAGCACAAGCCTGACACAAAGTGTATTTTAAAGGAAGAAGGTGACTTCTCCCTGCCCAAACCAGCTCTTCAGTGTAAATGGTTGACTTCTATCTATCCTGCCTGTCTGGTAGGTACACAAAGAGGCTGTTGGCATTTGTTTTCATAGTTACCTTGTTAATATGTACTGAATTTCTGATTTAACACTCTTCAGCAAGACTGTGCACAGTTGTTTCTCCATGCCTCACCCTGAATAAACCTGAAGTGGAATTTAATATGTATACAATTACTGCCAAGTAAACAAACCTCGCGATGATTCTGCTACACACAGAAGGTCTGAAAAGGATTTTAACTTTCTCCCCAACAGTACTCACAGAAAGGTAAATTCTGACTCTTGCTGCATTTCCTCTGTAATAAGCCTCATGTGTTCTTACAAGCTGTGTAATATTTCATTGATATGGGCAACTAGCTTAAATTGAATAATCAGAGTCTGATAGATTAATCAAACAGGAAACAATTCTACAACAACTCGGTATTTTATTAATAATTCTAAATATGGAATTTGAGAAATAACACTGCAGCCCTGGCAATGCATGCACACAATCTGTTTTATTCACTGATACAATCACCAGCAAGTTACTTGAGTTGCATAAATTCAAAGGATGTGTACAAACCTAACTTTTTACTACCTCGGAAATTGCCAGTTAAAAAAAATTCCCTTTTTCTAGAAAAAAAAAATCAAACCACTGTAATAGATGCTTCCTTCCATTGTCACAATTCATAGTATTTTATACTATTTTCTGGCACATCATGCCTTGAGACAAAAGACAGGTGACTATTTTGCCAACATGTGTGGCACACAACAGCTCCAAATGCATTTCCAAGACAAAAAGGCACAACTAACTCTCCTCCAGGCCAAAGGTGGCCTTCCATTAACCCAGCTGCCAACACGATCTGCAGTGTGCAGAGCTGCAGAATACATCTTATATACAGGATTTTGGCTTAGAAACAGGATTAGTCATTCACAACACAGAACCATCCAGCTCTGCTATTCTGCCTCACTGGCAGTTGCCCTTTCCAGTGATACACAGCAGCATTCCTATTTAACAAAGATTCAGGAAAAAGGACAACACAGTGAACGACCCTCAGAGCCAGAGACGCCTTTAGCTTGACTTTCAGGTACTTTGATGATAGCAGGTATATTCTGTCGATCTTTTCTTCCATTTCAGGAGAAAGATATTTGTCCTAACAGCAATACATTTTTACCTTTCACAAGGCACCTAAAATTCTCCATATTCTCACACACGCTTCTTCCAAACTTCTTCAAGTGACCAAAGTTAAGAATAAGAGATGACCTTGGTAATGCAAATTTATGTATATGGTGACTTCTTGTGTTTATACTGGAGTAGTATTAAGGGTCTCCAACGCTAACTAGGACCATTACAATAGATAGCACATAAATAAACAGTAAGAGACAATGTCTGCTATGGATAAAAAAAAGTAGGACAAATAAGGCCCAGCATCACAATATTTTGTGGCCAGACCAAGACAGACCTATCCCTCTGCACTAAAAAACATGGTAATAATGAGAAAGAGAAGCTGTTTTCCCGAGGCATTTACTATTTAATGCAGTCAGAGAATGCAAATGAACGTGACACCACAAATATTATTCCTACTCGACTTTAGTATGTTAGGGCTTTTAAAAGCTCTACAAGAACACACAGACAGACTTGTACTACTATTCTGTCCCCACAGAATGAGTTTCAAGCTGTGAGTGGGACTCAACTGAATACACTCAGAGTCACAGGATATCTCAGGCTGAAAGGGAACCTAAAGGAATATTGAGTCAGACTCTCAGCTCCTTACAGAACTACCTAAAATTAAATCATGGGACTAAGGACATCATGTTCATCTGGCTTCATGGTAGCTTCCTTCTGTTTACTTTTGTAAACTCCAGATAAAACAATTGCATGGTATTAAAATGATTGTGGGTGATCATCTAGGAAGAGAAATCTTGCCCTAGGTGAGCTTTTTCTAGCTGCTAAAGTATACAGGATGTGTGTGGTATAACTAGGATTACATACAAGACTAGTTATGCCACAGTGCACAAGTAAATGAAATTACTGCTAAGCGCTAAGATGTGGGAAAGCATGAAAAAGATATAATGACTATATATGTTTTCATACTGTATCTAATCATGAATATGGTTAAAAGACACTCAAAACAACATGGCAGAACTCACTAATGGATTGGGCTTCAAGTTAAGTTTTAGAGATGTGTTCTTTCCTGGGGCAAGGGGAAAGATTACATCAAAGGAAAAATCTGGATAGCAATAATTGGGCCTTTTACTAAGAAATATTTTATACTTCATGTGTAATCTTAATGTTATGTCTCTAGGATGAGGTCCATATAGCTTTATTTTCTTACTTCAATTAATTTCTTAAAAATTAGCTTCAAAGGGCTTTAGCTCTTCCGGAGTGTAAAGCCACAGAACAAACACATCAGACTATCTTGTTGACATCAGCCAGGAAAATTTAGAAGAGATAATTAAGTGATTCTGTTGGTATACAACGATACAGAGTTTTAACTTTCATCATGGTAATTGAGACATTCCTAATTCTTTGACTAGAAAACCACAAATATGAAAGCAAATAATATATCTGACTAGCTGAAGCCCTGTTTATGATTTCTGCAATATGCTTTCTGAATACCAAAGAACTTTTCCAACTTATTTATGCTTTACAGGATAGTTACCTGATAAAAAAAATAATAATACAAAAAGTGAAAGGAAAAAGGGGAAAAGTGCCCAAAGCTCAACATGTTTGTGATGTCTTTGGAGGTGTTCCTGGCTTTTCCTCAGCAGTCTTGAGATACCTATAGAGCTCATTGCAAAAGGAATGTGAGGCATGCTAGCAGCTTCAAGATGGAAAACACTATGAAATAAGAGCAAGAGAGCACACACTTGTTTCTTGTGGAGTAGAACCGAGATAGTGAGGTTAAAGAGGGTGAGCAGCTGCAAGATTGAAGGAAGCAACTAATATAATAATAAATATCTAATATAAATATGGATGAAATATAAATATATTTAAATATAATTTTAAAAGGAAAAAGCAACTACAAAGACTTTTATTTTTTCCTAAAGAGAACATGGAAAAGACTAAAAGAGAGGCCATGAGGCAAGAGACTATTCAGTGATCAAGAGTCTACATTTTCAAAGGGAAATTTTTAAGGACAGTCACTAAATGCCATTTGAATGAAGGACAGGATTTGTCCCCTAGTGTTCAGGGGAAATGCTGCAAATTGGACCAAGCAGCAAGACCTTCAGAATAGATAAAATTCTAGATAGTTAAACTACATTACCCATAAAAAGCCAATTTCCACAGAGAAAGAGAGATTATTAAGTCTCTTGTCTGGAGTCAAGTTAGAGCTTCTCCTCGCTAAATACATCATATGAATGTTAATTTTAGACTGCTGAGAGCTCATCGATTTACACTTCCCTGTAATATTTTTTTTAGTATTAAAATTATGGGAAGACACCAATTAGTATCATGGACACCACACTGTCTGAAACATGAACACTGTTAAATAATGCATGTAACAAATTTTTACGCAAGTAGTAATTAGATTTCTAGGATTACGTGAATATTATAATAGTAATTTCATAGCTGTTACCATTATTAATTTTAATAATAATCTATTTAACTGGTGATCAGTCCCAAAAGAAGCATCAAAGAATGAATTCTCATATATCTTCATTTTCACTAACATATTACATTATGCCAATTATGGAGCAAATAACAAAATGCAATTAACTCCCAATGAGTTACAAAAAAGGTCTTTTAAAACCTCACAGTGTCAAAAAAGTTGATGTGGTCTGAGTTGAGGGATGAGGAGCTACTGATCAAGTTAAAAAATTAGCTCAGTTAAGAAAATCTTCTTAATAGAAACTTTCCTTATGTGACCTACTGGATTGGGACTTTTTTCTGACAAAGAATTTATATGATAATATTCCTTTCCTGGATAACCTCAGCTGACACCACAATATTCAAATCCTGATGATCACATAAGCATAGGCCTTTTTAATGGTGACAGGAACTCAAAGTACCAGGCTGGAGATAAATACAAAATGACTTCATAGTTACTTACTATACATTTGTGTATAGTGGCTCTGAAAAACTTACAACTAACTCCTTCCTTGGAAAGATGACAGCGCAACCCTTATTAGAATTGCTCATTAAAGGAACATCTATCCCAGAAATTAAATGCCAACAGAAAAATGAGAAAAAACAGATGAGAAAGATAGAAATAGATGGCCTCAACCTTTAACCCTGTGTCAGGAATTTATTCTGCCTTTGAAAATATTTGGTTTAGTCTTCTGACTCAGATTTTCAGAGAGCTTTTATAATCCTTCGGTAGAACACCTGGCAGTTAATCCCTTGTTATAATCCACCTTGGATCACCTCATGGGGAGAAGAGCTGATGGATGTGCTCCCAGCCCTCTGAGGCAGGATGAATCCCTCTTTGGACCCTGAGCAGGACACACTGGGGGTCAGGACAGTGGTGACACAAGCCAGCACAAGAACAAAGGACCTTTTCCCCAAATCTAAAGCAGACCAGAGGATCTGTGTTCCCTCCCTGCATCTTCCCTTGAGAACAGATTATATGCTTCTATTTCCTATACACACAGCCTAGTTTACTCTATTTTTTTTTTCTTTTCAGTCTCCCCTTTAGCAACACATAACAAATAAAACTGTGCCAATGTTTTGCCCATGACCACGCCAAAAGTTACAGGTAAGACTCAGTGGCCTGATTCTACAAGCAGCAAGACTTACTCCAATGTAATAATGATGTAGAAAATGTGAAACTGTGCATTTCCACCACCTATATCACCACAGACATTCTGCACTTCCGTGGCATTTGGTCTTTTTCTCACTGTGTTTTTAAAAGAAATTCAAGTATAAATGCCTAACAAAACTAAGAGCTGCCACTATCTTTCTTCTCGGACAGGATAGAGCACATAATTTTCACAAAATCAAGCTAAGGTACAGAATACAGCTATATTGATGTAGAGATAGAAATACACACCAATTGGAGAATTCAGTTTCATCTTTCTTCTCCCACATTCTTTCTTCTTTTTTCTCCCTCTGTCTTGGAGTGACTTTATGGTTTATCCTATATCGTCTGCCTATGCCCAGAAAATGAATTTTATGCCTTTCTATGTCTTTAAACTGAGCCTGAGAGGGAAGAGGGAAAAAAAAGAGCCAGACAGTTCTGTGCTTCAAGGTCACTGCTTTTTTTTTTGTTCTGCTGCTGTTGGGAAGTGATAGTGGCTGGGACAGGGAGAGAGGAGGAGGAGGAAGCACCTTCTTGGCTTTTCCCTGCCAGCTCTCTGCTCTGTTTTTTCTTCAGGAGAAGAGAAAGACATAGTTTTTTCTGGGACTTTGGATTTCTTCTTTTTTTCCCCTCTTCTGAACTTGTTCAGAACATCAGAACATCGAAATCTCACTGAGAGGGAGAGGCTTTCCCACTGACCTGAAAGGGGAGCACCCCCAGCGCTCCGGGAAGGAGAGAGATCATATCCAAAAGGACTCCAACCCTTTTTCCTCAGGTTTCTCTCTCACACTGGGAGATTTTTATTGTTTATTATTATTATTATTTTTTTATTATTATTTTTCTGTGTGTTTCCTTAAATAAATAGTTTCATTTTCCTCCGAGGAAATATTTCTATTTTCCCGAACCTAGTAGGGGAAGGGTAATTACATCCTCTTTTCCATCAGGAGATATTTCTCCTTTGGATCTGTCTCAAACCGGGACACCCTCCCTTAAGTTTAAAATAACATTTAGATACTAGTTTCTGTTGCCAGAGAGCATCTTATGTTGCCAATGTAAGTATCTTGGAACAAAGCCAAACCCTGTATTACTCTAAAGTAACAGTAAGGTGGGAACACATAGGTGTGCATAGACCATAACATCTTCAATTCCTTCCATATGTAGCCTATCCCACAATTATCTCTCAACACACTCGTGACAAACATGAAAATTCCTGTCTCCTTACATCCATCTGCAGAGCCTTGTTTTAATTTTGTGGCTCGGAAGGTTTGTAGCACCATATCCAGCATCCTTCTTCACTTTGCAGGCTGCAAACACCATGATTTGTGGAAAGCTTCTTAAAGACACAATAACTCTTTCAGAAAACCTAATAAAGTGGCATTTTCCCCCCAGTCCCCTCTTCTGGAGGTACCTCAGACATATACAGATAGTAAGATATATAGATATACATATACAGATAATAAGACAGTAATTATGGGGAAACTGGACATGTAAATAGTGATCCACTGGTATAACATGAAAATCTGACATACCACAGCCTAAAGTAATACTTTTTACCCTCTGAACTATAGATTTGACTATATATTTTTTCATCCCTTTTTATAATTTTTTTCAAAACAGATAGTAAAATTTCTTTAAAAAGGAAAAAGAGACAAAATGTATGAAAATTCCTAAAAACCTAATTGGTCTGGCTTAAAAAAAAAAAAAAAAAAAAAAAGCTAAGATTGCACTTTGGGTTATGTTTGTGTGTTACTTAACAGCTTCTGAGGATGTGTAGCTTGATACTCCAGTACCTCCCTAATGCCATGGGAGAGATGTAAATCCTCAGTCCTCCTCCCAAAAGAGTTTTATTTAGGAAACTTCATGCTCTTGGTATAAATGAAAACATTTATTGCAACCAATATCCCCAGAGATCCATGGGGATATAAACCGTCACAACCTTTGCTTTCTTAGACTGATTAGCAGTTCATAAGCTTATTAAAGGTGACAGGGATCCCTTAGGAAAGTATATTAGGGACTGGGGATCTCTTAGGGAATTTTTTTTTTCCCAGAGTGCCTGTGGGCAGACTCCTGCTTGTTTGGTAGTCCTTACAAACATTTAGCATTGGTTGCTTCCCATGTCATTTTTCAAAGATTAAATCCCTCAATTGAATCTATCAAAGTTCTAAATCAAAGATCCTTTGTGAGTGGATTTGTTGCCAGCACTCTTTAAACAGGAGCACATGAAAATCCAAGTTTTCACTACTGGCACAGTGCAGCAGTCAAATGGCCTTCTCAAAGCTGTAACTTGTTCAAGCTGAAACATCCACAGCATGATGGGTGGAGATGGAGCATCAGGAAAAGCAGGGAGGAAAGGCAGACTTTTCCTCTATCCATGGAAAGGAATCTTCCCTTTGCCAAGACCTCAGAAAGTGCCTTGCTTCCTTGTTTCTTCACAGCTTCCTTTTAATGGGAGGGCTCTGCAGGGATGAAAACAAGAATCGACTGCTCCCCCGAGAAATGCAAACACTCTGTCCTAATGACAAGAGTGAAGGTGAGCAATCTGTACATCGACAAGAGCCTGGAGAAGAACTCAATCCAGATTCTGAAACTGGATATTATCTCTTGCAAATTTCTCTACTTCAATTTGTAGGAGAAATTGTGTCCTCAGCCAGGGTTTTCTGAAGGGAAAGCCTTTGTTTGTGTGGATCCAAGATGAGGAAACCACTAGTGTGTTCCTTCTATAACACTTTATTGGGACAGTCCAGTGTTACGTGCACAGCACAAAGATATCCTTATCAGCTTGGCCACCAGGAATGAGGCTGATCCACTATTTCATCTAAATACTGCCTTTATCTAAAGGAATATGCATGGATATGGGGGAAAATCCCAACAAAACCAAAAAGATGAAAGCATAGTTTTGTGTGTATTTTTCATTGCAAACACGTCATCACCCACCATGTAATTTTAGCAATACAACAGCTATCAAGCATTGATATATAATATCAGTGAAAATACTGACACCTGAAGCCAGATGCAGGCTTGCCTGTTTAATTATTACTCTCAGGCAGTGCATCTGAAAGTCTATAAAGAAGGAAAGCATTTTTTTTAAATTAAGGAATAGAAAGAATTCATCAAAATGTGAACAGTACAATAGATTAGAGGTGGTATTCCCCCCCAAAAAAACCCCACAAAAGCAGCCTCAGAAAAAGAGAGCATTTTAGCACAAATGCATTTTAATTTATTTCCGACAGTGAAAACAGAAAAAAATTACAGGAAAAGCATCTGCCACAGTGTATAATGTTTCAGTAATGCCACAGCTACCTTTGAGAAAAGCATTGAAAACCTCCATAAAGACTCCTAACAGAGATACTTTCCAACTTTCTCTGCTGTCTTCAGGGAACCATATTTCTCACCTGCTGAGACTTTTCTATTAACTAGGCGAATTCTAAAATAAAGTGAACCATTATTATTTGTACATCCCACTTACTAGTAATTTCCATATATTTACAGCCTAACTTGCTTGATTTTATAAAATAATAACAAAATTGTATCTATGTAAAAGATCAAGATTTAAGCCAATGAGTCAAGGACTAAAATGCAAAGCTTGCCTCCAAGTTGAAAAGCAGGACCTCCAAGTTCAAAACTGAGAACTGAGGCAGAGCTTTATCTGAATCCAGATTTATATTCAGCCAATTTGAGTGCTTGTGGAAATGGCATCTGCATGTTCTTCTGAAACAATGAAGTGCAGTTCAGGTTGAAAGGAATACAGCATCCACACTGGATTAGATTTTACCTTCTGAAGCCTATTTCAGATTTACAATCATCAAAAAATTTTAAATAAGAGGTTCTTGAAAAAGAAGGAACAAGCCTAATATTCCTGCCTTCCTTTCTCCCCTTCTGAATCTGAATTATCTAATTAGTCAAAGCTCAAATTATCTTATCTAACAATTACTATATGTTATGACTTATGTCATACTACGTTGTTACATATAATGTTTTGGAGTTTTTTTTTTAATTTATTGCTGTTTAGCATAAAATCATTGATAAGTTTGGGTTAGAAGAGACTTTAAAGATCATCTAGTTCCAACCCCGCTTCAGACACCTTCCACTAGACCAAGTTGCTCAAAGTCTCATCCAACCTGGCCTTCAACAGTTACAGGGATGAAGCATCCACGAGTTTCCTTAAAAAAAGTCCTTATTTTAAAAACTTTAAATTTTATAAATAATCAAAGGTACAACAATTTCCATGCATTTATTGAACATAAATGGAAGAAAAATCAACGTAGGTTATTGTTAAGGGAAAAAAAATTCCCTTTGGATTTTGCATGTCTTCTGAAATTTCTTAATTTTTTGGCTAAATATTGAACTGCTTGTTTTCTTCCTCCTTCAAATATCATGCTCACTTCT
Source organism: Vireo altiloquus (assembly GCA_013396875.1). Taxonomy (NCBI): domain Eukaryota; kingdom Metazoa; phylum Chordata; class Aves; order Passeriformes; family Vireonidae; genus Vireo; species Vireo altiloquus. Next base: position 304,526 of record VZRF01015768.1, read on the forward strand.
TTTGGCCAACCAAAAGCCAGTTTACTATTAGTGATGGATTACCTTATGACTACAACAAAGCAAGAGACTTACAATAATCCTTTCCTTCCAGTTCCTTCAGGCGGTGTTAATTTGCATGTAAATTAATTAACTAAAATTGTGGAAGCAAAACTCAAGGGAACTAAGATTATTTCCTGTTATTCTAGCAAGTTGGCTTGGCTTTTTTTTTTTTTTTGCCATTCTTGGGACACTGTGGCATCTTTCTTGCTTTCCTTCAGGGTGGAAAATTTTGCCAGACCCCCATTTTTCCCTGTTGAAGCCACAGCAGTGTGTTCAGAGTTACTGTAGCAGTGTAATCACAGTTGCAGGTCTTGGCTCACAGGCTCTAAGGGTTATGCCAAAGGCTGCACAACAGTGTCCCACTTCCCAGCACACCAGCATCCAGTCACAGCCAAAGGCTTTGGGTCTCTGTTTTTTAACACAGGATAAATATATCGGTGAAACAAAATGACTGATGAGACATCTGATATGAAATATCACTGTTTGAAGTACCAATAATAGGGAAAAATGAGTAAGAATAAGTGACATTGAAGGTCTGTCTTACCATAAATTCCGGTTGAAATACAGGGAAAGGCCTGTAAAACAAATGAAATGAAACAAATCAGCAGGATTTCTGTTTACCCTACTTTTTAACAAAACCAAGAGTGTTTTTAAATGCCTGTTTTTCAACACCCAGAGATTACATGTTGTAGCATTTGCTGTTACAGCAGTCAAATCACAGGCATTCTCATGCCATTATATGAAACATATTCCATATGTTTTCTTTGCTGCCACATTAATAAGGTGGCATTGTTTTTCTCATCTTGAACTACAAGCAACATTTGAACACAGAATCATTCTTAATCTGCCTTTTGAGCTAATATTTAATGCTATGAGCTAAAAATTAATGCCATAAGCTACTACAGTAGAAAAAAAAAGTCATATCATATGGGTAGAGTTAGACAATGTTTCTTCATTAGTAAAATAAACTTGGTTAGCTTAGACCCTGTTATGCCTCTTTGCCATGCCCTCATTCACTGTAATCTCCTTTTTTGATTCAGTTCTTAACCTCAGTTCTTTCAGACATGGTTTATGGTGTGACCCAACACAGATGTACTGCTACAAGCCAAAGGTTTGCAAACTGGTGCAGGGGTAGGAACTAGAGGATGCTGATGAAAAGAAAGAGTATATTTTTGGGGCAGCTTGGACACCAAAGAATGTACACCATGCAACAAGAAATATTACAGACACTGTGCCAGCAAGAACAATAATTTACATTTCTGCTAGCTGTATGGGTTGTCTCAAGATTTGCATTTCTGTGAGCCAGAGTTAGTTTTCCACTAGGAAAAAACCAAAGCTGTAATTTCACAAGAGAGGCAATTTTCTTTGTGTTCAGCTGATATGTGATATTGCCTTTGCCTCCCACCTCTGGACTGACAGCAGACACAGCTCAAAGGTATGAGAGCACCTGGCACCAAAGTCTCAAATATCCACCCTGAGGCTCCCTCCAGATCCCCCAGCAATGAGTCATCATACAAAAGAAAGGAATTCTTCTTTACTTAATCACACAGGAAAACATTATTCAAAGCTAATGCTTGCTTTATATTTAACCAGGGAATTAATTAGGGAATGGTGATTAAGAAAGGAGAGGTCTAATGGAAAGAATACATCCTCCTCTCCCCTCCCCTTCCCTCCCCTCTGAAAATGCTTAACTGAAATAAAATGGAGAATTATAGTCTCATTCCTTCTCACAGCCACTACAACTTACATCCTGAAAAGTACTTAGCTTTGTAGTTTGTACCCAATAAATCACAAGAATCAGCTCTTTAAAGAAATGAAGAACAGAGTAGAAAAAAGAAAAAACAACCACCACATGGTTACAGAGCTCAGGCTGAGATGGCAACAGATACTTCAGCAATCAGAGAGAAGCACAGAGGAAGATTTTGCCCAGTTTAGAAAAAGATCTTAAAATTCACTACTGTTGCAGTTTCCACATGTTAAGAGATCATTGCTCCAAACAAGTGTTTTGTTTTCTATTCTTCGCAGAACTTGAGTAACAGCATGGGACTTAGATACTCATCATGGTTCCTTCTCTTACTGGCCCCACAGCTGCAGGTAAGGGGAAGCAGTCCTGCAGCACCTCCAAAACCCCATCAATCCCGTGGCTCCTTGGACAACACCCCACATGGTGCCTATGACACAGCTCCACTACTCACTTCAGACCCCCACGTGTGTGACAAAGCCACTCAGGGGCTCGGCCTCGGGCTGGAGTGGCTCTGCAGCCCTCCAGCAGCAAAGAGCACCAGCTCCCCCCGGTCACTGCAGATTCATCACTGCTGCAAAGCAAAGGGCATCACACCGACACGGCATCTGAGCAAGATCACAGATCCTCAAGGTTGTAAATGACCTCTAAGATCACCGAGTCCAACCATTAAATGAACCTGCTTAAAGCCGTGACAGGGACCTTGAAGGGATTTACAAGACTGGCTGCTGCACTATGGGACAGGCTCAGCACACACTGCCAACAGCTGGCACCACAGCTGTGTATAGGGGAGCTGAATCCAAGCACCTCAAGGCTCCAGAGGAGCAAGCTTCCTTCTCACCTTTGCTCAGAGAGAGAAGATGTAGAACTGCATTTTCAGCTCTGCATGGCAGCCACTTGTCAAACTTGTTCACCTCCATTCACAGAATAACATGCTCTGAGGCCACTCAGCGAGCTCTGGCTGGCAATTTGTGTGTTGTGTGTGTTTCTTAACACTTTAAAAATTATTGTGCCGGCACAATAAATTACCTTGCTTTCTGTCATGGAGCTGAAACACATGTGGAATGGAGCTACAAGACTGTATAAAATCCCATCAAGTTCCTTCGGAATATAGGTCTGTGCCGTAACTCAGATGAGCTCTGCCATCTCCCTCATTCAGAGATGATCACAGCACATAACCAGCAGATGTAATTTTGTAAAATGTGACAGTGCTTTTATTCATTCAAGAAAGACTCATGCCTGAGATCACATATCAACCGTGTTTCCTCTTGGCTCCTAGCGAGACAATTTAGTCTAGATGCCAGGTTCAAATTACTGGCAGAGCAGTAATGGGGAATTCACAGCATGGATATCAACATACTACAATATTTGGCTTATGGACAAAGGATGTTACCATTTCTAACCTTTTCTATGCATAATAATAACTTAATTATATATCTGATTTCAATTTAAAAAATCCGTTTCACAGTAGGTAACATTCATTCCTATGTCCATAATAAAAATGTTTCTCATCTTAATTTGTTGCTGGTAATTCCTATTTATTGATGAACTTTTAATTTCTTTGCTACCAAAATAGCACGTTTGCTTTATTTGGGGACTAATAAGAAATGCTACCCTGATAGCACTCAAAACAGACAGAACTCTGGAGTTAAAAATAAGTAATACAGGCAGGAGCTTCCTACTACTACTGTGCTTTTGCAATCATCTACAGAAAAAGGCCAAATTAAATCAGGTCTGTGAATACTGTACGACTGAAATTGATTTAATTCCTGTAGGAGAGGATGTGGGCGCTCAGCCTCTGGTTCTTTTTAATCCAATGTGTCTTTATTAAGGCTACAGCAACAGTGCTAATTAGGATGAAATGTAATGCAGCTTTATGAGGAACATTTACAATAGTCACCATGCGGAGGCCAAGTTGGACTCCAAAACATTTCAGTAAGAAGGACCTGGGTATTTAAATACTGAAGGGCTTATCTACATCAAGGGGTTCTAGTTCACGCTGAGCTCCAGTGTATTACCTGTTATAAATTAGATGAACACAATTGCAAACTCTACATGACCAGATGTCTCCTACTGCAGCCACAGCTCCTTAATGCTTCCACAGAGCAAAGACTTCCTTCAAATTAAGGGCTCAACATCCTGAACTGGTCTCCCAGTGTCATTTCTGCCACAACCAAGCCATATGTAAGGTAAGCATTTTTCTTCCAGCACATAACACAGCAGACAAGAATAACAACAAACACACATCCTTCTCTGATTTCACTGCATCATCTTATGAAGAGGACTAATTCTCCTGTTTGAGAGCCATTCCTTCATGCACCTTGCATTACTGATATTCCTGTTAATCAGCCAAAACTCCTAAAAAGCTTGCACACTTTAGATGCTTCCCAAAATAACATGCTCTATAAAACCACCTAACTTCAAAAAGCACAATGAAACAATAAACTTCAGGGACTATTGTACATCTTTTGCTGTGTGAACTATTCACAAGGTACCTATACACATATACTATCCTTTTGCCTTTAAAAAATACTTATGCCACTATCTGGAAGAAAAATAAATTAAAATCTTATGCCATTTTCTAGCCTCTCTCCTGAAATTAATTATCTTTTTGTCATCATTCTGAACCATAATTTAGCAAACAACAGATTTTGGAAGTAACTATCATTCAAAGAAAACATATGAATAGGGAATTTCAACATAATTCCCTACCCTGAAAGTGAAGAGAAAAAAAAAAAAAAGGAACAATTGAATATGACAATGTTTAAGCTGAGTTTTCATTGCAGACAATACTACCATGTTTGTTATGTCTTTAGAGAATAAAAAAATGCAATTATCACCTCCAAAATAATCAATGTCTTGGACACATTATGTCACACACAAGCCTTTAGGCACTTATACAAGTTCCCTCATTCACACACTGGAAGGTTCTCTTCATCAGCATCAAACACTGGGCATGCAAGTGCCATAAGAGTTGCAGGGAATTTTTTGGTAGAAACATAAACATTCAGCTGTTTCACAAGCCTAGAAGTTTACCTACCAGCTATGGGGAAGTTCTCAAAGGGTGCTGACAGCTAACAAAGTGCTGGTCAAACAACAGCTGAAGCTTGCATTCAAACCCAACGTGAAACATCTTTTCTGTATTGTGTCTTAAGACTCCTCCAAAGGACAACAGGTTTAGAAAATGATATGCAGAAACAATCAAATTTAAAATAAAACTCCAACAGCTGTGTGGCAAAACAGTGTGTGGTGAACCTGCCACAAAGCTACTGACAACTGATTGAAGGACTACTATTTAGTTAAAACCACTTGCAACAAGCACATAGAGAAATTCAACACTATTCAGAAAACAAAGGCCTGTCAGGTTTCCAAAAGACCTCCACAAGTTTCCCTTCCATACCGGTCACACTACTTCAGGTGAGTATTTACCACAAAGGTTGAGGTTTTCTTTAAGTCTGTTTATTTACATAAGAGAGCAGTTACTGAGAGAGGCCACCTAAGAGGTTAAAATGGCAAAAAGAGTATCTTTAAAATTTCCTGTTAACCAAACTAATCAGAGCAGGTGGCTGGAGGGGAGGATCTTCCTTTGATGAACTGTTTGCCATGTAGTAATATTCTCATTGTTAAATTATGTGTCTCACTTTACACAGTGAATGATAATTACTTTTCTATTGAAGTAATCAAGAACTTCAACCAAATGACATTCATTCTAGTGTGGCGAAAAAATATCGAGGAATGACTACTACAAATTACAAATTCTTTCTAGCATCTGTGTATTCTAACTTTACATGAATTTAAGATAGACTTTTGAAGACATACAAAACCAAATGCTACAATGACCTACACAAGATAGTAGAGCATTGTAATATGGAATTAACTTAAGATGGTTCACTACTTCAGGAACCTCACCAAATATTTATTTTAAATTTTTCAAATTTAGAATCTTTCAGTAGTTAAAAGTAATAGCTCAATTAACTGCCTGGATAAAGGTCTGGACTTAAATTGGGTCAAATAATTTGATTTCTCCATATACAAAGTTGGTTGTGGGGTGGGGGTTGCCTGCTTTTTTCCCTAAACTATTTGAATATTTGGAGTTAGAGTGAAAAACTTGTGCAGGACCTACAAACTACCACTTTGGCAGATATTTTAAAAATCATCATCCATTTATATTTAGAAATACTCAAATAGGAAACCCAGCTGCTCAAAGCAGGGCCACCTAAAGCTGGTCATCCAGGACCATGGCCAGTAAAGGCTGGAATATCTCCAAAGATGGAGACCCTACAATGTCTGTGGGCAACCTCTTCTGCTGTTTGACCATCCAGAGAGTAAATAAGTAATTTCTTGTGTTTAAACATGGGCCACCCCAGCTCTCTGTTGTCTGAAGGCTCCCCAGGGTGCTATGTTCCCCACCATCTGAGTCACTAAAGAAGATATTTAATGGCATTGGCCCCACAGTCAGCCCCCGGGGTACATGATGAGTGACTGGCTTCCAGCTGGACCTTGTACCACTGACCACCACCCTGTAAATCCCAGCAGCTCAGCCAGTTTTTAGTCCATCTCTTGCACAGTGAAAAAACAGACAGAAATAGAGTAACTGGGCTTATAAGACAACATCTGCCTAGGATGTTTAGAAGCCATTGCAGTTGAAATACCAAATAAATACCAAATAAAGCAGCAAAAATTAAATGAATAAGGAAAGAATTAAATATCAAATGAAAATTTAGAACAGGTTTATTTATTTTTTCTTTCCATACCATCCTGCGCCAAAGCAGGCTTGAAATGAATGACAAATTGATTTTGAACCACATCTGTGATGTGCTTTTAGCCCCAGTAGAGAACAGTTATGAGTTTCCTTCATGCCGAAGAGCATGAAATGAAAAATCCCCCTTCTTTTTTCAAGAAAAGAAAGGAACATTCACCTACGTGCCCCATATTGCATCAGCCTCATGGTACTACAGAGCATAGAGCAGTTTCTGGTTTGCCTCTAGAGTCTCTGAACTCTCAGTGTCTAATTACTTTGAGAGGAGAAGTTTGAAGATGCAAATTCCTTTACAAGAACAATGCAGATACAGCTCTTACTACTTTTTTTTTTTTTTTTTAAATGAAGGTTATGGACTATTTTTAGAAGAATCATGTTTAATCATATTAACTTAAAACTCCCTATTGTATTAAGGGATTCCATTCCTTCAGCCTGACAGGCCACTGCAGAGCAGGCTTTGGGCATCTCTTCCCCACTTGTATATTTCTACTCACAAGATCCTGTGGTATCCACAGACCTCATTTCATGTGTGTATTGCTAGGAAGAATTCTGGGATCCAGTTTCATCTCTGCTTGCCCATTTCCGGGCTGGACTTCTGGCCTGAGGTTCTCTCTACAGTTAATAAAGACGGTAATTCAGCTGTTCCAGGTCAAATGAATGGCTCTTGTGGGGAACTGTTGACTACAGAGCAAAGCTAGATACCCAAGCTAAATTTAGGTGAATAAAATCTTTCCCTCAGAACAGGAAATCATATGTACTTGCCAGAAAGATTCAGGAATTCTCCCTCTCTCTTCTGAGTCCTCAGCACAGGAATATTATTAAATTGATTAAATATAAAATTACTTTTAATGAAAAATGTTGAGCTGGAATTCAACAGCTTCTTGACACGACCAGGGACTTCCAAGGCCAGTAAATCCACTCTGTTTCTCCAAAGAGTCAGTTAAAACTACACAAAACCCTCAGTTTTGTGCATCAGTTTCATGTCCAGGAGCACAGCTGTGAAAATCACATCTGCTAAACTCATTGGAGCCTCCTGGCAGCCCAGGGAGATTTCCACCCCAGGAAATGCCAGTGCTGATGTTTTGAACACATACATGGTGTTCAGAAGACACAGGCATTGCAAGCCTGGCCCAAGTCCACATGGTTTGGTAGATGAGGACACAACTAATGCAGCATCAGCATTTCCAACATGCAGGTGATTACTTGCTAGCAACTTCTGAATGAGCTCAATTTTAGTGTCTAGGTCTCTCACTCAAATCAGTATTGTGCCACACCTACAGACCAATATTAGCTTTACATTCATAATATTTTCAAATGAAAAGAGAAAGGAATAAGAAACCACAAGACTATATATTGATATAAAAACTTTAGAAAGGAGGTATTCAGCAGCAAAAGCATTTAATGACCACAGTGACAATTACTTCATCCTTAACACTAGGTTAGCCTGTTTTTACTGCTTCATCTAAACCAACATACCCAAGGAAATACTGCTGCACGTTTACTGTCGTTTGATTCAGACCTAAGCCAACCTTGCAAGAAAGTTATTAAATGACATTAACATAGTAGTGAGATCATACTCTGACAAACAGGAATAATGAGTTAAATTAAACGCAGAGGGATATTGAGGCTTTCCTCTAAATGTCCTTAATTTCAAAGGTTTTAGACATACTGTCTCCTGAACCTCAGTGCAATTTTAGTTTTTTACTATTTGTGATATTTATAGCTCCCATTTATATAAGTAATATGCAATTTTAATGCAGGCCTAATAGTTCTAACTGCCATTGACACAGATCGTAAAATGAAAAAGGGAGAATACCTTGTTGAGTGAGATGCTATTTTATATCATTCCTGCCACCCTAACCACTGCCTAACAGTGGGTTAATGTCTTATCTGGATTCCAACCTTGTCAACACATCAAAGATCCTCCCAGGTGAAGAGGAGCAGGGCTAAGCAATTGATCTCTCCTAACCTGTAACGTCTTTGTCACTCTGGTCCAGGGTGAGCGACTGCAATGCGTGTTTCTTTTTGAGAGAGGCAAGAGAGATGCCTTGAAGAAGTACATGATGGTGAAAGATATGAGACAGGCGTAGACCTTGGGAAATGTCAAGGGAGATCACAGTCAAAATTGCCTTCTTTATCCAGAATAAATAACAGCAATTGTGGATTATGAGACTGTAATTCTGTGGAGGAGGTCTGGTAACATAAATCATGCTAACGACAACTTGAGACTCTTTTTAAAGACCAAGGAGGTTATTCGTATTTTTAGCTTATATTCTACTGTTCCCAGGCACAATCCCTACAGATATTTCTATGGCTACCATGAGTCCCCTTAGTGCAGAGTTTTTCCCCTCCCTATTTATTATCTGCTGTCACTCCACTCTATAGTTTTTTTCCTTTCTATCCTGCGCACTCCTCCCTGATCACAGATTGCTTCCATCCTCCCTGTTTCAAATGCACTGCTTCCATTATCACTTCCCTTACAGCTGGGGCACATCTGCTCTCAGATCCACTTTACAATTCTTCCTAAGGCCCTGCCTTGCTCTCAGCATTGCTGGAATGCCTGTGCAAGGAAAGCAGCAGCTACAGGAAACTCACCACAATCTGTGGCTTGATTCAGAGCCATTGCAGGCAGGAAGAAACCCTCAGCTTCAGCTACAATCCAAACCCTATTTCCACTGGTTTTTCTCTTTCAAACAGCTGTTGAATGACACAAATAAACAAGTTAAACTGCACCGATATTACCAAAAACAGGTCAGCAACTCTGGATACCTCATTTCTGGCACACTGGGTTTGGTTCAGGAAACCGAAAACAACAGATTTGCTGCCTGAAAGAAGGTTCTGGAAAAATCCGTGGCAATGTGTTCAACAGGGGCCTCAGCAAATGAGGAGCCCTGAAGAGAGGCCAATCCAGGTTTGCAGGTTCTGACACATTTCCTCATTCTGTGTAACCCCAACACTGTTTCTACCAAGTTGAATGAATAAGCATAACGCTTTCCTTGGCATCAGTAAATGTGTCAGGATTTGTCTCAATAAAACTTCAATGTCAGTGCAAGAAAGGCCGTCACACATATGGGAAAAGTAGAAATAAAAAAAAAAAAACATATCTGAAAAAATATGTCTATTTTCTCTAAATTCCTTCAGCTTTCATTCTCTTATAGACATTTATTCCTCCTCTTGAGAAGTGTTGCCACAAAAATACAAGGTTAAAAATTTTAAATGGAATAGCGACTTTAATTTTCCATGTCCTCCTGTTTAATATAATGATCCAGACAGGCTTTTTTATTGAATTCAAGTAACATAAAGACTTGTCAAATTCCTCCTACTTTCAAATGTTCTGTATGAAAATAACTGGTATGTATATTTTTAAAATGGCTAAAACAGCAGAAGTGAATAAAAGGCATAAAGATTTTCTCTCTCTTTTTAAATATATATTTCCCAAATGAAGAAAACTGCACAGAGCAATCAAAATGATACACAAAATATAGATATCACTTTGATTTCCCTGTCTTTTCTGGTTGAGTTACCCCCAGATGCCTTTCTCATTAAAAAAAAAAAAAAGCATATTGAAATCTCTGTGCTGTTGCTTTCGTTTTTTTTCAAAAGGAAAGACAGACATGAAAAGGTCTAAACCACAGACACATCATTATTCAAGAAATGTTATAAGAAATAACCACTTGCATTACTAATACTTTATCATTCATGCAAAATATTTAGCATGGGAGACAAAAGCAGCTTAAATATATATATACAGCTATGTGTATCCCAAAGAGATACCAGCTCTGGATAACAAATATAGCACACAGAGAAGGGGAAAAACCAACAAAAAACCAGCCAATACCGAAAAGTCCCAAAGCAGGGAGGAAAATGAATGAAATTAAGAACTTGTACCTGAGGATGGTAAAGGTTTAAAATGGTTAAATGATTTTACAGTTTCTTGTTTCCAAATACCTTGAAGAGAATTAATGAATGGTTCCATACCATGTTCTATGGTAAAGGCTGTATAAAAGCAAAGGGAGAAATGTTGGTATAGTATTAGAGCCCCAGTTCTCTTTTCTGTCTTTTCTCCAAGCACCCATTGATTTCAGTAGGAGTTCTTCAGATGTAGTGACTCCACAATAGGGCTCTAATTGCTTCTTTTCAGACTGATGTGAAGGCATTAACGTGCATAAATTTCCATTTGTGCTCAAGGGATTTTTATTGGCCAACACTACTTGTTTTTCTTCCTGAGTCTGTTCCCCTGGTTCTTGTACTTTTAAGGTCTACTCCAACAGAACGGTTCTGTCTTGCATTAAAATACAGTTATGAAATTCATAACTAAACAGTACTTTAAACCATATTGTTTAATCTATGACTTTTCCTCTGACAAGTGTGAAAACGTGTGAAATATGACAGAAGGTTTGCTATAGTAATTACATGTTGTGATTGAATGAGAGAGTAACAACGACGGAAATAACTGTCTTGCTGAAATTGCTGCAGAAGGTAAGTTGCTCCTGTACAGTTTTAACTCATGCACCATCTGTTTCCACAGTCCTTTAAATGTTTCTTCAACTAGTTAAGGGATTTGATTGTTGTTCCTATAGGCACTGCCACATTTTCTCTGACCTTTTGCACATTTTACTTCGGAGAGTGTGTCTCCCCATCCCTTTCAGTCCTTTCTCCCCTCAAACCCTACTCACTGGGACTCATTCATCCACTGCCCACATCCGACAGACCTCCCACTCATGTTTTCTAAATTCTTGCCACATTAGCTGGCAAAGAGGAGATTATATATGTGCAAAATGCATAGGTCCCTTTGTGCATTTTTCCAGTAGATGGAGACACAGTGTTTATTTCCCTAAAAGTTGACGTTATTAAACATCAGTTCAAGAATCAAGTAATATTCAAAAAATATTATTATAGTCAAGACTTAATTTAGTTGTGAAAAAAGAAATATATCTGAATAATAATCACATTGTAGAGTTGAATTACAGTGCTAAATCCTTTGCAATATAGCACTAAGTAACACTACATTAAACTTAAGATTTTCAAGACTAACTCTAAAATAAAAAAAACAAAACAGCTGAAGCTAAAATGAAAATGAACAACAAACAAAATCTCTTCATCTAAAGCATTGTCCTCTTTACACAGCAGCAAAGCTCTACGATGAAATTACCAACACAACAAAACTCTTATTATAAGGTGGCACACAGTGACATTATGTTACCACAGTAAGGTTGTAGTTACAACAACCTTGTAGTTACAACAACTAAGGTTCCTTCAACTCAAACCTCCAAGTGAACAAAAAAAATAGGGGATATCAGACGAAACCAATGTGTTGCAAGTTTAAAATGAACAAAAGGAAATTCTTCTCCACATAAAACAGTGGATGCCACAGAAACGAGAAAAGCTTATGGGAGCTGAAAATCAATAATATGAATTCACCTAAGAAAAAAGCCAACGTGCTATTTAAAGCATGAAGATAAAAAAAGTGGATCACAAAGTCCCTAAGTGATGAGAAGCCAGGGCTAGGAAAGTGTTCTGACAGCTGCCATTCAATGCTTACCCACCCTTACATTCCACACTGAGCATCAGCTTTTGGCCAAAGCAAAGGCAGGGCACTAAGACACACATCTGGCCTGACCCAGCATGGCCCTTCATGCACTCCTCAGCAAACTTTCTGTGTAGCTATCGGGAAAACTATGAACAAACTGGCAAGAGGTGAAGTTTTGGAGGGGTTTTGTAAGCTAAAATCTGTGAAAACAACAAATTGCATCAGAGCAGCAATTGCCAAAATTGCAAATAACCACAAGCCTCCTCTGCCCTGACCAAAACAGGGTTTTGGAGAGCAAGTCTTCTATCCCATTTGCTTCTGTCATTTTGAGCAATCCTTCCCTGTAAAGATGTCTTCAGGCAGGGAAGTTTATTGCATGATGTACTCTTGCCTCTCCGTGGCATTAACAAGGAATGTGTATCACACTGGCCAATGCCAACCATAAAAGGGACTACAGACCCTCCTTATCCTTAACAGATTTGCTCCAGCCATCAGGCAGTGTTCTCACTTCCCTTGCGAAACCTCTCTCCCTCTAGTCCTCCTTGTTTCTTCCCAAATTGCTGCTGTAGGAGGCTTTAGGAAAGACTTCATCACTGCACAATGAACACCTCTGAATCCAAAACATGAAATACTACATCCCCTTATCTTTATGACAAAAGAAGACATGTTTTATGCTCACCTTTCAAAAACATACTGAATACACTGATGTTCATAGTATTTTAAATATTTGAAAAACCTCTACTTCTGCTATATCTTTTTTTTTTTTTTGGTAATTCAGTGTTCCATCTGAGAGCAGCATTCTGATTATAGAGCCCCCTAAGAAACACACAGCAACATCTTAAGAGTTGAGCATGTGATTTGCCTTTCCAGATAGAACTGTTTTTAAGAAGTCATCCAAAATCACTTTCAGAAAATTTCTCCCCAAGGAGTTAAAACTAATTAAGAATCCATGCATAGGTTAGCCATTTACATGATTCCATTGTGGATTCTGCAATTTTTACCTAAAGTCTTTGAAGTTTATATATAATGTCAGTCATTCTGAGTCATCAGCAAATTACAACCCTCTTTATTGTGCTGCTGGAAACCTGTTAAATATATGGAGCAAAACTGGTTCTGACACCACTTCCCCTAATACTGCTGTTAACCTTTTTCATTGAGAGAACAGCTTTTTTATTCTTTGTATTCATTTCTCACGTGCTAATTGATTTTTAATCCGTAACTTTCAAATGCTATCAATTTCTCCATCCCATGAATCTTTTTCAGTCTATTGTTTGGTCAATAAACAATGCTGCCTAATTTCTCAAAAATACCCAGCAAGGAGGGAGGCTGCCACTGCAGCACAAGCCTTCATGGTTTAGTTGATGTCAGAAATAAAGTAGGAGACTCTCTCTAGAGTGTCCAGACTAGACAGTCAAGACTTTCATCCTTAGCTCAGTTAAGGGGGCACACACTGCCCAGGATGGATGGGTAGAGCTGGTCAAAAATAGCAATTCTATGTGCAAGTAGAAACAAACAGAAAACAGGGAGACCAATACATGTGACTTTTCAGCCAAGTTTTGAGCTGTTCTAAAAATAAACCAGAGAAACAGCTTGAACATTACATGTTGCTGAGCAGTGGACCCTGACCTTTCTCAGTCCATACAGCCCCTGGCACATAGAGCACTGTGACAGCAACCCTGGCTTCAGCTCGCTCCAGAGAGCTGTCCCCACAGGACAAAGAGCACTGCTAAAGGTTCTGGGTCTTTTTCTGAAGAAGAAATGATTTTATTTTACAGATGTTGTGACAGCAAGCACTCCTCATAAAAACAGTGGCACATTGACAAATGATACATCAAAAACCTGTGGTTTTAGCTGTACATGGAATATATTTGGGATGATTTGGCTGATGACCAAAATAGTACTACAAGGGTAGCACAAAGCCGTCTCATTTCTCTCCTTCAAAATATTCCTTCAAACCCAGTGTCTAAAAAACTTGACAAATTGTAAGCTGGTGTTTCACTCTGCCAAATCCTAACAGCTAACACTATCTCTTCAGTGGGGTCCTGGTCCTTAGACTGCCATCTTAAATACACCCACAATAAAAAAGCATAAGCTATGACTGATTTGGTCTCTTCAGCTTCTGGGTTCAGTTCAGACAACCCATAAATTCTTTAAGAACTAAAAAGCAGAAACTTAAAATACACAGATTAGGCTAAACCAACTTTAATACACTTCCAAGATTTTGGCTCCCACTTCACCTATAATTAACACTGACACTAATATGTCTTACCATGTTAGAACCAGTATGGTCCTGAGTCTAGCATTATGGTATGGAATTAAAAGTGGCCAGTCCTATAATGTGACCCGTGGAAAATCTGTATGTGACCTGGCAAAAATGTAGTCCTTTCTCCTCAAGCTCTGAGAGTTTCCAGGACATGATTATGCCATCACTCAGGATAGTCTAGGACATCTGTAATGGATTTCCATCTACAGAAAAGCCTTGTCTGAGAACTGAAAGGAAAAATTGTGTGAGGATGTAGAATAAAAGGGGAAAGACGATGAGGATACAAGTTTTACTCTAAAAGCACCTGCAAGATCAGAGTTTCAGAGAGCATTTGTAATTGCAGACACTGTAAATCATAAATTTATCAGTATCAGGAGTTTAATGCAGAAACTCCAAGGACAAACAAGCAGCAAACCTATTGCTTTGCTTGTGGGTGCAGCTTTTGATTTCCCTATTAAATTGTGCTTATCACAACCCACGAGTTTTCTCACTGTACTCTTCTGATTCTTTCCTCCAGCCCACTGGTGAGGGAGCAAGTGAAAGGCTCTGCAAGTCTTACCTGCTGTGTGACAACTTTCAAGGACTGAAATACTACAAATATGCCACTCAAATGAACCTATCTGCAGCATACCATAATAAGAGATTTTATTGGCCCTGTAAAACCCATGAGCCCTAGGAAAGCTGCTGCATATTCACCAAGCTTATTTCTCCACCAAGGAATTATTTACATATAAACAGGCTTTGCTATAAAAGCATACCATGACATTAAAGATGAGGGGGGAGTGGGAGAAACAAGTGTTGTCAAGACCACTTCCAAACAAAAGAGTTTTTGAACCTCATGAGGTATTTCCTTCGGCAAACAGAACAGATTTTATTCTGCCATCTCTATCTCCTGTACATTTCTAGAAAGTTATGCTCTCTGAGCTACCTATTACAGCATTTAGTTCCCAGGATGTACTGTAACAATGATAGTCTGTAAAGAAAAATAGGTCTAAAAGTGTTTTTTAGGGATGCCAATGCATTCAAAACTCTAGAACTGAGATTGTTGCACAGTTCTTCATGTATTTACTCTGCCTCAAATATATTTTTTACAGCTTCACCTGTTTCTTTCTGCTGAGCCCTAACTCGTTCAGTTTATAAAAACACAGTTCATGTTATTAGCATCAGCTGGGTAATTCTAAGCATCTTCTGAAGGGAGTGCCTCAAGCTTCTTGGGCCTTCCCCATTCTCCAAAGCATTCCTACATCCACACAACACACTCCAGAAAAGGATTTGTGAATATCTGGATACATCAGCAGCATAAAATTTACTGTGATTCTGATAGGCTCATGACTGTGTTTCTGCTGAATGAGACAGAACCCCATATACAAAGTTTCTGTTGGCTTTTAGCTGGCTGTACTGTAACAGACAAATTTTAATCCAGCAAAAGCATTAGTGAGGTGCAGCTATGTAACACCTAATATGACAAGGTTTTAGAAATTTAACCAGTGTAATGATTTTATGCCAAATCAGTACTGCTAAGCACATGGCAATGGTAGCCTTTCTGCAGCATTGAGAGCCCTGGAACACATTGACTGTATTATCAAACCACAGCTGAAAATGAAACAACTTCATTTCCTAGTGTGTTGGAACCCTGGAAGCTGAGAATTTTCAATTCTCTGTGCTGAAAGGCACTGATCCACAAGAAAACACTACATTTGATCTGAGGCCTTGGAATAGCTTCCAAAATTGAGTGATAACATTAAATTACACGTGTGTAGTTTGAATAGAAGGTGTGGTGCCACAGGGTGAAAAATTTGAGATTTAAGGTTTTGGAATATGGTAATATATGTAATTATACANAAAGTGAGGGTAAGGAGCTGGAAAAGAAGCCCACACCCTGACACTATTGTATTTACAAAAAAAAAAAAAGAAATGAAAAATAATGTGAAATTTTAAAAAATCAATATCAAAGTTGGAAATGTAGCTGCCTGATGCACCTTCCTTGTGGTTTTTCTGTTGGTTTGTTTGGGTTTTTTACTAGAAATTTGGAGCTGGGCTACAAATTTGGGCATTTCTTTTGATTGCTATATTCAGCCTTTTTGAGTTAGGTCAGCAGAAGAAATTCTGGAAACACAACCATTCCTGAGTTTGTCTGATCTAGAATGCAATCCTGCCAGGACATCACGCGACTGCACTGCTCCATCCCCAGTCCAGCCAACTGCTCTGCTCCCAGCAGTGATTAAAAGGAATAATCTGAGCTTGTGCATCAACAGCAGCAATGCAGAAGAAACATGATTCTTGCCAAACCCCAGGTTTTCTTTGCAGACTCGGTGGGAGCACTGACCCAGCACTATGTTATGAAACCTGGCTGTATCCCACAGTCCGAGGTGCTCAGGCAGCCTTCAAACCACACAAGTACCACAATCAGCCCTGCTCAGCATCCCTACCAACAGGAGACAGTTTTCCCCTTTTTAACTATTGAAATAAATTATTTCTTTAAAATTTCAAAACATTGACTTCAAAACTATCGTCAAAAGAACCTAATATTCAGAGCAAACGTGAATTCATGAGGCGCAAGGAACTGAGAAACAACAGACCCAGTAAACAAGTCACTCCGGAACTTCTGCTGAAAGCAATAGTTTTTCTCTAACAATTGAACAAGAAATCCATCTCAGTACACACATTTGCTTCACTCACATCACCACCTCAAGGATTTGCTTCTCCAGAGGCGTGAAGTCCCACTTTGAGATGTCGTGCAGCATCTTAAGCAGCACCTTATGCAGCATGGGCTGCTATTTCTGGTGACTTCCAACATCAATAAACTAGCTGACCAGACACATCTCCCACAGTGTCTGCAAAGCTCTATAATTTTCCTCGGCTTTTTTAGTAGTAAAAGATGTCCATCAGCTGCTCATTAATAAACACTGGCCACATTACCTTCCTTGGCCTTTCTATATTAACAGTGTAATATAAGGAACTCTCACAGTGAGAAGACCTTTTGGACAGACAATGTCTGGTTATAGAGCATCAAAGAAAACACTCAGCCACTCAAAAAAACCAAACCAACCAAAAAACCCCAAACAATCAAAAGGCAAAAATCTTTTCACCTTAGCAGAATACAGAGGCAAGAAACTTTAGAATTAATTTACATTTTGGTACACTCCTAAATGCAAAATTAAATTGCTTTTGTTTTTGTTACCCTGATCCTTATTAAATATTCCATTTTCCTTCTTGAAGCGATGACATCTTACTGTAAATCAACTTTCGGTTGGAGACAAATAAAAACAGAATTCATCCTACTGGGATCTAATTACCCCAGCTGGATTACGTTTTATCAAACAGATGCTTGCAGATTTTCTCCTTTGCTGTTTCTTTCTGGAAAAGACCCCTGATAACTTTTCGGAAGTTTCCCACACTAGCTGCACTTTGCTAATCAAACTTCATGCAGAAATAGCCTTGTGTGCTCTACCTGTAAGAGTTTTCTGAATTTATATGGAAATATATAAAAGCTCTCAGAGCAGCTTTTCCAGTCAGTCCTCGCTCTCTGCAGTCTGTCCTCCTAGCACAGCCCAAGGCTGGAGCTTCATAGAGTCATTTTCATGATGTAATAAATTACCAACATGAATCAGGTACACCATTAAATAATCATGTTAGCTTACAAAAATCCCCACACATTAAAAACCCGTTTCCCTAACGAAGCAGAAACAGAGCTTCAGGCAAGCTCCTCAGCTCAGCAGCCCCTTGCCTGAGGAGTCATCCAAGGCTGTAAGGTTGAGCTGGTGACTGATTCTTACTCCAGAGCTCCTGTCCTAGGGAAATAGCCGGAGTGACAGGCCAAGGACTAAAAGGTGACATGCCAACGGAGCACGATGACTTCTGCTGGAGAGATGACTACTAGAAGTTCTAATAGTCAACCCCAATGCCACTCTGAGAAACCCTATGGCCAAAATATCCCACCTGCCTATTTCCAGTTTTGGTCACATTCACAAGTGTTTTTTTCCAGTTCTCCTCACTAAGTACATCTGAGTTACCACCAGTACATCACCTCTTGCCTTCGCCAATGGCATTATGTTCTTTTTAACAACACAGAGTAAATACCAGGTTTCAGGAAAATGCCTCTGCAGGTTGAAGCTCACCTGCAAAATCTCTTTTGCCTCTCTGGTTCTGAAGCCTCCTGCTGTAAAGCTTTCCCTCTCTACCCTGGGAGGCATTAAGCAATTCTCCCAGGCTTTTCGGGATCCTGAACTACAGTGCTGAGTATCATCAGTGCTACAGAGCCACCTAACTCCTATTGCTCCTTCTCCTCCTCCTTGCAGAGGTTATGGCCAGGTAAAAGACCAATAAGAGAGCTTTCTTCCAATAAACGTGTTCTTCAGTTTGAAATGTGGGATCAATACAGTCACATCATGGCCAGCATTCCCCTTGCAAGGTAGGTACACCACAGCTAGCTAATACACCAAAGCTGAAGCTGATGTACCACTAACTGGTTCACAGCAAAAACCAGAAGATCCCAGTAAAAACGAGCTGAGAAAAAGTGGGCAAAATGATTATTTATCTCCCACTGTTCTCTTGTCTTCGAGTTCGGCCAGGTTGGGCTGCCTAAGGCTTGACAGTACTGCATTTTCCTCATCTGATCTATTATTCATGAGTTCAACTCTAAAGACAGGCATAAAGATTACTAATCTTATATCAGCAGCTGAAGTTTACAGGCTCCATATCCATCAACACCCTTCAGCTTCAACCATTAAAGCAAAATACCTCAGGAAAATTAACAATGAACAGGGTAAAATGGGAACAGCTCCAAAATGTTGACATTCCTCCCAAAATATTTTCCCATTGTCTTCAGCTACAGACACAGAAGGTTCCACCAGACCCATCTTTCTAATCTGACCATTGTATGGCAAAACCTCACATAATATATCCATTTTAAAATTGCAATAGTAATCAGAAAATCCTGCAGTTTTAATTGTGCAATGAACTATTATTATTATCTATATAGAGATACCATCCCAAAAGGGATGCACTTTGTGCTGGGGAGTAGAAGGCGATGGGAATTGACGTCAGCGACCCTACAACTCTCTGCACTCCTGAATTATCATTTTTTAACCTTGAGGAAAAATTGAATTCCGCTACTGAATAAATGTAGCACAGAGTCAACTTAATGATCACATTAGTCCCTGTCTGTTCTCCCAGTGCCCATTCACTATTTAATTAACCTATTTTTGTAGGTTACTTCTTGGAGCTATTTTTAGGTAGTTTAATCTAAGCCATCCCTTCTCTGAAGATGGTTACATGAGTTACCTTTCTACTACCAACTGTGTCATTACCATTTGGGTGTTAGCAGGAACATGGTTATGCCAAAGCCTGCTCTGACTTAATCTGTCAGTATATCATTGCCCAAAATCAATGAGCTTTTTTTCTGGTTAATTCCTGGAACAACAGAAATCATTCTTGCTACTTTAGCAACCTGCTAGAAGATGGATTTTCTTCAGTCAGACCAATAATTCAATCATCATCATGGGCTGATTTAATTACAGGGGGGTGGAAAAAGACCCTATACATCATTTTCCTGGAAGCAAGACCCACACACCACAGATCTTATGACAAAGCCTTTGCGTGCCAGCCCACACAGACTGCAGCTGTAGCAGCCAGAGGGGCATCTGGTACTGAATGTGCTGACAGAAAAACCTCATTATCCAAACTGGGGAAGTGATGTATATACTTCTTTTGTCTACAAAAGGTGCAGGATGGACATGACTAACAACCAGAAAGTTGTTATTGTCGTTTGTTTGCCTCAGCGCACAGTTAACTGCAAAGCTTAAAAACAGGCATCTAAAAAACATACCAAAATAACTACTAGGGCAGGAGCCTAGCCAAAGCTTAATAATGTACAGAATTGCCATTTGGAGACTGGGATTTGCCTAAACTGTTTGGAAAGGGAACCTGAAAAAAGAGATCCTACTTCCCCAGCTGATCCATAGAGAGACTGGGCATCTTTTGGAAGGAATTTATAACTACCAGGGTAACATTTTGAGTGATTGTGATACTGGCTCTCAAGATCTCACATGTCTTTAGCTGTAGCAGATTGCTGCAGACTAGTCTTTCCCTTTGCTGAACATATGTCTGAGATTTTATCTGGTAAAAAAATCCCTGTTTTGTTCTGTAGGCTTATTGCAGTTTTGAGCAATCTGCTGGCAAACCTGCCTTTCCAGCCTCATTCTTTGCCTATTGAAAACACATCAAACAATTCCTTATACCTCTAATGGGTAAGAGATGATGGCTAAGGCTTTCAAGTTCCTTTTCCAAAATATTCCATCTATGTTTTAATGAAAAAGCAAGCTCTAGGGACTTGGAGGAATGGGGAGGGGCTGGCAGGAGATCTTAGCTGTTCTCTATTATTTTAATAAAATCAGCTGAAGTCCCTTAGAAGTTAAGAGGGAAATAAAATGTACTCTGTAGTGGTGAATCCAACACTATAATCTCTGTGCTCTTCCAGCATGTAGTTTGGAGTAAGAAGCAGAAAATAAAGAATTGTCTTTAAAGAGTTAAGAGGATTAAAAAAGTTTACAGGTAAGAGTCAGAAGCATGACGGAAAGATGGGAAAAAAATAACAGAGAAGGAAAAGAATAATAAAAAGACTAAGTAATGGAAGAGATTATTAATGATCACAAAGCTTGATCTGTAACTAGATGCCTTCAAATGAACTCAACATACACATCCAATATTGCCTTTTCCTAGCCTTCATCTTGTGAAAACATAGTTCTAGTCTTCTTTTCTGAAATTTTCCTGTATCATATATGATTGTTAATAGAACAATTGGGGTTTTCATATTATATGTGTTATTATATATCATTACTAATAATATAATATCTAATTTTTCTTTCATATAAATGTTACATTTCATGTACGCAGAGAACCAGTTTCAGTAAATCTTGCTGTGACTAAAGTTATCACTATACCACTGCCCATTACGAAGGAAAGAATATAAATTGCTAAAATGACAATTAATTATTATATTAAAATAATAGATAATAGGCATTTTCTAATACAGTGTCTACAAAACTGCTTCTAATATAGCACCATTTTCACCTTATGTGTATTTTTGACAACACTGGAGATCTGTAAGATACAGAATTTCACAACAAACATCTTATCAAGTAAGGATATCAGGTATTAGGTTTTCTGTAAAAGTGTGCAATGTTTTGGTCAATAATAACACAGAAAATAAATATGAGGTAAATGTAGTATAAATAATTAAAATGTTCAGCCTACTCAGGCTGGGGTATTTCGAGGAGAAAAACAAGAGTGTGCATACCATAAGCATCCTTTTTTTTTACTGACTTTAACTTACAGTATTTCTGCCAGGACCTTTTTAGATGCCACACAAGGAGACAACATATTCATTAATATCTGCAATGGATACAGGATTTGTTGTGTTATTAATATATTTAGCAACTGCAGAAAGCAAGAAATGGTGCACTACCTGGAGAGCTTTTGTTGGAGAATTACCTTTCTTTCAAGAGTGTAGTGGAAAATGTGGCTGGCTGTGACTTTTCAGGTGTCTGACTGCACGAGGAATGCTCAGCAGCAGAAAATGCCCTTATTAATGCAAGATCTGCCAGGAGAAATGATCCCAGTTGCTTTTTTGTTGCATCTAGGAATACATAGGTGTTCAAAAGGACACCTGTAAGTAGGAAGGGAAGTCATGCAAAGCAAAAGCCAAAACCAGTAGTGAAAAATGAAAGGAAATTCTGAACTTTGAGGTCTTAAATTTCATGTTACCTTACCAAGAGTATTGTCTCTAAGTATTACTATCTCCCCTCTCCAAAAAATTTTGTACCTAATTTGATAAAGACAATATTCCGGTTTCTCTTCAGATCATATAAATCTGTGAGACTATTTAAAGAAAATTAAATAGCACCTAGTTTAGGAGCACAGTTATTTTTTACCTTTTCCAATTTTTGTTCTGAATACCTTTCTCTTTTAAACATATATTTCTTCCTGATAACAGCCTTAAAATACTGTAAATATCTTGTAAAATCCCCGTTGAGCTGTAAGATTACCTTTCAGCTCTGCTGCAAGTTGATATGCTAACAACCAGCAAGCAGTAAGCTTTCTTGACCTTGAAGGGACAAGCTGCTGCAATGAAGTGAAAGACCATATTTCACCAGAACTGCAAAAACAACTCCAAATCTTCATTTTTCCTGTTCTCAACCCAGATCTGAGGTGCTGTCTCAATGAAATTTGGAAATTAAATGTCAAAAGAACTTTGCTAAGTCCAACATAATGACAAATTTTGCCTTTGTAGGAGCTGACAAAGAAAAGATACAGTGTCTGCAATGTCCACATGGGTATGGCATTCAGCATCCTGGAAATCAGTTCACAACTACTTGTTGCTCATATGTTCTAATCTTTTCCAAAGGGACTTCTTGGAAGCAGATCTTCAGAAAGGGGGAGGGAGAAGCCTGAAAAGCAGTGCTTGGAGGTCCAGCTGAGAACTACAGCAAACAAAGAAATCTGTCATTGCATACTAATGCTGATCAAAATCCTCTAAATTCAGGGTGAGACTGATGATTGTGACTACTTGTCATCCAGCCATCAATCCAACCTGTGTGGGTAAATGAGAGCAGTGCTAAATTTGTCATACCAAAGTCACAGCAAAGTCCAGTACTGGAGGTATTGGGAGTGCTGTGGCCTTGCTAGGTGCTAGCTCTTAGGGGCTAGGAGGCACTTTAAGGGGATTACTTGGGACTATTGCTGGTTGATTGAAAATAATGATTTTTGTCTATGGGGCACAAGTTGTCAGATGTATCATCATCTGGTCCTTACTCAAAATGCAGTAAGTTCATATTGTGTTCCTACTGCTGCCATCTCCTTTTTTGTTCAGACTATGGAGAAAGGGTACAGAGAGAAGGGCAAGCCTGCACGTCCACACCTGAGACCACGTGGCTCTCTGCCATGCACAGATAATGCTGTTTTCCTTCCTCTTGGCAACATCCAGGGGTCTGTTTTGTTTTGTTTATTGCTCACTGCAAAATGGCTGCGTGTACCTGAACTGATTATTATTCTTTGTTTTATGAAATAAAGGAAAACATGTTGCCATGTTGAAGAGCTGGATTAGTGTAATGATTCTGCATGCTACCCTAACAAAACAGGACCAGGCTCTCCTACAATCCCTGAGGCTCCTCCTTGCAGAGCTCCACGGAGCTGCTCCATCACACCACAGTTCAGCATGCACATGGAATGCCAAAATACTTTGATACTTTGGGCACTGATCCATACAGCATCCACAGCATAAACTGTGAAGTTTTATGGAGAAACCCATAGCTGCTGAAGTAACCACACATTTTAATTTCTTCCTTTTTCCATGCGCTCAAGGCAAATTACATTTATAAAGTTTACTGCAGTCCAAACCCAGAAATAACCACTGTAATAATGTATTCTGACCATACTGCAACACATTCATAGCACTTTGGTGAGGAATATTTATTACGTACTATATAACTTAAGTTTACCAGAAGATAGTTCTGGAAAGATATTACATTTTACTTTAAAAACTTCACTGGACAGAGCTTAAGAGAAACCAAAAACCTAATTTCAAAACAAAACCCATCTTTGGCAGGAAACCATCCAAGTTTTCATTTTATACCATTTCTCCCTTCGCTTCCTTACCTCCATGACCCAGAATCCTCTCCCTACCCACCAGCCTGTAGCTTCCAGTTATTTTAACTATTAAAGTGGCAGAGGTCTGGCATAAAAGCCCACAACTGGACAGTTGAACAGGCATCTGTTTTGCTACACAGGTTTTCTTAGTTTCAGGTTTGTTTTTAAAGAGTGGAGGACAACATTCAGTTTTTCCCACCCTGCTGCCTCTAGTGATTCAGACTCTTGTAATGAATGCGGGCTTAGTGTATAAAATTTATCAAAACAATTTGCAATATCTGTGTTAACCAATTTGCCCTCTTGTCTAAAAGAATCAGCACACAGACTGGAACGATGCTGTGCTTTTACGACAAGAGTTTTGCTGCTAACTTTAAGACAGACAGATTGTACCTCTTCTTCTCATTTTTCCCCAGCTTCCCCAGGGGAAAACTCAAAGCCATGTAAAATTTCAGACAACTGGCTTATGTAGACAGCTAAAAGAGAGACAGAGGGAACACAGATGTTATACAGAAAACCAAATTCAGCCTTAGTAATGCAGAAGCAAACATAGTCCTTAAATTCAAAAACAGGTAGGTGAAATGTAAGGATTTTCAGTACTCTCTGTTGAGTTGAAAACGTTAAAAACTTTAAAAGCCACTCTAGTTACATAAAAATCATGAAAAACAAAGTCTGTCCACAGAATGCAAGCATGATCCATGCACTGAATCACAAGCAACATTCATTACAGGACAAAACAAAATTACAGTGCCTTTTATTCTGCTTGAGTAAGACTTTACTCCACCAATAGTCCTTCCAATGTCCAAAAGAGGAAGAGTGATGAAATCAGCACCCCAAATGACATGTAAAGCATTGAATTTCCAGTCTGAACAGCTCACTACATACATTGTCTATTCTTTAGGGTAATTGCCACAGGATTTCTCTGTATGATCACTGCAAGAAGCCTTTAGAAAGCTTACCAACTCTGACCAATACATTAGCTACAGTTTCAATTACCCTGTTAATGTGAAACATTTTTCAGCATGCAGCTCCACAGAAACCAGTTAGCAATACTATTACATTCACACTTAGTGGGTGAGGAATTGAGAAAGATTAACATTCAAGCAAAGAAGTGCTTAACTGACTTATGCAGGTAATAATCATGAGGATATAATTATGCCAAACGGAAAAGAAAGGGAAAAACACACTCGCAAAAGTAATGAAAATGCTGAATCTTAACAATCCTATAATGACTAGTAAGGCACAAGATATACTATTTGTAAGCAATGCTGGCAGACAAATGAAACACACAGAAAGAAAACTACCCAATAGAGAGTGCAACCGGGAATGTTGGTAAAGTGCACTCCATAAATTAATGCAAACAAAAGAAATCATTAAATACAACTTTGTTCGCCAAAATCAACATACAACAATACATCTTTGTTTAGACGAATGCTCCTTTGCTGTAACAAATAGCTGTGTTAGCCAACAATGCAGTGAGGAAAAGAACATGGTAATCACTGAAACCCAAGCCTCACTGTTCTCCCAAAGTTCCTTTAGAATATTTCTAATTTGCTCTCCATATTTGAAATGTAAATGCTTTTTATCAACTACAGCAGTCTCATAATAAGTCTTTTGAAAATGGCTATGTTTACTGTAGCAACTGAATAACTGAATTAAAAGAAGTTTCTGTTGCTATTTTTCTTCCTTTGTTGAGAAACAACATTTGCTCTGATTGTGAAAATGAGTTAAATTCCTGCACTACGAGCCACCCCTGAACAAAGCATTAAGGTTCTTACCTGTTTTGCTAGACTTCGGTGAAGTTAAGCACACATTTAAATACTTTGCAGAGTCTGAATACAGCATTTTCCTAAGCCCAACTGCACAAGATTGTATGCACTGCCAAGCTTCTGCAAGCTGGCCAAAAAAACTTGGTTCACGTGCCAGAAGGTTTGCCACAGACTGAGCCTTACACATTTATTTAGAAAACTTCATGTACCAAAGACTAAGTCTTGCTAGCTGCAGAAGGTCTTTGCTCTGTCCAAAGTAAACAGGAAAAGGTTTGAAGAGAAGTCAGTAGCCTGCAGTTCACTCATACTGAATCACACTGGCACAAGAACCTCTTCAAGGGAGATGTTACACCAGAAACCCAGAGCACCACCCAGTTCAGGAGACCTTCATTCCATTCACCACTCTGCCTGGACACACCACCTGTCCTGGCTGCCATCATTCAGTCTCTAGGTGGGACATGTCTCCGGAGCTACTGTTTTAATGTAAAGGGATGAAGAACCAAATATAAGACATCACCAGGGTTTCTTACTGTAAGAATTTTTCTTACTAAAATCTGATACCAAACACCTCCTTCTCTAAAGAACGTTTTGGACTCATGGCACTACCAGAAGAAAATATCTGACATTTAAAGCTGATAGAATAGTATTATGAAAGATAAAGGAGGACTGAACTCCCTTCACCACGAAAGAAAAAGCATTGCAATCTTTGGCCTCCTGGGATGTCTCAGTTCCCAGAGTGACCCACCTTCTGCGGAACATGCTAGGTGGATGATGCTACACATCTGCCATCTTCTGTTATTACTTATCTCTCTACATCCACATCCTTTTCACTCCAATTTCTTAGCTTGTCTGCCTGGCAAAAATGAACAGTTCACCTAGAATTCAATCTGCTCTCTTGTTAATTAATACAACTCTGAGCTGCATCATCTCAGTAAACCCGAGCCTGGCACGCTGTGGAAACCCTCTGCCCGATCAGCTGGGGGACAGAAAGACTTCACAGGAAAGAGAGCTATCTACCAAACCATCCAAACCACTCTTCATGTGCCTTCAAGTACACAGATTTTTTCTTGGAGAGCTTCCCTCAAGGCCACCGCAGCTCAGATCACTTACATCACTGCTCTGCACCCCACTGCAAGCCATACACTGTGTAGGGAAGTGCTGTTCATTCCTAGGAGGCAGAAATCAAACAGAATTGTATTCCTTTGCAAAAAAACCCACATCCTTTCCTGTCAGCGAAACAGTTTCAAAATGTCTTCAATGCTCTTCTTTTCCTGTCTGCAGCTCTTTTTTTCTTTAAATTGGACTTTCCAGATAATTTGGATGCCAGCACAAATTATTTGGCAAAGGCTGGATTGCTGGCAGGTGGGCTGCTACTCTGGCAATTTCGAGTTGGACAAAAAAAAAAATTAAATCAATCTACAAAACACAAAACAGCCAAACAGATTACTCATTGGCTGGTAAGCCATATCCCCTTGAGGCTGTTGATCAGGCTCTATCCCTGGCTGCCAGCCTGCTGGAGTACAGATGGAAGAACTGGCTGCCGAAACACTTCCCTCGCCCACAGCTCAGCAGGAGAAGGGATCCCAAGCACTGTTGGAGAATATTTCCTTGGTAACTTATCTTCTACTTATCTGTGCCTTTCCACTGCAGAAGCAGTATTTCTTTTCCTTAAGTAAGATTTAAAGGAAATTATTAGTGATTTTCAGTATTTCTTTCAGGTCGGTTACTCCTTGCAGAACAGTGAACAAAGTTAATGGAAATTGTTTTCTTGCTCAAAGATTTCATTTTCACTGCAACACAACTGGAGACATTAAAGATAAAAACTATTATTTTGTGGGCTCAACTTCTTCATTTCCAAATATCATGTAATTCTCTTTTGGTAGTTTTGGCAAGGTTCTACCTGTATTTATGACTGAATTTGTGGTGTTTATATCGTACATACTACCTGCACATTTCGGCAATAAACAATATTCATTAAATCAGGTATATATGTCCTCATAATGAATTAATGGATTCAAATGTAACTTTACTCCTTAATTCCATGGGTGTATTTAGAAGATGGGATAGGGTTGTTTCCATCACAAAGCTTTGTATACAAAAGTATTGGCATCATATCATGTGCGTCCTGCAGATGCCTGGGAATGGACCAAATCCAAACCCTTGTTATGATATGCCCCTGATGTTATGTCCTGGATATGACTATGATGTGTCGACACAGAGATTAATCAGTATTTTTCCAATTTAAAGAAAACCTGCAAATTTAAGCAATAAGTGAAAAAGATAGTCTGGTGCAGTCACAACTAATGCAAATAAAGCAACATTCAAATGAAATACATGCTGATACGTGAATACCCCAAACACTAGAAGCAAAATCTCTCAGATTTCAAGAATTACACGTGATGATGTTTTTTCACTTAATTTGTATTCATACAATTACAAAATGGTTGGGGTCAGAAGGGACCTCTGTGGAAACCCATGAAAGATTTTTCAGGCCTGAAAGAGATTCTTTCAGCATCAAGGTCAGTCAGAGCGCCTGTGGACAATGTTTTGAAAAGATATTTTGAAAAAGGTATTTCCTTGGCCAGTGGAAAGACTTTATCGTGGATTTGTTTTCACACACTGTTCTGTTCACGGACACACACACAGACACTCTCTCGCGGTATGCATTGTGAGAGAAAGAGATTTCTGTTTGCTTTTTGCATTTTGCTTTTGCTTGCTTTGCATGACTANCTCTTCACTACATGTTCTTGTCAAAAGTCCTCCAGCTCTCTTGGAGCCCCTTTAGGTACTGGAAGATGCTAAAGTTTCCCTGGAGCCTTCTCTTCTCCAGGTTGAACAAGGTTGTATTGCTCCATTCCTTTCTTAGCACACAGTACACAAAGAAGCATTTGTTTTTAATTTTCCAGTTTAGTGAGTTCTCCTAACAACCTCCTGCTCTCTTTCACATCCACCAGCTTGTCTCTCATCTGCTCTCTGACAGTGCCCCACGGATCGAGCGATCAGCACAGAGGGAGTGTTATGCAGGTCAAAATCCCTTCTCCCAGCCCCTTTTGTTCCAGCTAACTGTCATGCCTAATCTCTGTGCAGAGCCAAGGGTGTTATATTAATCAGCTGTCGGTGTATCTCTTGCTTCTTAAATTCTACTCTCTGCTTTACCGGACCTGCTCTGAGCTGGCAGTTTGATTAGATGGCAGCTGGGGCTCCCTCACAAGCAAAGAGACTCTTCAAGCCACTCAGCTTGTGATCTGACAGAGGAACATGCCAGGATACAGCCAGCAAAGCAGCAGGACACACTCCAGAGCCGGGGAGGGACTTGCCAGTTACTGGGCTGGCAACAACACCAGGGTAAGTTTGCCTTGCAACTTTATTTCCAATCTCTTACCAGCTATTTAACTCTTACTGTAATCAAATCAACTCATTTTTGTCTTCACTCACAAACTCTGGATGGCAGAGATGTCTAGGAGAGGGGACAGCTGGGGAGACCTTGGATCCCTCAGGAGCTGTCATGACTCTTCTTACTAATGGACAAAGGGGTAGAACCCATGGTGAGCCACTCCACACATGTCGTGTGGCTCTCCACAGCCCCAGGCACAGCCTGCCCAGGAGCTGCCAGGTTCAGACTGGGGACTGATGGCACCAAGTGCCAAGTGAGTGAAGAGCAGCATCCCTAAGCAGGTATCAGGCTGTCCCCCTCTGGCAAAGAGCTGGGGAAAGAACGTTTGGAGGTCCAGAAATGGTCGCACCTGGGAGGAGTTTGTCCCTGCCAAGAGTTACAAAGGAGAAGGACAGTCACTGGTAAAAGGGAAAGCACTTTGATTTCTTGGTTAGCATTGGCATGGCAGAAGAAAACAAGCAAATCTACCAGAAATTGCTGAGGCAGTGATACTGGACCACACAATAGTCCACATTTTCAAAGGGCAGGTAGAAGGGGGAGGAAACAGGGGACTGTAATACCTTTAATAATACAAAGGTGAGGGAGAACATAAAACTCCAAAGAAAGCTGTTTTTGTACTACAGCCAAAACTAAACCCAGGCTGTAACAAATCTTTGGGGAAGGTGCCCAGAAAAAAGAAAAAAATTAAAAGCACTTTTTCAATCATTTTCATTAGGAAAGGCAACATCAGGACTGGGTATTTCTAATATTATTTTTAGCCAAACAGAATAAATTGTAAGTTGTAGAGGGAAGGTAATATAAGAAGGGAAAAAATAAAATTCCCTAAAAATGTTAAGGACGTGACAACAAGAGACCAAATGTGATGATCAGCATGAGAAGACTTGGAGTTCATGCTGAAGCAGGTCAAGAGACAAAACCATTAATCCCCTGTTTAATATTTTCAAAGGCTCAGACCCACCATAGAGGGTTCATGAATATAATTTGATCCCTTTTTAAGTGGCAGCTTCACACTGAACTCCCAAACTGGTTTCTTTACTCCTTGCTATTTTCCTCCAGCACCCACATTTGACTCAAGTCATTACAGCAAATATATGGCAAGCTGTGGAAAGTATTTTTGGCACATAATGCAAGCCGTAGGTACTTGGCAGGCACAGCAGACAGTTGCACTGATTGCCTCGGCGTTGCCTCTGTCACTTAGTAAAGTCAGTGATGGATTTGGCCGAGATGCTTCATCCTCCCAATGCCACATTTGGATCGTACACTGCCCATTCATTCTTAAAAACAGCAAATTCAAAACCAATGTGCGAGGCAAAATATATCACCTTGGATCTACACACACTGTACTTTCTCTACTGAGTATGAACATATTCCCCTATAAACCAGCAGAAAATGGCAATTCTCGGTGTGCCACGCAATTGAAACGCTGGGGCTGAAAATGAAGTGGTGGAGGAAAAGCAGTTAGAGAAAAGACAGGAATGAAATGGGACTGTTATTATGAAGCTCTTTTAAAATAACTTGTATACCATAAATAATAAAGAATCAAGCTGGTTTAGCAGCAGCATGCTGTTACTGCTGATTAGGAAGCTGGAAATGTGTCTGTTAAATCTGCTCTTTTCTGCTCCAGATGCCAAAGATTTTTCCTCTCCAACTATTTTTAAAGCTTTCAAGTTTTCCAGGTTACCCTTCACCTTTACTGCATCACTGCTCAAATGCAGCGTAGAGAAGACAAACAGTTGTAAAAAAAAAGAACCCCAAACCTCATCAAACTGTTCCATATACTGTCATTTCTCCTCCATTTTTATAGGGAGAAAAAGGCCCAGAAAAGCATTATGCAATCAAGTGCTGAGATGCAGTGGAGCTCAAGAATAGGATCTTTCATAATTTTAATACCTGTAATGAGAACAAGACATAGTTGGCCATCACGGGCTTGACTCTTGGAAAATACATGCAAAGGATTTTGTAGAATTTAATAGTGGCAAGTTGGGGTAAGCAAAAATGTTGAATTCAAAAAGAAAATAAGAGATTTATGCTCATACTAATGCATAGTAGCATTCCAAGAGGGCTCAATATGTACCATAAATCAAACTGAGCTATAAGAAAATCACAGTAAAGCTAAACAGGATAGGTGCCTTATAATAAAAAGTAATTATAGAAAGCGACCGACTGTACTTTTTTAACAGTAACAGAAATTCTATACACTCTTCAACCTTCTTTTATTTTCTCTTGTCGATAGTAATCATTTTGTAATACACTGTTCACAAGAAAGATACCACTTAAAAGAAAAATCTACATATCAGGCCCACCATCTGTTCTACCATCTATTCTACACTTAGAAAATACATGTGATGTTGTTCCATGGTTCATGGTTCATGGGAAGTGGTACAATGCAGGAAGAGTTTGTATGTTTTGCACCTCAAAAGCAGCAAAGAAAATGTAATGCAGGGAACAGGCAGAATGGTCTGTTTTAATTGAAGTGAATAGAGAACAACTATTCTTTTGCCTTAGAGACCTGCCTGCAAGTGACTCCTGCTGTTGTTTTTGACTTGCATGCATGATGTAAGCTGCATGCCAGACCAGGAATGCCTTTCCCTGCTCCAACCTGGCATGACCTCTCTCTGATCGCTATTGTGCCGGACAGCACAGGAGGCACCGAGCAAGAGGAAAGCACGCAAACCGCAGGATGATGCAAGAATAAATCACACAAGAAATACGTACCAAGAATTTCTAGTCCCTCTCGGAGATCAGAGTGGCAGCAAATGAAATTGAAAAATAGTTGAAAATGTTTGGTGCTTGTTTATTTGGATTTTACACAGCAAATAAACAGCATGCAAAAATATTAACTAATAAATTTGAATGCATTATAACCATTCCAGAAGACATGCAATGTCTTCTTGTATGAGAGCTGAAGCAAGACCCTGCCAAGAAGGGATTAACAGTAGCTCAGGGGCAGGATATCCCTTAACTGTGTGCCACAGGCTTCTTAACTCGCTCTTCTGAAGCAGCTGTTGGACAGCAAACCTGGAATTGGATGGACTCCCCCTCTGATCTGTGAGGGCAATTCCTACCCAGCCCCAGGCAGAGTGCCAGCAGCTATGAGCGACCTCTTTATAGAGCTTTGCTTTCTTCATCTTAAGCACAGACATTATTTGAGTTCTAAATTGCTCTCAAATCAGGCAAGGTAAAGTGTCAAACTAGGTGGTGGTTCTGCAACATCGACAAATGCAGCTTAAGGCTGACATTGCTAAATCAATCTTCCCTTTTGATCTAAAGGTTTACTTTCTTGTAGTGAAAGACTAACAACTAACCTAAAGTTTCTGGAAAATCTGGCAGCAATATGTATCATTTGGCAGCTTGATCTCCTCTCTCCCACGAGGATCGAAATTAGGCTAAATTGCTAATGGGAGCAAACTAACAAAATCATTTAATGCAACCGTTTTAAATATAAAGCAGAAACCTGAACTAGGTTATTTCTGTGTATTGCACAAATCTCACTGCAATTCTACAAAAATATATAACGCAAACCTATCAATACATAAAAATCCATACATATATGTGGATTTATAGCTCCACAGTAACTGAAAAGCCTTAGATTGATGCAAATGAGGAATGCAGGAGCTGGTTTAATTATGTGCACTTCTCCATCTGGTTTCAAGAGATTAAGCCTTATTTAAAAAAAAAGTGAAATTCTTTAACCAGCACATAAAAAAGATGTCTCTTTTGCCTACAAAGAAAAAAAAAAAGCCATTAAAACTCTCCTTCTAATTCAATCAAAAATTTCAGCTCTGACAATGCTAAGAACAGCACACTTTAGATATTTTCCAATTTCCTAAGCTATCACAATCAACTTTTTAAGACCTGGAACTTATCCTAATTAAGATCTTTGCTTTGATATCCTGAGAATGACCTCAAGGATTCATTCTAATAAACAGAAATGATTCCTGGTAGTCTTCAGTTCTCATAAGCTTTGCAACAAGAATCAGTTAACTCGTTCCATGACAGAATAACTTGTCGTTGATCATTCCATCCAGAACAGTGTCTGTAACACACTGACACAGACTTGAAAAGGAGGATGTGGGTTGCTCAAAGGAAATGGAAGCTTCTCAGGGAGAACTCATTTGATGTTTTCTCCTTTCAATGCAACTTTGACAAATAAAATGAATCAGCCTCCTCAGCTGAAAAGAAAAAACCCACATTTGAAATTAAATGACACCTTGCTGAAGTAAGTGTCCTGATTCATGTCCTCAAAAGACAGTGGCACAGTTACCTTCACTAGCTCAAGTCTTCTTATCTTACCCAAGCACCCACCAAAGCTGACAGTGGAATTTTTACTGACTTCATCTGGAGGTACCTTTGAGTAAATTACTACAGTGGAGACGTTACTCAGCTCTGACGAGTTATTTATAAACTCCTTTCTTTTTGTTTAATAAATGTGTCATCTTTCCACCTTAAATTAACATTTCCCAAAAATGTAAACTTTGCATTAAAAATTCATTGGTTATCCACTATAACAACACTTACTGAGATGCTAGTCAAACACCAAAAAATTTGGCCAGCAAAGTCACAGGGTGCCCATTTTTAAAGACATTCATACCCTAAGGGAATATTGTGCTGAGCAACCTGCTATTGGTGGCCACCCTTTGAGCACAGAAAGTAGAAAAAGTCTCCAGAGGCCCTGTCCAAACTCAGGTCTTCTGTGATTATGTGAAAAATATTAATGAATTCTGACGAATATTGCACTGCAGTCTACAAAGATCATAATAATTTCAGTCTGCATGTGGCTCATTAATAACTAATTATAATTCTAAGTACAGGCAGATTTCATAGAGAAAAAATCCGTGGTCACAGAAACATCTTTACCCTCCCCACCAAACAATTCTTTATAGCAAGAAGTTACTCCATGCACTTAAAACTTCAGTTTGCTTTTTATGCATGCAGGAAAAAAGTCAACACCGAACAAAGCTTTGTCAAATATCTTTTATATGTCACTGGAAAAGATAAGGTCATATTATTAAATAATAAATCTTATCTGCTTTTAGAGATCCCCTTATATTACTGAGAACTGATATGAAAATGGGAGTGCTTTGAGCCTCTGTTAATGAACCACGCTGCTGTGCTGGGTCAGCACCACTCTCTGCTTTAGTGAGGTGATTTTTTCCCCTTCACTTTAAAAAATAAAATTCAAACAGCCTTATTTTAGACAAGAAAGACAGGACAGCACTAAGGAATCAGGTTTTTATGTAATCCCCAGCTCCCAGATTACCACCAGGGAGCACAAAAATGTGCTGATGTGAAAAATCACCTCTATTTTCTGCTGCCTCACAGAGAAAAGAGATTTTTTTTTTGAATACTAACTCAACTCTTGGACATGTTCAAGTGCACAAAGGGACAGTGGCATATTCATCGATTGAGTAGAAGTGCCAGAACTGCTTCTAGATGATACCATGAATCTTATGGTTATAATGTATTGGGGAATGAGGGGAATGCAAAGCTCATTATTGCTTATTTCTTATGTCTATCTCAACAACAAACATAGTCTTCCAACTTTATGTTCAGTCACTGAATTCCCT
Organism: Vireo altiloquus; assembly: GCA_013396875.1. Taxonomy (NCBI): domain Eukaryota; kingdom Metazoa; phylum Chordata; class Aves; order Passeriformes; family Vireonidae; genus Vireo; species Vireo altiloquus. The sequence goes on from VZRF01015768.1 coordinate 339,230, forward strand.
TTTATAATTATCTAATTTCATTAGTGACAGTTACATAAATATTTTAAAAATAACTAAGTTAATTGTCCCATTGAGAAACAGATCTTTCAAATAACCCTGCAGATACTTTTTCGAACATCCAAGCCATTGACCTCAATAATGATCTGGAGAAAATTTGTTATAAAGTAGAAAAATAATTCCATTTTTGTAATAGCTCAGAGCATAAGCCTCTAATGAAAACAGAAAAACACCAATTCTATGCAAATGTTCGAGGCAGTTTACCCACTGGTCAGAGTTGGGATCTTCAAGCTCATTTGGCACGGTAATACACAATAAGACACAAACCACAGTTTTGTCACTGACATACACTGCTGTAACAGCCCACCCATATTTGTGTCTCTCTCCACGGCAGTTCAGTTACTGCAGCTTTACCTTGTTCACGTAGGTGGGCCTGACAACAGGAATGGAATAAACCAGCAACCGTTTACATAATAAAAAGCTTGAACCACCAACTAACCAGTAGATTAAAACTCTGATTGGTTGAAATCCATTTTGAGATTTCAGCAAATCTATATATCTCTGCTATGCACCCTGCTGTCTTCCCATCATGATTCCTCCATGGCCTAAAGTTAGGGTGAGGAAAGGGAAGCCTTCTTTAGATCTCCAGCGAGCACACAACAGAGCATGTAGAGCCCTACAATAAACCCTGCAGAACTGAGTGTCCTGCTGCAATATGGAAAGGGCATTACTTCAGCCATATGGGAATTTCTGAAAAACACCACAGACCCCACTGACCATAGAAACATTCTTTGGTCTTTCAAGGATCTTTCAGTAACTTGTGAGCACCACTCAATCCATTTGTTACGAAGTCACGGTAGAATTACTCTTGACTTTAGTGAATTTAACATACTTGGAAACCTTCAGCCAGATGCGTGACTGAAATTATTACTGATATAAAAAAATACTGATCAAAGGTAAATTAATTTCCAACTAACAGTAGATATTCATGCATGCACATAAAATAATGTTCATGTATGGTTTTCCCCCATTCCAGGTATATTATTTTGTGGTTTTAAGCTGCTTTCTCTGAAACTGTCTACAACAGTTTGACTAAAAGAATTATACAAAAGTTAAATAATTGTGCTTACATCAAGAACAGTTAAAGTATTTGGGGATGGATACATGTCAAGCACAAAGTATAAATGCAATTTATTCTCACTATTACAGCCACAGCTAAACCTAATGTAAAACAAGGACATGGTGCTATGACATCTGTAAGGTGAAACTTCCCCAGCACCTTTTATTCCCCTATTTCCATAAACACTTCTCTCACACACAGATGTGCCATATACCTACTAATCTCATTTCAAAGGAAAGGACACTGCCCATAAAAATACCTGTATTTTCACTTTCACCAGGACCACCACAGTCAAACAAGTAGTCCTGGACTAAATGTAATACAGCACATGCAACTCTTCAAGGTAAGTGCTTCATGTCTGTAAGAAATTGCTTAGATATTAGTGGGAGTTTGACATTTCTAAAACTCTGGAAGAAAGTCTTTACTGAGAAAGCTACTGCCAAATTAGAGAGGAAGTATGCTGGCTGTGGCTGCCACAACTGTGTGGAAATGATGTGTGTGTGTCTACACCAGCCATTCCAAAAGAAGTTCTGTAAGACAAATGTACTGGTATTTCCCCATCCCTAGAAGTATTCCAAGCCAGGTTGCTTTGAGCAGGTGTCCCTGCCCATGGCAGGGGGGTTGGAACTAGATGATCTTTAAGGTCCCTCCCCACCCAAACCATTCTGTGATTCTTTTTCTGACCCAGTTTATCCTATCATAACATAGTGATGAGATAGCTTAAAATCCTCATCTTATTGTGTTAAAGGATATTCTTTTTTAAGTAATAGTATTTTAATACTTCAGCAGTTACCTTTCATTTTTCAGAATGGCACATTAGTAAAACACTGTTTTAAAAAAAAATTAACCCGTCAGGCACAATCTCTTTCATGTCATATATAACATTCAGATTCATATATCACACATAATGATGTAGGGATACATAGACACCCTTTCAGCCTGAAAAGGCTAAAGGAAGAGAGAAAATTCAGCCTTTGCTAATTCTGGGATAACACTAAGCTTCATAAGTGAAAAGGAACAGAAAAAAAGTTATAACAACCTTTGGCAGAGAATTTCTCACAATGGATAAGGAAGATCTGCAACCAATTTTACTTCTGCAATGTTCTGTTTTAAATAGCATCCATGTCCACCCACAGTATTAACACAGCTGAATTTATAGGTACTCCTTAAGCAAATTTTAGCTCACCTCTTTTTCAGGTTATTTTGTCAAGATTCGTCTTATTAGATAATGGCTAATAATAAAAGGCCTTCTCATGGCAAAAAAAAAAAAAAAGTGTCCTGCCTTTGTAGCTAACAGAGATTGGTGATTTAAGTAATGAGATACAATTATGCATCTGATTAATGGTGTTAAGTTCAGAACCAAGATATTCAGTAAGTGAAGACAAAGAAAAAGATGCTTGGCCTTATAAACAAGTGCAGGAGTATCAGCAAAGTTGGTTCTGTACATGGAATACCATGAAATGAAACACCATTCTGAACATGGAATAACAGGAAATGAAACAACAGCCCAAGACCAAGTAAGGGAGAGGCAAAAGCAAAATTGCATATCATTCGTGAAAGGCTAACTGCAGGCATGCAATGATTAAACAGTTCTCAACTCTTATAAGCATAATTTCTTAGGGCATCAAATAGGAAAGAACTAAAGAAAAATGTATAACCACTAATTCCATCTCTGAGTTATAATAAGCAGTTTCACAAATGAAGTAGATTAAAAAAAAACAGTGAAATTGAGGCTATGAGGTGACAAACACACAGGGTTTGTGAGAGCAGCAGGTGAATACACACTACATCAGCTACATCTTCATTTTTAAAGGACATCTTTTAAAGCAAGAACTCCCTCCAACCCCAGAGCTCCCCATGTGCTCCCCAGTCCTGGCCAACAGTGAGGCACAGCCTTGCAGCTGAACCACCAAATCAGGCTAACTGATGACACTGCCACCTCTCAGCTCTAAAATGTTCCACAATGAACAATGATGATGTTTTGCCTTAAATGCTGAGACCCCAGAAGTGGCCACTTCCTCCAAAAGGTTTGTGAATAGCCATCTTGGGTGTCATTACATGAATTATGTTAAAAGTAAAGGGTATTCATGTACTTGCTTTAGCTTATTCTCAACTTCAGCACGACCATCATTCTAAATTTGAACTATAACACTTCAGCCTCTTCCTCCTTTTGTCAGCTTCCAAAATCTTGGTTCCAAAACAAAGGTTTAATGCCTCAAATGAAGGTCATAACTATTTGCCTGACTCTAACCCAGATTCAATATTTTCTCCATGTGATTTGAAAAGATCAGAACAAAGGTTCTAGGGTATATCATTAAAAAAGCACCAGATATCTCTAAGACATCTGCCCTTTACCCAAGCTTATCTAATCTTCACTGTGTACAATAATAACTTAGGGAATTAATATTCTTTGATAACCAAAACAGAATCCTACCTTAATTTTTTGACAATAATCTGAAAATATTTGCCAGGAACCAAAAGCAAATGAAAGAAGAAACCAAAATTGGATTCACTCTTTCCCTGAAGAAAAGGCTTTTTGAGATGTCATCAAAACTGCTTACTGCAGTTAAGATAAAACACCAGCTCCTCCCAAATTAGTAAAACAATTAAGCACCACATAATTTTCAGTAATTAGACTCATTAACATTCCTTGGAGACTGATTTGATTCATTATATGGAACACACTCTTTCTTCTTACAAACCTTGCTTTTTCAGCCCAAAGGAAAACTCTAAATAAGTACCAGAGATAGTGAATACTGCTCTCTAGCATCTTGAATCTAACTTCCAGCAAGAGAGCAAAACCGTGCCATTAATATGCAATAGTCTTCAATTAAACTCAGATTAAGGAGCGACTCAATATCTAACAAAAAAACCTTATACATACTCGATTAACACTGTATTGAACTCTGCAGATGGAAGAGAAGCTGTTGTGGAGCAGGCAATCATATTATATCAAACTTTGCTAAAGAAATAGACTTTTTTCCAGCCACAGGCTGGTTTGCTTTAAGGGCAGAACTCAGCAGATCAATAAGGTCACTTACTGAAACAGACCAATTTCAGAGGTGACCTATTTGACATCTCTTTCCAACTCATACCTGTTTCTTCCTCTTCTGTCACGCAGAAAATAAAGTTTTCTGCTATTACTGGCTAGAAGCTTCAGATACACAAATCAAATAACACAAGGGAAGCGTTCTCTAAAACCTGGTGAGAACCCATAACTATTTCTCACATAGTCCCTTTGTAAACGTTCCTTCAGTGTGACAGAAGAGCACATATGGTATAAGGTGATGAGAACAGTTAAATTCCTTTTTCCTCACATATCAAGAGTACTTCCCTACCTAACATACTGAGGAGTTGGTGTCTCTCACTCAGTCTGTCCTGTTGAAGTTGCTCCAGATTATACAGTCAACTCAGAGATAACTGGACAGACTGTTACAGGGAACCTGGCTCTCCAAAATGCTGAAAAAAATATCATCAGTCTCTTCATATCAAGTATTCAGCCAAAAGGCTATTTATTTATCTGAAATAAGTAAAACAAGGACATCAGGAGAAGCTGACAAAAGGAGGAAGAGGCTAACAAAATCACCTGAGGTTTAGAAGAAAGCTGTGGCATCCATTTCCCACAGCTCAGGAGATTATCCTGTCTTATGAGGCTCTTGCTGGCCTAAAGCAGGTTACTACACCTTGTTTTCTTTGGGGAAAAACATTTCTTTGGTCACAAAAGGACTTTTGTTCAACTCCAGACCTAAAAATTATTTGTGAAACTGGTTCCTCAAGCAGTTCAATTATCAACATTTCATTATCAAAGTATTTTAATTAACCAACCTCCAAAATTAGAGGAAAAAGTAGTACTATCCCAAACTTAGAGATAGAAATTGTTATCAGTGAGGTTTGGTAAATTGTTAGTAGATGTGTCAGGAATTTGTCAGAGATCGGCTGCTCAGTTGTCTATACATTGCCTCTGCTCCTTTATTTAAGAATAAAAAGTAAGGAATAAATATTTTTATTTATTTACTCCTTTATTCCTTAAGGAGTAAATATTTCCAACATGATCTCCCAAATCATTAGGAATGGCTTTTGCCTGTTTTTCAGTAGCTCAGTACTAGAACTGCCTCTCTGAAGCACCCAGACACATCACTGTTAGGGCTGAGGATGCAGTTAAGCAAGTCCTATCTCAGGACTGAACCTAAAGCAAGGGACAACAATAGAGATGTTGTAGAGGTTGTACTTTAGTAATAAAAATTATATTTAACATCTCTCAGGCACTAAGAGATCGAAGGTTGTTGAAAAGAGAAATAAGATTAGGAAGAAGCTGAAGTATGACAGAGAAGACGCTGAACAGTAGAGGCTGGAAGATTGCCTGAAATATTAACCCCAAGACATCTGCAAGTTACACTGAGATAGATTTAGTGAAGTATCAGCAAGGTAAGGCTGCTCTGAAGAGCTGCAACGCATTTTTGTTACTTGCAAACCATAATATTCATATTTTCTGTTGAGACTGGAAAGGTGCTCTTGTGAAAACAAACCTATAAATACAAACAACAGGCAGGTTAACTAAATGAGCTCTCATTCATTTCAAATAGATGTTGCAGTAACATCTGCACTGAGGTGCTGATTCAGTACCAAAACCACATGGATAAAATATAGCGATGCATTTCATAAATGCTCTGATACCATAATCCATCAGGTAACAGAGCTGCAGTTCGCACCCTTGGAAGCATCTGTCTGCATCAGAACATACACCTCCCTTTTATTCCTAAAGAAACACTTCTTGCAGCTCTGCAGAGAAACAGTCCAACTGAGAGTGAGCAAGCAGTGACCTGACTGTGACTGCAGACCTCCCCTAAAGAAAATCTCTGAAGGTGGGAATAAGTGTGTAGGCTCCTGGTCCTAAACATAGACACCCTAGAGTGGAAACCTCTTCTACACATTGGAGGAAACCAAACAAAACAAGAAACCCCAAAACCAAAAAACCCCAACAACAACAACAACAAAAAAAAACTCAAAAACCCCAATACAAAACTGTGGAGATTCAGAATGTCACCAGGGAGGATGGCTTTTGTTGGCATGGGGTATGCTCCCTCCCTGGGAGAGATGGGTACACCAAGTCTGGCAATAGATGAAACAAAAGAGCAGGAGACAAAACAAAGAGCAGGATGCAAGACAAAAAGTAGGATAGTTAACAGGGGATTAGGCAAAGAGATTCTAACCTGTAGTCACTGGAGACCTTGCTAAAGATGTGACCCTAGACGCTGAAGTTTGTGGCTGCTGAACTGCTGGTTTGGAACAGTATATAAGATGTGCTTTGTGCAATAAAAGTTGGCTTTGCATGTACTCGGCAGTCCGTGTTTTAATCAGCAACAGAAAACCAAGAACAAATAAAGAAAAAGGAGTATTTTGTTTTTCTAGTGATTGAAGAGATGTAGGGTGTAAAATCTACCTGCAACAATGGAATTTCAGCTTTAGAGATGGAGGATCCCTTCATACTACCAAAGTCACTCACTACAGGATACATAAGGCGTATTAGTGACAGCAAAACCCATTAGCTACAAAAATGGGTGTAACATTCAGAAAATTTGAACAAGTAGAATCTGCATAACCCACAGAACCACTGTGCCAAAGAGATACCGGCAGTTTCATACCCGACTGCAACTGGCAGAAAGTGGAAAGGAAAAAAAATTAAAATTTTGAGTTTAAAAGTTTACACTGTATCACCTGCTTCCCTTGTTCGTTTTTTACCATTTAAGTTAAAATAGTTCCTTTTACTTCATGTTTGAGTCCCTGATTCAGCAAGTTATTTAGGCTAATACAATGTCTTCACTAACCGATGCTAAATTGAACTTTATGAATTAATATTACAAAAATTCTCACAGATTTTTATTATGGATGGAGCATGCAGAGCAGTACCTTTAAGATGGTCTAAAATCACAGCATTTCTATTAAAGACTATTTCCGTTTCCATAGTGTCTCAAATTTCCATCTCTCAGGCTATGTCCTAAACTGAATTTTTTTAGGTACTTTGAAGAAATTGATTCAACCACCTTTGCATGAACAGTCAAAACACACTTTTCCTAAGAAAATACAATTGAAAAATCTTTATGTTCAACTTCTTCAGTACTGAAACAGCTGGGAGTTGAAAAATTACATTTTCCTGCAAAGTACCCTTCAGTGATAAGTAATTAAGTTTTCCAGTGAACAGTATTTCGATTCAGTAAACTTCTTGAAGCTATTCATGGAGTGTCACGTTCCACTGTGGGGAATTGTAGAGAGCTCTTTTAAAAATGGATGGTCCAGAACGAAATTAAGCCAAATGAGGCAAACATTGTATCTGAGAACCATTTATCGATAATAGAACGGAGAAGGAAAAGGAGTTGCCTGAGAGAAGGACAGCTAGAAGAGAAGAAAGGAAAATTGAAAGGGACTGAGGGAGAGGAGAGAGAGGGCACAGACTGCCTCAGGAGAGGTGTCCTTCCAGAGACAAGGCTTCTTCCAGTTGCCTCCTGCACGTGGCACCTGTGCACCTCTCCTCCACATGCCTCTGACAAGCACTGTTGAGGCATAACAAAACTGAATTGGCTTCTCACACAGAGGAGGTACAAAACTCTTAAGAACAAAAGTGACAAATTAAATCAAGTGATTTTTCTCAGGGAAACAGTGGCACACTGCACAGGCAGGTGTGATGTGATAACCGAAGTTAGTTCATGCTACCTTGTACATCCAAGCCTCATTTTCTTACTCCTTATGTGCAGGGAAGAAGTCACTGACTGAAAATCATGCGCTGTCTGACTTAAGACAGGGAAAACATGGGACCAGGAACATGGGGTAAAAAAAAAAAAAAAAATTAAAATCTGCATTTTGCCTTGATCCCACCCATGCGCTTTGATAGTTTCACAGACAATTCAGAAATCTGGTTGTGAGGTAGATTTTTTAGTTGTTTCTGTTTGTTTGGAGTTCCTTCTGGAAGGATGTTTATTATTTCTAACTCCTAGAGAAAAGGAACTTCCGCAGTGCAGACATTCATGTTTTCTAGATTGCTAGTGAGCAATATTTAATTTTATGCCTCTAATCACCTAATGAGGCTTATTATGCTTGTATTTATATCCATCAGATAGGAGGACACTTCCTCTTCCTTCCCTCCATCCAAAAGACAGAGGAGAAAACAACATATCTGCCCACTAAGAATTTATCCATAGCATGTCCAGATGAATCGAATGTGCTGGAAAGCAGACAAACAACTGTGACATGTCACTGTGGAATATTTACTAGTTAAATCTACAGCAAACCACTATGAATCTAAGCTGTTATTTATGAATTAATGGACATAAAATGTTAGAGGGAGCTTCTCCAACAGCCTAAGTCATTCCTCACTTCCCAAAAGTACTGCAAACTTTTAGGCATTAAATTTGGTTCAAGCAATACTTTGAGCAAGGGTTTGGGGCATAAGAGACATACAAGTACCTCACCCTCAGGTTCCTGATATTCTTGCCTCATTTATTTCTGACACCAGAGCAGAAGACATGACCTAGATTGTGCAGTATCTACAAAGAGGGTTTTTCGCAGGTCCCATTGCTTTTCTCCTGCAGATTACCTAGGTCATTTGCCACTGTGAAAATCTGAAATAGAACTGGGAGGTAACAAAGGTTTTTCTCCTGGCTTACAGCACTTCAGGATCACTAACCTCCACGGTAAACTTAACAGGAATCGGCTGCTCAGAGGAGAGAAGAGAAATTGAAGTAGGCTTAAAAAATGGTTGGAAAAAGAAAGGAGAAAAGATGTAACACATATGGAAACTTTGTGGGTTTGGCCCGCCCCCAAGAAGCCTCTCCTCTGCAATTCCTCTAAATTGCCTCTGTGGCTTCTTCAGGAGTCCTCCCATGTCACAGCAACCAGTCATTCTGTCCTACTCTGTCATCTCAGCTGTGTGGTGCTGCTGTGACTAATGGAGCAAGTGACCTATCCCTTCTAATGTGTATCATCAATAACACCATGCCAATGCAACTCTGGTCTTTATCATATTGTTAAGTGGCCACAAATCATTACTAGAAGGGTAATTTTTCCAAACTATCTATTTGTACTGAACACTTCACGACTTCAAAGAAACAATGCTTCAAACCTATGTATTGACATTTTACACTGTTCTTTTACATTTTTAATGGTTCTGAATAGGAAAATCCATAAAATATGTTTGTTCATGGAATATGCCTTGCAGCATTTAAAATAATGACATTTGCCTCACTTACAAAGTATTTAGAATACTGAAACAACTCTGACACAAATATTCTCTCTGTTGCCATAAAAAAGGCTGTCTGATAATTAAACTGTATTATCATAACTCTGAGACAACATGATATTTTCTGAGTAAAAGTCCACATATTGTAATGCCTACATGCAAAAGATGTAAATATGTGGAACATCTACTTGGTTACCCTTGCTGTATGTTTTCCTGAGTCCAAAACATGACCATTACATTTTAAGTACATTTAAATATAGAACTAAAGAGAAAGTTAATGTGTGCTATGATTTTTAAAGGACAAGGGAGCTCAACAACATATGCAACCGCTATAAAAACCAAGTGGGATGGTATTTTCAAAACAGTTTTGCTTCGGCAGTTCTGTGCTCACTTAAATCATATCTTTGCCTCTTCCTCATTGGGAAGCTTCCATTCTAGAAATACAGCAAACTGTGACAAAGGCTTCCTCTGTATTTCAAATTTGTCTAAATCTTACAAAAAAACTTAGTTTGAAAAAAGATCTTTCCTTTGTTTCCAGTCCTCCCTTCCAGATTTACATGTGAGTGCATACTGACCTCCCAACACAGGAGAGTATTAGCTTTTTCAGACAATTCTTTGGACACAGCAGAATAGGAAAGCAAGAACATTTAGCCTTAAGGAAGGGAGAGAAAGTAAGGGAACAAACCATCTAAGAATGTTAGACCACATTAAGCATTCCATTAAATTTAACGGACTGACATTAAGAAAAGCAAGTTAACCCAGAGTTGAAGATAACAAATATTTCATAACAGTTGCTACGTATTTTGATATTTCAGAACTTTTGAGTGGAATCACTTCCATCAGGAAAGCTGTGGAAACAGTGGGGCATGCAGTAGACAGGTGTCAGCATGGATGATTTGAGAGGTTATGGGCATACCAAGTACCACCAAAAGAATTTTGTAGAATTAGAGAGGGTTCAGAGATTCCTGAACTGCCCAGAAAACCCCTCATGAAAAGAGACTGAAAACACTGGGATCATTTACTTTAGGCTGCACCTACATCACCCAGGGTTACGTGCAATGAGGCAGAGCAAATCCAGCTGTGCCAATGCCTGTACAGTACTGCTGCTCTGCTGTTGGTGTCCCAGCTGGCTCATTTTACACTGATTTAAACCATCGGTGCATTCATATGTTGGAAAGGAAGATGCACAACAAGGAAAAAGACTGAACTACAGAGCGGATGATTAATATAGCGAAAAACAAAATATGACTTCATTTTCCCTTTTTTCATATTGCCACCAACACTCTTACCAATATCATAAGATTGAACTGTGGAACTCCCCGTCACAGGACAGTTCAAAAACAAATTTACCTGACTTAGCCTTCCTGCCAAAGGTTTCAGTAATTTTCTTAGTATTGAGTAAGAGACAATATTTACATCAATTCAAAGTTTAGATGGGAGTACTGAGAATGAATCAGGGGTGGAAGGGGTCTCCTGTGGAGGATAAAGAATTGAAAATATTTGATGATGTAATATTTTTGCCTGAATACAATGTTTGCCTGAATGTGATATTTATTAATAAGCCCGATGACATTTCTGAACAGAAACGGGACAGAGTGCTGACTGCTCCTCTTGCAAATTTGAACAAGACAAACATATTCATAAGGACTTTCTCATTACTAGTAAAGATTTTTTTTTGTGATATTTATTAATGAAATTGCACCCTATATCATTTTCCATATGTCTTTCTTACTCTGTTTGACAATCACTTTCATTCTCTATATTTTTTTCCCTAAGACACCTCAATGGACTTGCATGACATTTTCAATCATCTTTTTTTTTTTCCTTCCAAAAACTGAATTAGAACTCAAAATAGTTGATTTTTAAAAAAAGGAGGCTTGCATAAACCTACTCCCTCCCAAATCTTTCAAAACAGAATTGCAAATCTATCCATCACTGGAATCGCCATACAGTTAAAACTCCCAAAGCTTGGATCAAAATACTAACTGTTAACACCCAATTCCAGTGAAATGGGAACCTGTAATGCCAAAAAACCAAGACTCTTCTGGCTATGCTACTTCCAGTGGGTAAAGCAACAGCAAAGTATGATTAATAACGCAGTTAAACTGCTGCATCTTCCTGTGGTCCTTCAAAAATCTTTCAGAAATAACAAAAAGCTCTTCCCTGTCTGTGAGATCAGATTTTGAGATTGTAATGAATCTTCAAAAATCCCTTATTCCTGGCAACTCCTTTGTCACAACCTGCTTCTACTTCAAAACCTTCTGTCTACCACTTTCTGACAGTAAGCATGGATTTATATGCATTTTAGAAAGCTGCCCAAACACTGGTTTTGCAAGATTTCTAAGATTTAGATTTAAAACAGTGTGTCCTCGATTATGAGCATTACACCAATCTCACAATTGTCTTGCATCATTCAGGGACAAATTAAAAGTGGTAAGATTATGAAACTTGCATTTAATTATCACCAAATGGAACTGCTACTGATGAAAAACATCTTCATTAAAAGTTCCCAGTAACATGAATAAAGCCAGAGAAATTATTGAAACTATTATTTAAAAGCTGACATTTTAACTGTGTTCTGTGGCAAAAGATGAATCATCAAGAAATATTAAGTGTAATAATTATTGAGAAAATAAGCTGTCCCATGGTAGTCTTTTAAATTACTAAAGCATTCATTAAGTTTTTTTCTTTTGAAATAAATTCCCTGTTAAACCTTCCTTTGTATTTCTTTATCAACTTATGAACATATAAAATCTCACACAACACCTTGACAGTGTTTTGAAGCATCACTTAGCCACGGAAGAATGACATCAGGACTTTGTTCTTTTATTTAAAGTAGTTGTTTAAGAGAAAAATATCATCAGTTAGACACAGTCCCATCCTTTCTAACTGGTTTGTATTTTATATCCTGTCACTATTAATAAGCTTTTCTAACCCCCCTCCCCTCCCTCCCCCCATACAATTCTCCTTTAGGAGAAAGTTTATTTGGAAGGCACATAATAAAATAATTAAAACCAGAAATACTCCTCAGTCCTCATCGCACTAAGAGAATTTTCTCTAAGGAGGTAGGAAAGTGCTGCTTCTTCCCAGGCACATATTGACCAAAAAAAGAGACATATCTGGGTAGAAGATTTACACATCTAATTTACACATCTAATTTACCAATTAATGTGACATATTTAAAATTAATCAAAAAAATAAAAACTAACAAAACCAAAAAACACAACAATAAACAGCCAAAACCAACTCTTCCCCCACAAAATGCACCCAATCCAAATTAACAACGCTGCCTAAGATGGATAGTTCCATTTTTTTCCCCAAGAATACACCACCTCAAATATGTGGCCTTTCTTCTGAGGAGACAAATAATCTTTTGACAGTAATGTTCCTAAGACACAAATGAAAGACAAAGAAGTAAATGTTAAGCAAAATTCTCTTAGTGTTTCACACCAGCACTCATTTGTTGACTTGCACTCCCCACCGGGAGCCAAGCAACTCAATGCCTCTCATCAGTATCTATCCTAAAAACCTGGCAGCAGTTTAGTTCAGTTTTCTACTACCAAAATTCACAGCCTGGTTGCTATAAGCAGCTCACCAAAGATGTCTTAGCCAGTGCCATGGAAAAAGCATGTCCTGACGAACTTCTTTGGGAATCCAGTGGATTTTTGGAGAGGATAAATTATTAAAAAAGCACAGACAACTATAATAGCACAAGCAATGATATGAGCAGAAAAGGCAGTCTGGTCATTCAGAGCCAGCAGCAGTATGACTGGGAGCATAATTTCTGGAAGAAGTGGTAAATTATAAAATCTGTCAGATTTGGACTAGCAAAGGGGGTATCTTGTGTCAGAAGCCTTATCCAAAACATCTTGCAGGTGTATTTTTTATGATCGTAAACATGTTTCCTATAAAAGTGAAATGAGACTAAGCCAGGTGCCATTTCAGATGGGCACACCAAATGACAAGGACTTGAAGAGCCAGTGAGCCATCTCTAACACCATATGAAAGCTCCAATGATCTACTTCAAAAACTTAAGCCAAGAAATGAAGGCAAGGAAAGGAAGCTCGACAAAAGTTGAAAAGCATTCCTAACACTGACACATGCAGTTCAGCGCTTACAGAAACATTCTGAAGAGCTACACTCCTTAAAATTAATGTCTTGGGACAGTCACACCACTGTCACCTCACCCCTAAGGCTTCACACAGACCTCCTCGGAGAGAGCATCTATAAATCCACCACCAACCCAGCCCTGTGCCTGGGCAAAGGTATTTGAGACCATTCACAAACAAATCCCACTGCAAACAGCTGTGGAAGGATGCCACATTAATTGACTGCTTAGGTAATGAAATGGCAGAAGAAATGCTATGTTGACAAATGTGAATTAACATGCATTGAAAAAACATTCCTGACTTTACTTACACAATGATAAGCTGTAATTTAGCTATTAGAACTCAAAAACAAGAGCTTGGAGTTATGTGTAATTGTGAAAACACGAGCTCAGTGCTTAGAGGAGATTAAGAAAAGCAAACAAAGAGGAAAAAAAAAATACTGCTGCATACTTCTCCTTTGCTCATTCTTTTCTCCAAGTATTTGTTCTCTGCCACTCCTCGAGAGCAGACACAGGAATCAGCAAGATCCTGTCAAACTGTGACAGGTCTGTGGTCTGATTCAGTGAAACGTTTCTAGTTCTCCTGCTACAAGAACAGCACAATTTGATAAAGGCACTGTGAATTAAAATATTATTAAGTTTAGAAGAATTTCAAATTAATAGTAACAGCACTAGATAAGCTATAAATGCTTTCCTGATTGTTACATATTTTATTTACAGGATGAGCCAGATGGCCCAGCAAAAACAGATACAAATTTGGAAAGGTTTATTATTGTATATTGCCAGTGCAGGCCTAAAGGAAGCAAATTAGGTTTCAAGGTGCCTCAACACCATCTATAACACAATGCTTATTAATTTTGACCAAAAAAAGGATATATAATGAGGACAGTTAGAGAGCTCTTTAGAAGAACTTTTAGCTCAATATGGACTGAAATCAAACTCCACTGAGATCAACCGGATGTGGAAACTCTTTTACCTGTATAAAAAACCTCAAAGCATCCAAAATTGTTATAGAGGACAATAACTGAAACTGCAGTAAGATTGCAGCAAAAGATGCAGCAGCTGGGGACAAGGTTCAGTGGTGGACTTGGCAGTGCTGGGTTAATGGTTGGACTCAACAATCTTAAAGGGCTTTTCTAATCTAAATGATTCTATGATTCTAAAAACTCACTCCTCAGTGTGCAAGTGACAATGGAGTGTCACCACCAGCTTAATGGCTTCAATCCTGACATGAGCTATTCAAGACAACTGCAACGAGAATGTGCATGCTTCCTTATAAATGCTCCTGCTGCCAACTCTCAAGAGAACACAGTTACATATCAAATATGCTGTAAAACTAATTATTTTCCTACTGAAGCCACTCTGCCGTAAAACTCCTGAGTCACTTCTGTGAATTCTAGACCTCAGATACACTGTGGGGCCAAAAGAGAAATAAAGTAATATGATTAGAATTAATGTGGGACATTAACAAAAATTAAAAGATATCCAAGAATAGTACATATAAACAATTGAGAACTCCATTTAAATTCCCTAGTTCTCAAGAAAAGAGCATGAAATCCAAGTCCTCTGAAAATGTTTTTCATTGTCACCTTTTACTAGAAATAATGCTGAAGTGAATTCTAAAAAGGACCACTATCTTCATAAGAAAATTTGATCAAAGCTTTCTTTCCAGAAAACATCTACTCACAATATGTAATACTATTTTGACTTTGAAAAAAGATACTAGAACAAATCTTTAATTTAATTGTACTATCAAATGAATTTTTCCTCACATTTACCAGTCCCCCCAATATTTTCCATCAGGTTATACAAGAAAATGCCTATGAATCTAAGAAGTCCTCTTAGAAACCTTCCCAAATGATCTGATAAAAAATAATCTCTTAAGAACAGAGGTTCTGATGGATCTTTAAAAAATGAGCATTTTAAAGATAACATGGGAAACAGATTGCAATAATTTTGCTACAGGTGCTACATTATTTGCTTGCTCAATAAATTCTCTTCTGGCTTCCAACTTTATGGCACACAAATTTCAAATTATGAATCTGAGATTCAACTTTCTAATGTAACATGAACAAAGACTCTGCAGCTTCACATGAATGTTTTGACTGGCTGTAATTATTTTCTGTCACTGCCTCAAAACTGTTGTAGAGAATGATAACTAAAGCTTATTAGGAGCTACAACTTTCAAGAATGAAATAACAAAAGACAAGCTTAGTCCTGCAATATTGTCCAGGGGAAAAACAAGTGGAAAAAAAAAATCGAGGAAATCCTCTCAGATTCTTTAACAGCAGATTTGTTCTGAAAAGCTATTAGTTTACATAATCTTCCATGAAACCACAAAACTACAATTTTTGTAGCATATGTAGAATCAAACAAATTGCTAGGCTGAAGTTAATCATTCAGAGAGTGTGAGTAAGCTTGATTAGCTTTTTGCTGAAGTAATTTCAAAATGTACACCTTTTTTTGGTAAGCAATGCTGTCAATGGATTACTAAAACTGATCGCTAGCTTTGTTGCTATTTATAATCTTAGGCATGCCATTATAGCCTCCACTAAACATGGAGTTGGTCTAAACACTAAAGTTAACATAAAAAAAAAATAATACAAATCTATGGGTTGGAACGATTTTTAAAACTTAAATCTTTTAAAACTTAAAACTTGAAAATATTTTCAAATTCTTCCTTTAAAAAAAAATTATACCAGTTCCCCAGTTACAGGCAGATTTAGATATTTTGATGTTGAGGCAGTCACAGTGACTTGGAATGTCTTTATTCAAAATTCATACACCACAAAACAGGAAGGAGCCCAGAAGGTTCCCATGTCAGTCTCACAAAGACAAAACATGTGAATGTGTAGATACAGCACTCAGTGACTAGGCAGTTTTAGGTTAATGGTTGAACTCAATAATCTTAGATGTCTTTTCCATTCTTTATGATTCTGTGATGCCAGAATTTCCTTGCATTGCTCTAATATCCATCTGGGGTGGTCCATTTTGTATTTGAAGGGCCTCTCTTTTCAGCCTTCCTCAGTTTCATTGCCTTGCCCAGAGACATCTGCAAAGCTAATTGCCCTTCCCTGATGCAGAACTAAGTTATCCAGCCAGCCAGCAGTCATGGAAAAGAGAATTTTCTAGCAGAGCTTTCAGTTTTGCTCTAGACAAAAGAATCAGAGCTGGGGTAACATAATATGCTGGCAGCCCAAACAGACACCCCGTCTCTCAGATTTGGATTTACAACTAGACTTGACTGGAACCATCCCTTGCTGAGTGCAAAAAACAGAGTTCCTGAAATAGCTGATCTGGCAAGCACTTCTCATTCAGGCTCATCTGGCAGAAATAGCATCTGCAAAATCACTGGGAGTTAATAATGCATTCATCGACACTGAAAATGACTGAAAATTCCCTTTTCACTTATTATCCTACCTCTGTAACACGTTTGAAAAGGAACTGTAATTACCGTTGTGCACTCTTGTTAGGAAAGAGAAGATCAAAGCTGCTCTAAAGCAGCCACAATGTCCCATCTCTCTTTGGCTCTTCCCTAAAAACAAACATGTGCCTTGCAGTGATTGCTCCACGGTGGGAAGCAGCTCCTGGGGATGAACTGCAATGACCTTGCAATGTTTACTGAGGAACTTATCAGAGCTACCACTTAAAGCGAGTGCAAGAGAGATTTGATGTAAGCAAACTCAGAGTTATACCTAGAACAAATAACACTGTACCTTCTAAAATGCCCATGGCAGCCTAGCAAATGCAATCCCCACTTCCAAATTTTATTATGTTCAGAGTGATGCTTGTTTGATAGGGTTCACATCTGATGAGAGAATAGGCAAAATCTTTCCAAAGAGAAATGTTAATGTTAATCCTACTTCAAATTTTCAAATAAAATAAAGGTAATAAAAATACCCATATCATCTCCCTCCAGGTTTTTGCCACCAAGACTTCAAATAAACTTTAAACAAAATGGGTAAAACATGAAAATGAAAACACATCAACAAAAGGTTCTGCCCCTGGAAGAATTCAAGAAACGCTGAGTGTATCACCTATTTGCAAAGTATTTAACAAAGCTGTTGTAAAGGGCTATAAATAAAAAAAGTAATATAAAACTAAGAGCTCTAAACAAAACCAGAAACATTGCCTGACTGGACTAGCAACTGTAGCTAAATGTGGTTTTGATTCACTGGTAATTTATGGGTCTTTTATCTTTATGAATATAATAACTAAAAGGAGCCAGAAAAAAAAGATGAAAAATGCTACATATATGCTACTATATAATAATGGTAAATTTTCAGTATGCCAAAAATACTTTAAAAGTCTTGGAGCATTTAGAAACAATACTACCACCAATATCTCCTTTTCTTGAAACCACATTTAACCTCAGAGCAAATTAGGGCAAGACTAAATCACAGTTTCCTTGCTGAGAAAAGATAGGAAAAAAATAAACTTCTGACAAATTAATGCCTTATGTAATTTAGGTCTTAAAAATTGAATATGGTTTTATTATAAAGTTAATAGCAGGGAAAGTATCAATAAGGAAATTATAGATGCAGTAATTTTTTAATTACCTCTCATGCCAGAGGGCAAAAGGGCAAAATGAATCCCATTTCCACTACTTAATAATAAACTAGTAAAGCACAGATCACACAAGCTTCACTAAGGTGAGTAACTTATGAGCTGTCTTTTATCCTTTAGTAGCCTGTTTGGTCTGTTGCTTAAATCAAATTACCTGACATGTGAAATGTAGATTACTGTTACATGTGATTATACCAAAGTTGGCCATGGACAATAAGAGCAGTAACTCACAGGCCAGAAGTGAAAGGATGGTGATTTGGGAGCTAGTTAGTAATTAATGGCTTCTAATCAGCCAGCTGGATCACTTACTTGATGATCCCTAACTAGCTTTTTTCCAAAAGAAAAATGGCTAAGAAAATTATTATATACTACATTTCCTACACAACATGGCTGCATAACAACCCCATTGACTGCCGATGATACAGAGCATTAGTCCTCTAACCTCAATTCTGTTCACCCAGAAAACATTCAGAAGTGTGATTTCACCAAAAAGCACATAGCTTAGAAGCTGTGTTTTCCTGGACGAATAAATTGGTACTAGCATCTCCACATCTGATTCATAATTCTCCTCCATCTAGCTCTGGCTGGCTTACAATTAAAAACAAATGATACTCAGCATGTTACTTTCCCTGCAGTATTCAGCTGTCAAAGGTACTGATCTAGAACATGCATAGTTATTTAACTTTTTAAAACTTTCTAGAGTTGCCCTTCCCCTTGAAAACTAGGCTTTCTTTTTTGATATGAACCTTCCAACACTAAGCATGTAACCAGGCTTTGTCTTTTGAGTGGCAGCTGCTCTGGAGTGGAGGGGACAGAAGGCAACCTTAACCCCCAGCAGAAAGAAAAATCCACCCTGCAGAGATGGCAGCAACCACCATCCGCACAAGAACCCAAATGTCCATCCTGATGGCAGAACAGGACCCCCAAAAGATGCTTCCCACATGCCATAAGCCATTTTCCACAGCTTGCCCCCACTTTGTACCTTCAAGCTTGGGGTTATTCAATAGTACCTAGTAAAATAATGTTCTGTAAATGCTTCTGGTCTGCCATCTCTGTTGAAAACACAATATCCAGTATTTGAATATAGATGGACTAAAACCACATTTCATACCCAAATGGTCAACAGTTAGACAGCTTTGCATCATCATTCAATACAGTAAATTTTTTTGCATCCTAAGACACCTGAGAAATGCTAAAAAATCCCATGGGTGGGTTCATTTCAGCCTCACCTGTGAGAGCATAAGGAAGTTCACAATTAGGTTTTGTTCTCTATGAAATGACAACAACAGAAAAAGACTTTATTATATTTTTATCTATCTATCTATCTATCTATCTATCTATCTATCTATCTATCTATCTATCTATCTATCTATCTATCTATCTATCCCACTATATAAAGTACCTATTCTAATTGCTTAAAGGCTTGTGGAAGAGAGAAGTGCTTCACAAAGAATTAGTCCAAAAATAGAAAACTTTCAACAGTACATTCAAAAGCACTAACAGCAAGTACCATTTTTTAAATTCCAGCCCCCCTCCCTTCCCCACTACATGCATCTTCTGTGGAAAGTCTTTACTTCTTTAACACAAAAACTGCTTTTAAAAAACAAAAAATATTAAAGAGCAGCAACAGAAGGCCCTAATGGTTAGTGCTTCCATTGAGAGAGAAATAAAAACCATTTCAGGGGCTAGGCATTATAGCCTTATATCCCTTCTGTTATCCTCTACTAAAATCAGGATGATTCCCTTTCAATATGAAAGGAATTATCCAACACCATCACATATGAGGTGACATCAGCTGATTTTGTGAGGACACTAATCAGTCAATAGTTATAGTAAGCTCTAATATTCAGATGTCAAGCAACTAAATTCTGTATTGCAGCAGTGCAACTGCTCTTAGAACAACTCAGTTTTTAAAAGAATATTGGCAATATAAGCCTTAAAGGAAATTGTCTCATATATTCTCAAACCATCCTGCAGAAAATAGCAGCTATAGAAATTTGTAAGGATTTCAGTCTTTGCAGTGACTGGAAAAAATGAAATGGATGGCACACAAAATGAAATGGTTTTGCTTGACGAAGGCTGCATATTCTTTGAACAGCGAACGAACTGGGATTAAATATTCTAATTCTCAATCATATAAAACACTGTGATGGACAGCTTTGTCAAGCTCATTAATACTAAAGCAACTGCTGATAATTGCTCCAGGTTTCAACCTCTAATTAAAGCTAAGTGGCTCGATTTGCATATAGTAAACAATAGAAGTTTCTTGCAATTGTACTCCCAGAGGCCTTATCAACTTCACAAATACAGTATCATTAAAACTTGAATACTAATTACAGTTAATTTCTCAATGCAAATAGGAGTAATTCAGTGGATATTTAGGTCTTTCTTGCTTAGACTTAGCACTGTAATTTATCTAAATGCACCCCAGACACTTAGCAAAAATAACACACCAGGAAGAACAAAACATTCCACAACTCTCCCTTCTCCATTATGTTTAATAAAATGATGTCAAATGTTATCAAAAGCATTACCATAAATCGAGCAAGGTAAATCAATCAGCCTTTCTCCATTAGTTCCATTTATCTTGGTAACAATGTAGAAAAAACAAAGCACTGCTAATTAAAAATAGTTCAGGTTAAGCTGTAGTGCTCACGTTACAAACTTTGGCAGTATTATAAAAAGACTTTCCAAAACAATCCTTATTTTAAATACTGTATATGTAATGAAAAAATAACAACAACGTAGAAATCTGCATCTGTTGGGAAAACATGTAACATGCAGGAAAGTGTCTAACAATAACACACTTCTAATGTATTTGTAATCTCTCCTTCAGCCTCCTGCGTCAACTAAAAGTAAAGAGGGAGCAGGGGAATTAGAAACTATTTTCCCCACATGGAACAGCAGCCAGCACTCTGTCAGGCTCAAGCCCAGGCTAAGGAAGGAGATTGGTGTGCCAGGCTGCACATCCCTGTGACTGCAGTGGATGGGGAAGGGCACACAGCACCAGGAGCAGCACCAGTGCTGAGCTGAATTACTCTAATTACTTAGAGCCAGCCCCTCTGCTCAGCTGCACATGCAGTAGTTGGTGTTTGGGATGTGCCAGCCCTTTAGCTCAGGCTTTTCTTATTAATCTGCTTCACAAAAGTCTCGAATCCTCTCCTATCTCCTGTATTTCAAAATTCTGTGTGGACTAGAGCACAAGTTTCTCCAAGGGAGTGACAGGTCACCTAAGAACAGCTCATCCATAGGTATTATAAAAATACTGGTGCAATGCTGACAATGTCACTGACTAATTACTGACTCCGTATGTACCAGGGAAAAGTTGCAGTCTTCCTCCCACTGCAATGAAGGCTGCATTAATGAGTCAGGTTATGATTTCCATTGACAGTCCCTACTATTTTCACACACTTCCACACTCCTTCAGTTAAGTAACAGGTGAAAAGTGAGTCATTAGGATTCAGAGAAACCTGTTTCACAACAGCTGAACCATGCAGAGAGAAGTAAACATCACTTGCCATGTAAATATTTATGTGTGAATAAGGCCGCCATGGGGTGGCAAAGGGACTCCTGCATTGCTTTGAATGGAACCATCTTCTGCCCAGCCTGCCCCTGTCCATATGCTTTTCCAAGGGAAAAAAACCAAACTTCCAAATTCTGCCATGAAAATATTTACTTGGTAAATACCTCATTGTCTTTTCCTCCTTCCCTTTTAGAGACCCTCCATTTTAATTCTTTCTTCACTAGTCTCTCATCCTGCCCTTTTTCATAGAGGATACAACCTTCAAGTCACCTCCCAAAACATCCAAGATTTTGTTTTACCTTGACCCAGAATTAATTTTAAAAATAAAAATGATAAAAATCTAACACTTGCTATCTATTCTGCCTCCTTCCATTTCTGAAGTACTGTACCTCAAACTATGTGCTGATGCAACCAGATAACTTTTAAAATTGTATTATTCTTCACTCCTTCTGTCGGTGATTTTATAATCAGTCCCCCTCTATATTTAATTTCCTAATCACTTAAGCATGTCTTTTTCCACGCTGGACATTACTATAGAAATGTCTCCAAGTTCAAAGTGTGCCAAGGTTTCTAACCCCCTCTCAGTCAATCCAACAGAACACAATCCTTTCCCCATGAAGCTCTCACACCCAAGCCTGTCACCCAAACACAAGCTTTCACCTTATCTCACTATGAAAAAATGTTAAAACCAAGGCAAGGAAAACAAATCAAACGTAAGATCAGCCTTGGATCTCCGTGCACACTTTGAATTCATGAACTGGCTACAGTTTATGAATCCAAAATCTAGCCACATGAATCATCTCCCTGCAGCCAGTGCATGTCATAGGAGACAGGCTTACTCCTGCAATTAGCTCCCAGTAGGTGCCCAACTATCTGCAACTACTCCACTGCTGGGGCTTTGTCCATCACTACTCCTCATGGCAAATGTCATCTATTGGCTTTCAAGGTATATCAGCATTTTGGTCTTTTAAATTATGACTTTCCATAAGCCTTTAATAATTTTTGTGCCATTTAAGTGATTGGAAAGCAGGGACCATAATCTGTGATAAGCACATTCAAATGGCTTGCAGCGAAAGCTGAGGCACTTCTGAAGTGAAACCCCAAGTTTATGATGATTAAGGCCATAATAAGAATGAAAATTTATAGGAACTTTTGTGAGCCTTTTTGCAAAAACCTAAATTTTTGACACTGTTCTGCTCTAGAATATTACCCTACTTTGATCATTTCCATTGGTGCTGTTTTCTGACATCAACATGGTAACAAGTGATTTACCAGAATATTTACAGAGCCTTCCCTTTGCCAGTCTGAGATGTGATTATTACTTCTTTTTGGCAGTTGTTATGCCAGCTGAAGCCATTTTGAGTGCTGAGAATTCATGAGATTTGCTTCAGATACACAACATGGGAGTTTGACACCAGTACCTTCAGCTGAGTCCAAACTTTTCATCCTCAGTGGCTGGGAGAAAGAACTTATGATCATTCAAAGTCAAGTTTTCATTTATTTTGGGAGTGGGGTGTTTGTTTGATTTTGGTGGGTTGGTTGGGTTTTCTCCTAAAATCAAGCATTTCCAAATGTGTACACACAATTAATACCACTGTGTTCAAGAGCCCTTGAAAGGTTTTATTTCTCCTGATAACAAATCAGATGATGACAGTGGTGTAGCTGCAAGCTTATTCTTCACCATTAAGAGACCCTACTGCATTAAAGGCTTTGATTTATTCATTCTTCAGCCTAAAACATCACAGTGTATTTTGGAGGAGCTTAATAAGTATAATAAGAAAACCTTGGGGAAAATAGGAAAGTGAACCACTGTACACACAGCCTTTATAACGCAGAGCTTCTCTGGGGGGGGCGTGGAGTGGGGAAAAGCCACTTTAGAATAAAACCATTTTTATTCTAAGTGAGCCATCATTTGACATAAACTTAGCTCATTGACTCTTTCAGGATGTTGCTTCCCTTGATGTCCACAAAACTCACATGATTTACAAAAAAAAAGGAACTCCTGAGCCATATTCAAATAAAGAAAAAGAAAAAAGGTTTCCTGAGACTTTTATAAAGCAAAAGTCTCCACATGCGTTCATAACAGTTAAAGCTTTTATTAATATGAACCAGTTCTTCCTACTGAATGAGAAATCTTTGGACTATACCAGTGCCACTGTTGCTTACTAATTTTAGAGAAGCACTTAACTTTGATTAGCTGCCATTTCTTTAATGAAATCCAAGCTCTTTTGCATACCAGAAGATACACAGACGAGACATGCAAACATCTCAGCAAAAACTTTTCCTGCTGATCACAGACCAAGGTGAAAAAGGGATGCACAACCAGGAAAGCACCAAGTCTCTCTCCCTAGGAATAGTTTAATTAAATAATATTACTTGTACGTTTGTAACTTCACAAGAACTGGAAAGGTTATATGTCTGATTTTTTTTTATATATATCTATATAAACATACATACATGTGCTCACACACACGCACACACACACACATATATGTGCTTTTAGGAAGACTTTACTTCAAACACCTGACCTTCCTAACATCTGTCTCCAGTCCTGCTGGAACTCCAAAGGACTAAGCATCTGCTTCTCATTAGCCTCTCCACAAGTGTTCATCCAATTTGCAAGTTTGCCTTGGGTAGGATTTTTCAAGCATTTCCTGACCTATACTTATGCTGCATTCATGTCTGAATATTCCTGCCCATTTGCTATTCTACCATTTAGATTTAACTGCTGAAATAGGTACTGCTCAGAAGCCAGAATTACAAGGGAATTGTTATCTTTAACTAACAAAACCTTTCACAATTCAGTCCAAACTACATAACATTTTATTTGGAGGAAAATGCTTTTATTAAGTCCAGACTGTAATTTAGGTACTAATAAGAATTCAACTTTGCATTTTCTACTCAAAGGCCTTTTCTGGAGCCTGTCATTTAACCAGAATCTTCTTGGCTCTTTTGTAGCACTCAATTTTTTTCCCCAAACTACCCCATAAAGACTTGCAAGGTGCATGCATTTGTTTTATAAACCATCTCAGCTCTCCCTTCTCTGCTGGGACTAAGTACAAAGAGATTCGGGAGAAAGTCATTTTGTGAGATGATACTTTGCATATTTATTCAGAGAAGCTCTTCACTTGGGGAAAGCGCAAGGGCTGGTTTTCTTAACGAGAAGATAATAAAGAAAAATTATTTCATTTATTCAAAGTACATCTGCACTGCAAAAGAAAGGTATGACGATAAATTGTACTAACACATCCAAGCCGCCCAATTCAGAGACTATGGATGTTGTGACTATGATGAAACTCTTTATGGTCAAGATTCATGAGTATTTAGTCGGAATAGGATAAGCTATTTTAATCATCTCTGGGTCCTGCAGAAACTCTTCAGATGATGTTGGTAACACTGGATTAGGCCTTCCAAAAAATAAACCTGACTAAGGCCAAATACATGACAACAGCAAAATATCTCCCTCCCCAACTATAAATGAGGGAAACAGATGTACCACTGAAATGATGCACAATAAATGGTGATTAACAACATCAGCAGCTCCTGCTTTTAAAAACATCGATCAAGAGCAATTTTAATTAAAGTGAACAGTGAAGTAGGTGATTTGGCTCAGCATCCATGAATTTATCAAGTGGGATGTTTCTAACACTTTATTACAAGTTGTAGTCACTGCCACCATCAGGCCTAAGCAGAATTAGCAGTCATTAACGTCATTAGCTACTGGGGGTGAAGTATGATGAATATACATCATCTCAGATGGCAGCTTATTCAACTGAACCAGTGTCAGGCAGCACTGCCACCACACAGTTTTCTAGCAATGTGGTTCTTGGAGCACCAAATGGTTGGTGGTCTAATGAAGTGGTATTTTTTATTTTAAGAATACCGACTCTTTTAGCAGAGTTTCTCTATTTTATTTTTAATATACCTGGATACGGTGCTATGGGCTTGCTTGCTTTCCTGAGAAAACAGAGAACTGAACAGGTGAATTATGAGCATTCAGATACTAATTCTGAAGCAAAAATTTAGCTTATATGTCACATTCCTCACCTCTCTGCCACGGCAATAGAGAAGAGACATGTTAGGGAGAGATAACCGGTTGACAATCTTTACATATCTGCTGTTTTAGCTGGGCCTGGATACAACTTTGCTTTTATTTAATGCAACTCAGCAGCCTTGACAGTCACAGACGCTCAAAAATTTGACATATTCAAAAGGGGTGAAATAATGAAGACACATGAGAACAAAGAACAAAAGGGTGATGAGGAAAGATTAGAAAAATGGATGAATAAATGTCCTTTGGAATTCAAACACTATGAAGCACACTGTGAGGGATCAAAGAAGGGACGTACATAAACAGAAGAAACAGAGCTGTAGACAACAACATAACAATTCAAGATTGCAGTAAGTAATAATATCATGTTTGGAACAATGTGCTTCTCTGTTAAAGAAAGAAAATATGGCACCATGGTACATAAACAGGGAAATTAGAATGCAAGGGAGACATGAATTCAGCAGAAAGAAAGAAAATGTGACAGTTTTATGACTTACATTTGTCTTGAGCTCGTCTTTGTCACCAAACTTGGTGTATTTGAAAATGGAAGAATAGATAAGGAACAGTCAAAGAGGAATGCTGGTATCTAACAGAAGTGTGCAAAATGCTTTGTACCACAGTGTATTTTGCTTTAAAACCAAAATTCTGATCTGCAACATTCCAGCTGGAAAAAAACGTTCACACAAGGACTTGAGACATAAGTGAGAACTGAGTAGGAGATGGAGACTTAAGACCACTATCAGACACATTTCAGTGATCCAGAGTCATTAGTGGCAGCATTTTGTCCTTCTGCAGGGGGCAGGCAGGTACAAAGTTTTCTGTATTGCACAAACACTCAGAATTTGAGCTTCAGGGGCAGGACAATGGGGGAGAGGACGGCAGGGAGAGAGGGGGCACAGGGCGGTTCCAACATGCCAAAACACAAAAAAGTCCATTTTCAAAGGCAGACACAGACAAATCCAGGGCATGCCAAAGTAATGAACACAGAGAAGTCACACTGAAACAACACCATCTGCTTACAAACTGGGAGGATCAATCCCATCACTACCACGCCAGAAAAATTCACTGCCACAAAGCCTGACTCTCTCTGCTTGACTAAGGGAGGGATGCATTCCACAATAAGGAATACCAAAAGATAACGAATGTATTTGGTGGGCATTTGCTCTCTCACCTTTCTTGTGGGTTCTGACATGCTTTCAGTCTTCCTTTTTCACACAAGCAGGGGAAAAACTGCCCTCTGGTTATGGAAGTGTGGAGTCAGCTGTTCAAGGAGGACATGTCAGTGGATAATTCTGCCCAAACACTAAGTCTGAGATCATCATCCAAGGTTTCTGTCCAAACTACATCAAGTAGTATGAACAAAAACCACTGTCTCATGTGAGTTCCACCTCCCTGGAAGTGCATGGTTCTGAGGCTAAGACTTAATTCATAAAGGGTTAATACAGCCAATATATATCAAAAAAGTTCAGAAAGGTATGGCAACTCATAAAACCCAGCAAAACACTGATTTTTCTCCTTAGAAAAAGATTTACAATATGATATTTCAATGAGAATAGAATAAATAATAATTTTTTAGTAAGAACACTACTAAACTAAATGTGCTAAAGCTAATTACAGTCTGCAGAAATGTGTGTTCTTGGCTTACAGCTTTTGCTCACACAGTCATCTTTTAGGAAAGGCATAACAAGAGCAAATGAAAAATTCATTTACCTATAATTGTCCCAATTTAAAATTATTCATTCCCCTAGCAGTGATGCCCTTCCATGATAAGCCACAGAAAGTCATACTACAATAACACATCTTTTACATAATATTCTCTGTTACCAAAGCAACTAACTCTATTCGTTATATTTGTTTTCATCTCTGCTATGAACAAAACTCTAAATCCTAACTGACAGGCATCACTAGGAGCTGATACAGGAGTCAGCTTTTAAAAATCAGGCTGCTAAACTGTTTTCTTGAATATGGACTGCATGTAGTTTTATATTTGATGAGAATATTTTTCATCATTTTTCAGATGAAAGAAATTAATATTTCATCAGGATAAATACTAAACTACCAGCCATATTACTTAAATTATATTACTCCAATTACAGTGGTTTAACACTTTAGAGACCTTAAAAGATAATGTGACATCATCCCACAGGAATAATATTGAAAAACCTCTCAGGTAAGGGTATAAATTTTGTAGCTGACTTCTGAACATGGCTGTTTCTTTATATGTAACTATGATTCAATACATAATTTCTGCATAATGTAAATTGCTCCAAGCAACTACTAGCAATTCAGGAAAATCATATTTAATGAGTTGTCAAATAAGGCTCACAAAAGCATGCCCCTTCTGGTTATTCCCCAAAATTACTTTCCAATATATCTACTCTAATTCTAAACAGATATTATGCTGTCATTATTTTTTTTTAAACTAGGTAAGTATTATGATGCCCATCTGATACACGGAATAATCTATGCTTTTAATTGCTCATTTCTTTGCTTCATATTAGCTATGCAGATATGAAAACAATGTTCAAAATGATTGATTTTTTAATTTGATATTTCAAAAATTGACTGATCTCAAGTAAAAAAAAAAACAGATAAAAATTTCATGCTATTGCTTGTTCTTTGCATAGAAAAGTTAATGTTTAAAAAACCCAAATGGGATGTACAAAAGTGTTCCAAAATTATCAGTTTAAAAACTCTAAGTGACAGGGACCTTGGGAGAACCAGGTAGTGCTAAAATGCAGCATCACATGTTCTCTTACTCAACCTCAAATTGCAAGGGAAAAAAAAAAATCTGCTACTGATAAGTCACTGCCAGAAAGCCCTTCACATATTTTTAGGCATCAGAGAAGATACCTCCAGGAGAAAAACCTGTGAATAGGCAATTTCTAATTTCAGCAGAGTTTGACTCCACTTCTGGTGATGGCACTGCAGTCAGTGCCAAAAAAAAAACCCCAAAACAAACCAACTCTGCTGCAACTCTTACTTCACATTACTGCTGCTGCTGAGAATCCCATGAGTCTTAACAGGGCTGAGTGGCCTTAGAGCAAATCCAAGCCCTCCTGAAGAGCCTACAAACTGCCAACAAGGTGACAGGAAATACAGGTCAATGAAGGGAAGCAAGATAGGAGGACAACAATGACTTTGCACAGAGTCTGATGGCCACAGCTCTCTGGGATTTGATAGGAATTTGTATATGCCATCAACTTTTACTATGAATTTCCATTACAAGAATGTGCTATTCAAATAATGACAAGCTTAAATGCCTGACTCTGCGCAGCTGAGATGTGCATGCAAACAACAATCCCTCTAGTCTACTTTTATTATTTTTTAAAAGTCTTTTTCAATCCAAATGAAGCACAATTTCCTCTTCACAGAAACACCAAACACTCTCTTCCTCTACATTTTATGATGTAGATTTTCCAGCAATCCCTGGCTTTTATGAGCTGTCTCATATAACCAACATTGTGGTCCATGGTCTGACAGGTCTGTACTTTATCGTTCCCTACTGAGACACTTCCCCAATTGCTGAGGTCGGTGAGCCTGCCACACAAGGGTCCCTGAGCATCCCCTGGGAGGGGAGGACCCTGAGAGGCATTCCCAAAGTTAGGGAGATGTGAAAGGCTTCTCCCAAGGTTAGCCTGTTCTGTTATGCTAATTTATCCCTGTTCTGCTCCCTCGGTTGGCACCATTGACCACCCTGTCCCTGCTCCAGAGTGTTCCTATTCCCCCCCAGACCTCTCAGCCACCCCCCTCCATTCCCCCACTGGTTCCCATACCCTAAGCCCACCTGTGCACTGTCCCCATGCCCCCTGATGGTTGGTCCCTGATGCTCTCTCCGCCCCACCACACTTAAACCTGGACCCTTCCCATCAGTCTTGGTCTTTCTCACTGGACTTGCTCATATGTGTGGCTGGGATAAACATCTCTGTGCACCCCAAACAGAGACCCTTCCTGCCTCTTTGCCATCGACTCATGTTAGCAGCTATCCCGGCTTGCTACACCCAATTATGGAGCCAACAGGCAGTATTTCTAGAAAGTTTCACCCTTTTAAGCACAGAATTCCCACAGGATTATTGGCAAATTGTGGAGACCGGTGAGCCTGCCACAGAAGGGTGCCCGAGGATCCCCTGGAGGGATGGACCCCAGGAGAAGAAACACTCCCCAGGTCAGGGTGAGAAAGGAAAGTTTCTCCCAGGATACCCTGTTCTGTTCTGTTAATGTACCCCAGTTGTGCATTTCACCAGGTGGGTGAAAGGGCTATATAAGCTTTTGTCCTCTGTTAATGCCCCTTGGTGCAGGATCTGAGGCCCAGTATGCTGAGATCCATTTGCTGGCAGAGGTTCAAGAACTTGCTCACTTTTGGGCTGTTCCTGTCCCTGTCTGTAGTCAAAACACTTCTGAACACCTAAGCTAAAGTGTTCATCCCTAAGGGGGGAGTGTGGATATTCCTTTCCAGGAGGCATCACATACATACTCCACTACATATTTCAAAAACAGGAAGAATCACATCAGGTCACACCACCATCACTGTTACAACAAATAATTTCATTGTGGTGCCTTACTGTAAAACATATTCACAACTGCTTGTTGTATCCCTCTGAGCCACTTCTGCCACTCTTAGCCATAGTAAGCAAACACTGTAATACATTTAAAGCATCAAATCAAACAAATCCATGTCCTGCTAGGAAATATATACTGCACATATAACCATACGGGGGCAGAATCAAAATTTAAATGCCAGTGATGGCCCACCTACACATCCTGGTGGAGCCACAACTTTTCTAAGCAATTTTCCTAATGTTTTACCAACCTTCCAGTTAGGAAATTACTCATTATCTCTAACTTAAACATCCAGTCCTATAACTTCAGTAGTTTTTTTCTTGTCCTGTCCCCAGCCCAGAAAACAATTTAATTTTACTCCTCAATAGCTTTTTATGTATTAGGGTTTTTTAATCTTCCTCTCCTCATATTTGGTCTCCTTTACTCTGGGCTTAAAATCCTTTCTCTGTCACTCTACTTTTGGCATGTTTCTACCTCCATTTCTGGCTGAGACACTGTCTTCCCCACACTGGACACAGCAGCACAACAGGTAACTTCACAATTTTTCCTGTTTAACTGTCATTCCATAGCTTCTCCTTTCTTGGTTTTCCCCTAACAGTGTAAGGTTGTCAACTCACCTCCAGTGCATGATCCTCTACACACTCCAGCTTATTCTCTGAGGAATCTCTGCCTAGTGTTTCAGTAATTCCTCAGCCTTTCTCAATTGAATGAGCATCTCTATTTAGGTGTAGCAATTTACACTTGATCTCACTGAATATATCTCATTTAATGAAACCCTTATTGAAGAAACAGGATTGCAATTCAATCCACCAAGATCATTTTGGAAGAAATGGTTGGGAGCACATCCAAAACAAAGCAGCAGGTTCACCTTTGATTAAGAAAAGTATGGCCAACTATAATAATTTCTGGAACCACAGGGAAAGATCACAACCTCCTCATTTGATGCCAACATGATGATTAAGCAAACTGAAAAACTTAAAGTAGTAGATTAATTTTTAAGGATGTTGTCTGGAAAATATCTAAGAGAAGGAAACTAAAGAGAAAAAAAAAGAGGAAGGCTAAGCTGGAGAGAAAACTGAGCCTAAAAACATAACATCAGTCATATCATAGCTTAGAAGTTAAACAAGGGTTTCGAAGAAACAAATTAAGTGGATTTATGATACTGTGGAAATTTCCTTCCAAAGCAACTCTTCTGATTGATGGATATGAATCTATATCAGAAAACAAGATGATAAAGTCAACCTGTAGGAATTTCAGACTTATAACTCATTGCTATGGCAACATTCTCAGCAAGAAAAATTCTTGGAAATAATAAAAAAGAATCACTTTACTTTTCCCTAAAACGTAACTACAGCATAAGAGAACAAGACAGGTAAAGGCAAGAGTGTAAACCAAACTGCTGGACCAATATGCAACAGTACACATTTTTAAGCATTTTCCTACAATTCAAATAAAACTCCTCTTCCATTAATTTTATGATTTACAACAGGAGGAGCTGAGAACACACTGGGTTTGAAATACATATTGATAACTTCAGTCTACAAGTTATAATTGAAGATTCAGGCATCACAGAGGCTAAACGTGTCTCCAAGCAAATGAAGCTCAATGAAACTCTGAAGCCTAGCAGAAGTACATCTTCCTTTTGAAAGTGGATACAAATACCAAGAATATTGGTGCATACTTATTTTTAAAATCCCTAATTACAGGTGGAGACAAATACTTTAGACAATGAAAAAAATTTGTTTCTTAAGTGCTAAAAGCAGCTAAGTGGCAGGTACCTTTCCTGATATTTTTTTAATATGCTGTTCTGAATAATTATTAAACTGTGTTTCTGTACAAACAAGTTATACTAGCATTTGTATTGACTTTGCCAATCACAGACAAAACATAATTAAGTTACCTTTGTTTACAAAAAACACCTACAAAAAGGATATGAGTTGAAATTTCCTGTAGATTAACTTAATTATAAATGAAAGAAATATTTATCTAACAAAGCCTAAAATAATACTCTAATTGTAAAGCCCCTGCAAATGCACAGCTAGTATCATGCATTGTGCACAGTGACTGAAGACCCCAGAAATGGAGGCAAAAGCATGTCCTGATCCTATTTAACATGCTTTGGTAGAAAAGCTCCCAAAACCACAGCATAAGCTGTGTGCACAGGAGGGACACACTTTATTCAGAGCCCAAAGAGACAATCTACTCTCCCAGAAATATCCCATCATTACAGGTCACTGTTACAGGTCACTGGCCATCCCATCACCAAGCAATGGCTTTTCCACTCGACCTGATGATGAGCAAGTCAGCCCCTGAATAGGCTCTCTCACTGCTGAGGTATTTCTAGATGGCCTTTTGCCTTTTCATGTACTTCAGACAGGAGGAGCACTGTGGTTGTTCTGAGAAGTCCAGCTAAAAGGTTTTCCCCTGAAGCAGGACAACTTTCTGCATTCACAGAGCAAACACCCAGGCAGAAAGAGACTGATCTTTTTGGTGTGGTGTTTTTCTAATGCCACAGCAAAGCTAATCTAATAAGACTCTAGAACAGCATGAATTCTTCCCTCCCTGACTCTGGGGGACCAATAGGAAAAAAATCTGTATTTTGTACATAATGTTGTTAATACATTTGTTGGTGATAAGAAGAGCTCCTTCTGGAGCTCAAAAAGCCACATTCTGAGACGATTTCCTCCTGCCCCCTTTGGTCCCCCATAATTCTCCCTCGAGGTGGAGGTCAGAGGTTGCGGGCTAAAGAAATGCTTCTTGTTAAAGCTTTACAATTCACCCCCTGCCAACATGAAGTGTTCCTGAAGACTGCAATTCCCAACACAGGCCTGAACAACAGCAGAGTTGTAGTCCCAAAGAGAACTCCTCCATTTCCTTACGACTGTGGAGGATGTCTGCCCTGCCTTTTGAGTGAGGGATCAGCACCAGCTTTTCTTCTCTGCAAACACACTGCAGCTCTTTTGGCTTGGATCCCACCCACAGCAACACACACCATCTTTTTTTATTTTCTGTGCAGCTCATAAAGTCCCTGTCTAACTGCAATCCTGGCTCTGACTGACAGCATTTGACTGAAATTTTTTTAACCACAAGCTAAGTCTGAATGAAATAGGTGGCAGGGAAGTGTTTGATGTTCAGAAAGCTTCCAGGGTATCAGATGGCTTCAAAGCAGTGCATGCAAAGACAAGCAGGATGAGAGGTCTCACGAAAAACTTAAGAGCACACAGAGTAAATAATTTCAAAGACTGTGTAAAGAGGGGACCAATTTAAAATCTGAAAACAGTGATTACAACTCCCCCAGTCTGCCTGATAACCTAACAATTAATTGGCCCGTAAGACTCTTATTTAGAAAACGAGTACAGAAAAACAGGAAAAAACCCGCGTCTATTAGATTTTTTAAAATTATATCTTCTTTCAGTAAAGATTTGGTGCCTGTAATATATTTTCAGTGTTTCAGGCAGCAGAGATTTTGATGCATGGTAGCAATCCCTAGTACTGTGCAAAAGAGACCAACATCAGAATACAATTTTTTTATTATTAAGAGATCACTCTGAACATTTAAGAAAATTAACTTGCTTCAACACCAACTCTTTACTCTCTTTGAATTCCCCTAAATATTTTTTCTCCCATTCAGCTGTACCAACTTAAGTGGAGATAAACAGAAACCCATCTCAAGTATTCTCTTTCACCAGACAGAGGATTGTATAAATAAGACTCATCCAACACAAATGGTTCACCCTGAACACACAAATAGTCTCAGACAGCAGCACAAGTGTCCTAGAGAGAGCACAGCTACATAAACAAGTGCTGAGGAAAAAGCATCGCATGGATTTGGGAATGCAAGATAACAATGACAACACTAACACAAACTTCAGTAACCTAGAAGGCAGATGGAGTAGATGACCTGAGAGAGACTAACCCTGTACAAAAGAGCTGATATGGCATTTGAAACATCATATTGAATATAAAACGTTTGAGGAAACAGGCTCAGAAAACAAATGCCAAGGGTTGTGTGATTTCTCTGAGCAATCCTGTGGATGATCGTATTTGTTCCTGAGGCTTTTCTTCCTGCTTTAATGGCTATGCAGATCCTCACCCACAGCTGGGCTTGCTGGTGGATTATGAACCTTGGCAATCACTCTGACTAGCATTTCATTACATTCCCTCATCTCATTTTCAGTTGTAGCCATCCTTTTGTTTTTTAGATACCAAGATGATAACATGCTCAGATGAGATATCAGTGCTCCCTCAGGAGTTAGCCAGAGTTGCTCTCATCCACGCCTGGACACCTTGGATGTGAACACAAACTAAATTACTATCAGCTACACCATATAATTGCCCTGTTGTCATACACACAATGATGTTGTTGTCTTCTCCACTCCATAAAGCTGCATCTCAGAATTTACACAGTATTTCAAGGCTATTGCTTCCCTTCCTCAGGGTGTAAAACAGCTATATACACATACATACAAGAGATTCGGGTCTATTTTGAATCCTCTTCCTCTTCTCCCCAGTCCACTTTGAACTGAAATACAATCTCTATGGTATCCATTATTTCTCATCATAGGCAGATCAACAATATGCAATAGTGAAACAAGTAACTGCTTTAAGTACATGTAATTTGAGACTTATTATTCAAGACCATTTCCTCATTGTGCTCGTTTTTCGGCACACTTTGACTATTTGTGAATTGGGTTATTTTTCCCCACCATATGCTACTCCATCATTTCCTGTGCTGAGTTCCACTGTAGCTGTCAGCTCCGTTTCTGACCTCTCTTCCATTGCAAACAAAGACAGAAACTCTCTTCTGGTACTGGAGTGGATGATGAGGTTATATTCACAGTCTCCAATCAATTGTTATCATATATCTCTGTCCTTTTCTAGTGTTTGCAACACTGCCTACTGTAGTATCATTAGCAAATGTAATTAATGAGCTGTTTATGTACTCTTCAAAAATCATTAAGATGTTAAATTAGACTGCATTTAGTGGTGCACCCTGAGTCACCCTGCATGCTTCGGTCCAGCTAAATACGTTGCCATTCATCATCACTCTCTATTCATAATGCCTCCAGCAATTCTATCTCCTTTGACACAATTCATGGTCAAAATACTTTCAGTTGTGGTGGGGCTTTTTCCTCTTTTTGCATGAATTTCTAGACTTGTTGTCCTTTCTGTTTTGAAGGTAACACATCTGTGTTGTTACAATCTTTTAATGTCTTCCTGCTTCCTTCCCTGTTATTGCAATTGCTAATGCACCAATGCTCTCTGGTTTAGTTAATTATTTTAGAATACTGCAACTTGCTATCACCAATACCTGTTTATTCATGTGTCATAAATATATGGCTTTCCCTATTTTTAATCATTATCTATTTTAAAACTCCTTGTTTTTCACTTTCCCATACTTATTTAATCTTAGTGTTAGAGGCAATCAAAATAAGCCATCCATCAGCACAGCTGATTTTCTCTTCTTATTTTACACAGGTAACCTTCCCCTCCCCCCCAGTTTTTGTCTGTCTTCTTTGAAATGCAAATATTTCTGTTGCCATAATCCAGTCTAGACTCAAACGTTGCCTATTTGAATAGATTTGAATCCTTTGCTCCCTCTATTGGATCTCTGCAAGCCACAGAAACCTACAGATATTTTTATTCACTTTCTTTCCCTTCCCTCTACGCCTCCTATACTGGATCTTGTGAAACCCACTTAAACTTTGCATTCTGTGCCTTCAGACTCCCAGTAATCTACTGCTTCCTAATTGAATGAACTATACATTTTACTTTTCTCCAGGCTTGATTTGTTCATTAGGACAGGCTACTCAAGTAGCCTTCACTTCCCAAGGCATCACTGAAATCACCAGACTTAGGGCTTTCAGAACAGTCCATGATCTGTCATGTGGACTTTAAAATCCATATTGCTTGCTAAGCTACTAAGTGCTGGTATGAATGAATGGCTCTTGGCTCCTGTTCAGCTTGTGCAGCTGTGTTCTGCAAGTCTGGGTGCTGAGTATTTTTTATCTCAAACAGGTGCACAGTCAACAACTTTCAGCTAGCAAGGAAATAACCTGTGGATGATTTCTCCTGTGGTTATCTTTTCTTATTAAAATATCAGGCTACTTTCCACGAGTACAACCCCTTTTTATAATTCCATGTTAAACACCATGCTACCATCTAGAGTGTCCTAAAAATTACAGACTCCCTACAGATACAAGCATTGACCAATGTCCAAAGGAAAAGTTTTTCCTTTGTTATTTCAATATTCTTTTTTTTTACCCTTTCATAATTATTATTCTATTTTCTTTTTCCCACATCATGTTAGGAACTTTATTCACGCTAACCTGAGTGCTTCAGAAGCCTGTGATTGCCCAGAGCAGTCAGAAATAAGGATGGATGTAAGAGCAATTGCACAAAGCTCTTTTGGGCTCTAATGAGGATCACAGCAGGACATGAACATCCTTGGGTGTTTAAATGACAACAGAGAGGGGTTCAAAACATCCCCACCAACCCAAGGTTGTTTTCAGTTCTAATTTTTATGCATAGAATTAAAAAAAAACCTCAAACCCACCAAAGAAAACAAACCCCACAATGGTTTGTATAATGGCAAAAGGAGGGATTGCTGGACACCCTTTTGAAAAGCAGAGAGAGGATGTCATGAGCACAAAAAGTGTTGAATAGCACAGCTCTCACCAAAAAGAAAGAAAAAAGTGATATTCATCAGGTCTGACTCTGAAGGGCACATCTAACCTGGATTCAAAGCCCAACAAACTGTCCTGCCCCTCTCCTCAAAAAGCTTTATTTTCCATCTGTGGTATTTCAGTGTTAATAGCTTTCCCTTACTGAATATTACACCCTCCTATAACACCATTGATTCAGCTTATATTTTTTAAGATTGTATATTTGCATTCTAAATTGCCAAACATATGTGCTATCATATAACCAGCCAAAATGACCCCAGAAGTGTGAAGTCAGGCTCAGAATGCTACAAGGAACTAACCTATGCATATCTGAAGACTTAAGCTGCACCGGTGTGAGCTACAGAATTAAAGGAGCTGGAGAGAGAAAAGCTCCTTTTCTCTGTGGCCTTTGAAAATTTGGCACTTTGAGGTACAAAACCATACCATGTATTTCAAGTTCAATGAACTGTATACTTCAATGAAATATCATATAATAGGCTATTTTATGATTGATTCTGGTGAGAGGGTGCTAGAACTAGTGACAATCAACCAATACCCTTATTTTTAGGAAGAAACATTAAGGGGTAGAATAAGCAACAAATTAATCAATTCTCAGCTATTTAGAAGGCCATACTGTATGCAGTTATTCTCCTGACCAGTGGTTTTTTAGGGTTTTCTTAATAAATAATACAGTATAAGAATGCATCATGGGACCAGCTTCCTCCCTTCTTTAACGTGGCAGCTGCTTGTACTCCTACTACCAGGCACACTCCCTAACTCCTAAAATAAGCTCAGCCCTTTCATCTAGCAAATTTTTTTGGGTTTTCACATCACAAAGAGCAAGAAATGTATCTGGAAGCTTACAATCATAATTATTCTACATCAAGGAAACTAAGATCCAAATCAGAAAAAACAATGTGTTCTCCCACAATACTTACGATTGATCTGATGTTATTTTCTTTTGCCAGTTTCAGAGAGGATTTATAGCAACTTGCTAAGTTTTCTTTATGAGTGTCAGTGAGATGGCCTCTTGCAATTGGCCCAACAGTATGGATCACATCTGCAGTGAATAAAAGAGGAAGATAAAGAAACATTAAAGATGCTACTGTATCACACATCAATCTAATCTAGTATTGTAGCTAAACATAAAGGTAGGAATAGCAATGCAAGCAAATGTATGTAACTGGAAAAGACATAATAATCTACATGTGCAATAATTAAATGTAAATCAGTAAAGGTTAAATTTGGAAGAATTTGGACTAAAGGAGAAAATGAGAAAGATACAAAGAATGCTTGTTACACGTCTACTGCAATGCACACGCAGGACAGATGAAAGGTTTGCACAAATCCTCTAAATCTTCAGGCCTCTACAACTGTAAATACTGTAGAACTTTGAAACAGCTGTTCTCACTCCTCAAAGTCCACTCACTGGGAAAGTTCACTACACAGAACCTCAGCACATCATTGGTGATACACTGGTCATTTTTGTTTTTCCTCAGCAACCATGTGAAAAGAAGAAAAGCTGTGACTTAGGAATGTGTTGGTTATTCAGAAAACATGCTTTCCTCTCACATCAGACCAGATGGGGATGCCATGCAATAAAACAAAATATTCCGTTTGAAGACATTTATAATGAGCAAATAGAGAAAGCACAGTCATCGTAGGTATATGCCTTTGGACTCATCAAAATCAGATCCTGCAACCAATCAAAGTCTCTAAAGTGCTATAAGAAAAATGAATTCAAGAGTAAAGAAGTCTTGAAAAGAACTCTACAAATTTAAAGGTACCGTGTTTTTGGGTTTTTTTTATCTCCCTGCTTCCTATCCCTCTGACTATTACAAAGCACATTTACTTTTTAAACATCATTAGTATATGTGAACACAATAAAATGAGTTATTGTGGCAGATGTATATTTTTTTGCCTCTCTTTTTAATTTCCTATAGTATAGCAGAACTAAACAGTGGCACTATTTATTTATTTTTTTCAATGTTGCACAAACAGGGATTAGGCCAACACTTTCAACTGCAGTACTGCTGGTGCCCTTTTAGATTGTTTCTGTCTCATGTGGGTCAGGTTTCCAAGCAACATCTGCTGTTGCCACACTCCAGAATATTTTAATTTACTCACAAATCCTACGGAATTAACACCATTATTCTTTATCCAAGCTGATTTTGATGCCATCCAACATATGCCAAAGCATAAGGGAAAATGGACAAACTAATATTAAAATTTACACTGTCTTTTTTTTTAACTCAGACATCATCTGTCAAGTCCTGCTCTCTGCTACATAAAAGGTGGCTGAGCCATAATGTTCTGAAAAATTCAAAAATTTTTCTATACATTAGTCACAGAGGATTGATAAATCAGGAAATAAAAGCACATCCGATTCCCAGTGCCCAGAAACCATGAGGAATCCTCTGTGATGGAAACAGAAACCTGTAAGAGCTGAACTTCCCAACTGCTACAGAAAACCTGCCTCCTGGGAAGTTAATAAAAGGTTGAGTACTCTTCTTTCCATTTTGATCACAGTAATTTTCTCCAGTTGTGGGAACAAGATGGACAGACTGGATAATTTTTGTTGAATGTCAGAGCTGCCAGACAGCAACTCCAGAGAACTCTCCCTACAACTGAAACATTGAACCTTTATCCAGTGAGGAGCAGGATGACAGCAGGACACCCAAACAACCTCTGAGTTCAGAAAAGAGTTATACTCCTCCACGTGTTTTAGCTACTATCATAAACTGAGAACTATTAAGAAAGGACTTGAAAAAAGGAAAGAGCTAGTTTAAAATTTGCTTCTGTGTGCAGAGATAAGGTTGTGTGAGTACTTTCATTAGCGAAGACTATCATTTCTGTTCATGACTATACCAGTTTCCTGGAGGTTGAAACTTTCCAAGGAACATTTCTATTTGGAAGTGCTGGTAACTTCTGAGAAAGGAAAAAAAAAACCCTCTTGACTTTTTTCTCTTGTTTTTTATTTCATGACAGGTGAACTTCAATTACTTAAGTTCAGAGACATGATTTAACAGTAGATTTGGCAGTCTGGGTTACAGGATAGACTCAATGACCTTAGAGGTCTTTTCCAGCCTAAATGATTCTATGAGTCTACAGGGAAAGGAATATACTCATTTGACTCATCTCAGTCAAGTTCACCCTACATTTACAGACACCAAGATCAGAGCTATCTTGATGAATTTCAAATTCACAATACCCAGCAGCCAACAAGCAAATAAAGGAACAACTATAAAACTACCTTGAAAAGAATGTGTAAAGGATGAGTAACAAAAGAAAATAATCATAAACATTTCCCTCTTTCTGCTAAGGCTGAATTTCTTGCATTTCAAGCTCCTTGAAAGCTGAAGTATAATGGCTTAAATTATTCATTGATTACTTAAAGGCAAGAAGGAGTTTTGGGGAACAGATCAAGCACCAAATTCTTACCAGGGTCTTTCTGTATAAAACTCCCACAGCATAATTTCCAGATGCATTTCACTCACTAAATCTTTAACTCCATTCCTTTAGTCTTTCATTATTAAACACTAGTTTTAAGCCTCTGCTCAATAAATTCAGAATGTTTTTGTCATCTTTTTTTCAGAACTTCCCAATTTAGCATTTTCAGAGCACCTCAACAGCAATCCTCTATTACTGTACCAGACACTTCATGTAAATAGGTAACCTTTCATGCAGCTATTAGGTTTTATGTTTTAATTTTTCCAAGTCCATCATAGGTGGCTCTTTAGACAGGACACAAGATAGTTATGAATTGAATAAGCCCTGACCAACTCAGTCTAGTGGGAAGTGCTGGAGTCTAGGAAAAGCCCCTGACAGGAAGCATCCTATGGCAGGGGCTTTGGAACTAGAAGATCTTTAAGGTTGCTTCCAACCCAAAGCATTCTATGATTCTATGAACTGGTTTATAAAATATCACAATTATTGTAATTGTTTACAGCATATTATTGGC
The DNA here is from genome assembly GCA_013396875.1 of Vireo altiloquus. Taxonomy (NCBI): domain Eukaryota; kingdom Metazoa; phylum Chordata; class Aves; order Passeriformes; family Vireonidae; genus Vireo; species Vireo altiloquus. The sequence continues at coordinate 380,011 of VZRF01015768.1, forward strand.
AAAGAAATGCTTTTCTTAGGCACATTGTTATTCCAAAACACAAGATAAAGATTTTATTAGCAGAGCAGCATTACTAATATGCCAATGCTTTATGGTCAGTAGATAAACAGGGAAGTAATAATTTTATTGTTGTACATTGTTAATAAAATCAGTGTATACATACATTTCCTAAACTACATGTTATTCTGCTCAAGCTATTCCAAAATACCTTAAGGTTTGCATGTGGGCAAAACCCTTTGAGATTACACAGGCATAGAGGAAAGAAACCAGAAACCAAACAGCTCTCTGCCCTCCCTCAGCCCATGCAGTTACTACCTAAGAATCAGACTTCACAGTCTGAAGCAGCACCATTTATTTTTAATATTTCAAAAAAGACTGTCAAACTTCAAGCTTGTCTGTCACAATAAAGTTTCCTTTCTGCTCACACATTATGCCCTGCAGAGAGCTGGAGGATGGAGGAGTATGTGCCATAGAGGAGGTCTACAGACATTTGTCCACAAGAAAATTCAGGGCAGAACTGCTGCCCTGCTGTTCTGGCCACCCACTAAAGCAGCCAACCTCAAATGTAAACTTCCAGCACTGCTGGCAAGGACAACCATGGATGTGCAAGGCCTCACTGGCATCTTCCATACCCAACCAGAACAAGGACCCACCCTGAGGAAAAGCACATCCTTTCTGAAGGAAAACACAACAGTAAAGGATTGTCACAGGACACATACACAGGAATGAGTTTCACCAGGGAAAGCAAACTGACTGCAGCCACAAGGCAGGTGGGAGCACCAGCCACGGGGAGGAGCATGACCATGGTCTGAAGGTACACTTAATTGTGGGCACAATGGCGTGAAACAGAAGTGGTCTCATCACCTAAAGACTTTTAAATTGGGGGAAATGTAGAGAAACTCCAAAAAGATTTAGTTTGGCAGGAAAAGCTGGCTCCTGTTTGTTCTTGTAGCATCTGCACCCTTTGGGGTCCAAGCACTTCTCAGTGATGTCAAACAGGGGTAAGGGATACAAACATTTCCCGAAAACCAAAACATGGTTTTTTTTGATCTTCAAAATGAAATAAACAGATCAAAACAGGGAACAGTCATCACTCAGAGAGTGCCACACTAATCATTTGTAGTATTTCAACTTTTATGTCAAATGAAGCTGCCAGCACTGCTGTGAAGCTGCTGATTTACTGTGGTCAGTCTTCCAGCCAAACGCACTGATAGGAAACTTCATTAAAAAGAAAGTTGCAATCCATGGGTCTATAAATCACTTTGTGTACACAGAGCAGAGATGTTTGCTTACTCTTTTAATAGCACATTGAGGTGGAGAGCCCACAAGGAAGGTACATCCTCATCTGGGATTCAGGCCACAGCAGTGGATCAAACTGCTTCTAATGCTAACGAAGCTGTTGGTTTAAAACAGTGTTCATAAGGAAAGGAGGTGTTTCAGAAATGAAACTACAACTGCTATAGAGTACAAACTTTATGTGTAAAAGTCCAGTAAGGCTTTTTTCTCAGGTGTTTTTCTTAAAAAAGTCAATCCATACACCTTAACTTGCCGTTTCTCACATGAGATTTTAACTGCACTGCTATGGAGAAAGGGCAGAGCAGCATGGGCAAGAATGAAAAACAACTTCCAGTTGAAAAGGGTGAAGAGAAGTGACTGTTCTTCAAAAACCAACCTGGAGGACTGACGTAAATTACTTTAAATGTAATTCACTCTTCCCTTGTTGTTTGAAAATGTGACACTAGATGGCGAAAATATTAGCACAGCGAGCTTTTCTAAACAACTGAAAAAGTACAAATAAGTTTCTCTGATTCCTTCCCTTACAGATGTGTGTGTGGTGCATTCGCACTGTTAATGAACCACAGCCAGAGTCAATTACACATTTCTCTCACTCACCCCATTTACACATTCATAGCTGTAATCTGCCCATCCAGCCAACTGCATAATGAAGCTGTGCCCTGTCAATCACTGTGGGAACCATATGAATTTCAAGAAGGAAGGTACAGCATTGCATGCACCATTGAATTTTAAAAAAATCTGATAAAAATTCAGAGCATTAAGGGCTCCATTTGTAAATATTATTGGTTGATTTATACAATAAGCACCCACCATATTGGTGCTGAAAAGGAATACCTGAGCTGCAACTGGTGGCAAATGGAATTACCTCCAGATATTCACACCTACTGGCTATCCTTATTCTTCAGGAATGTGCACAGCCTGTTGCTTTGGTATACAAATTGCTCAGCTTGTTAATTTTCTATTTCTAGATACATGCACTTGCACATAAAAAATGCATTTTCAGTGTGCTAGAAACAACTGTTAATTTTAGGTTCAGCTGAAATGATTCCCACAGGGCCACAGCCTAATTTTGTGTCTCCAAAAGTAGATTAGCAAAGCTGAATATTATAAATGCAAGACATCTTTTATAAATCACAGAATGCTGTGTGTGACTACATACAATACAATCCCTAAGTTCAAAAGCATTTCTCTGCTTTACATAGGTATATATTGCGTTTATGAGCAGTTAAAGAGTCAGGTTTTAAGGCTTGAAGCAATAAGGACTGCTCAGTCTGAACTTTGTACTTTTTATAGCTGCCTTCAGTGATTAATTAGCCGTTTTGGGTGAACACAAAAAAAAGTTTCATTAACTGCAAAAGCTACAATATCTAGAAGTCATTTGTGTAAAATATTTAAGCCATTTTTCACCTAAATGGCATTGTCTGCCGAGGAAAGGTAAAGAATATATTTATCATAAATTATTAACCAGCATCCCTCATTATGGGTTAGATGTATATCCTAACTACAAGACAGCACAGACAGTCAGAAAACAATATTCCCAAAGGCAGAGGCGAAGAAGATTTGCTGAGCCTGAGAGATCCTTTGGGGAGCCGCAGAAGTTTGCACTCAATAGCCTGCATTCAGCAGAGAGCGACCGCTCAGCATCCGTGGGAAGCTGGAAAACACAGAGAGCTTGTTTGCAGTGGTTACACCACTGCCTCGACAGCCGGCCAGAGAATTAAGTCACACAAGTCAAAGCCCAAGCCTTTCTGGCACTCATGCTTGTCATAAAATACAAGGCCCAAGTATGCCTGTGTAATCCCAGAGCAGTTCCCCTCCCATCAATGAACTTACAGCATCGCTCTGCCATCAGGGCCTCGCCATTAACGTCAGAAACAAAAGTAGGCTCTGTTCAGGCAGGAGAAGCAAGTGGTGCAATTAAGAGACACTATAGTATATCCCAAAGTAATAGGTTTTACAAAGCAATTTAGTGCCATGATGACAGATGTCAAAGCAGCAGCTAGACAGACGGCCCCACAACTTCCATGGAAATAACTGCCTACGTGTAAAGCTAAAAGGCAGTGGCTCCACTTGGGATATTCATAGTGTGATACGAATGAACATGAAATGAACATGACAAGACTGAATATGAAATTATTACATTCACGACTTGTTATTTCTGGTTTCTTTTTTAATGTCTACTAGAAGAATTTGCAGCAGAAATGCTCAAATGTTATCCTTGTTCCCTACCTCCCTACCAAAATAAAGACCTTAGTACACCTGGGAAAAACAGAAGAGATGAAATTATGCTACCCCAAGCAGATTTTGTCTTTCACACACTAGAGCAAATCTCATTTTGCTGTAGCAGCAGAGGAGCTCAGCCAAGCACCCTCCTCATCAATTGGCTCATGAAACACATACCAAGTGACCCCCTTGACCCAAGCGATGCTCTCCACCCTTCACTGACTATTATTCTTTTCAAGTGGACAAGGCTGTAGACAAAAATGTCCTAATCTGTCTTTTGGTTTATGTTTGCTACACGTAGGAAAGCATGAGCCACAAAGATTCTCTATTTTGACTCTATTGAATAGCAAAAGATGTTTGTGAGTGAGTTTGGGTTTAATTCATTTGTGTCTTGGAGTGACTTTATGGTGTATCCCATATCCTCTGCCCTATGCCCAGAAAATGATTTTTATGCCTTTGTGTGCCTTTAAACTGAGCCTGAGAGGGGAGAGAAGAAAAAAAGCCAAAGGAACTTTTTCAAAGCAGTTCTGTGTTTCAAGGTCACTACTCCTCTCCGTTGTTCTGCTGCTGTTGGGGAGTGATAGCTGCTGAGGCAGAGGGAGAGGAGGAATCACCTTCCTTGCTTTTCCAGCCAGCTCTCGGCTCTGTTTTCTTAAGGAGAAGAGAGACAGAGTTTTTCTGGGACTTTGGGTTNATCCCCCATTTCGACCCAGCTCCGGGGAGGAGAGAGACCACACCCAGAAGGACTCTAAACTTTTCCAGGTTTCTCTCCACAGAGAGAGTTTTTATTATTTAGCATTATTATTCTTTTCCTGTGTGTTTGTTAAATAAATAGTTTTTTCTCTTCATTTTCCTCCGAGGAAATATTTCTTTTTCCCTGAACCTGGCGAGGGGAGGGGTAACTACGACCTGCTTTCCATCAGGGGATATTCTCCTCTGAATTTGTCTCAAACTGGGACAATTTGATAAAGCTGTTCAATACTCAAAAATAAACTTTCTTGCCCTAAACAGAGTATTTATTCTTCAGACACACTAAGACAGAGTTTCAGTCTACCATTCCACAAAAATTTTACACCAAAATCCACACCTGGTAAAGGATATAACACCAGCTATGTAAATTCAAGGGATATTTAATCCTATTTGATTCTTCACTAGAGAATCTTGCAAATGTTACCCCCAAAAACATGCAACACAAGTCATAAAAATGCAAGTGGGGATTAAGTTAACTTCAGTTCTAGTTTTGGAATTGGATTAATTACAGAGGCACAGAAATCAGAAATGAGCTAATGTATGTTCTCAGCTTCTCAAAGCATGGACCCCTTTTCACACTTCATCTGTTCTCAGTATCCAACTCGGATAAATGGAAGTGAATTTAGTTACCTCTGCTGGGGTTTTGCACAGTTAAAGCATAAATATATCCTTTAGGATATGGGGAAAATAACAACAAAACAAACAAACCAAAATAAAACAAAAATCCCAAACCAAACCAAACCAAAAACAAACAAAAATCCCCCAACCATCCACAAAAAAATCCATGAAAACCTCACTCAGACACACTACAAAATACAGTACCAGACTACTTTAATCCAGGAAAGATTAATACTCAGAACTAAATTTCCTACACTTTTCCTCAGAGTGCTGAACAGTGCACTACAGAGTGCTCTGATAATTTAACAACAAGCCATAGCAAAAGCTCTTATTTCCTATTTTAAGGATTTTTCCTGTGCAAATTCTGTTTCGATAACTTCTAGTATTTTTTATGATCATGTTCTTTCTTATTCTGTCAAGTTCATTGTAGGGATGTTGAAACCAAGGAAGACATCCCAAGAAACAAAGAAAACAATCCAACATGTTATGTTTACCGTGGCCATGGGATGTCCTAAAGCAGGTCCCCAGATACTGTGCCAATACTTCAAGGCTTTCTTTCCCTCATGAAAATATTGAATCACTCAAATTATATCTCCTTCATGTAGGTTTTAAGAATATTAGCATAAAAGCTTACAAAACACTGATCTTCACTTGAAAGGACTAGTGATTATTGCAGAAAGTTTTCAGAAGACCAAACTATACAACCCTTAATCACACATTAGCAGCAGAATAACCTCAGGTGAAAGGAAGGAAAACTGCCAGCATTGGTTTTATCTGCTCATTGAAGGGATACAAACTTTTTAATCAGATCACTTCAGGTAAAAGGGTTTTTAAAAACACTGAAAAAATTGTTTCCTTTATATGAAGTTTTATATTCTTCTTCAAGAGGCACAGTATGACTTAGAGTTTCAAAGACAAATTTATTATATTCATGGCTTCACTGATGCGTCTGTTCCTTAAGGGCAGCACATCACAAAAAAGTTACCCACATTTGTTTTTTTCATTTACTATTTCTATATGTTTTCTTAAGGATAAACAAACTTCTTTCACTCAGAAATTGGAGCACATCTTTTTTGTCTGATACTTCTCTAATCTACATATCCCTTACAGTAGAAATTAGATGCTTTGCTAAGGATTTTACATGTCTTCTTTAAGAAAAAGAGAAAAAGGTGATAAAATTACAGGTTCTCCATATATCTTCAAAAGAAACCAGTGGCAGCTAAATCAGCCTTATTAACATTCAAGTTTGAACACTGGAAGTCATGCAAGGAAAGTTCAGTATTTCCCTTGCCACAAACAATACAATACAGCTCTTGCAATACAGATAGGAAAGCCTCGTGCAGCCTCTTGGTACCATTTATACCTCTAAAATCCAAGTAGATGCAGATGGAGAAGAAGGTCAGAAAATAAAAGTTACAAAGACAGAGCTGAGGATTCATTCGAACTGCTACAGGACTCCACTCTCTACAGAGAATATTGTATTTTCCTCATAGCATTGAACACAGTGGTTATAGCTCAAAACTGGCAAACTACTCCCAAGCTTGGGAGTAATCACACAGAAATCAGTGAGAGTACTGCTTAAAAAAGGATCTAAACGACAGTAAAGGAAATGAGAGCACACCTTCAGGATGAAGGAATGCACATTTATCATTTAATCTTTTAAAGGGCATCATTGAAAAATCTTGCTCTTACTTTTTACTTTCAAAAGAAAAACAGTCTCTAATTTACTTGACCTCAGGTATTTCTCTTCTGTACTTTTAGCAGCCTGCATTTAACAGATCTTTGTCTACAGTCAGTTCCTTTAGAGATTGTTTCCCCTGCTATACCTATGAGCCCATCACAAAACAATAAAAAGAGGAAAAAATTAAATTTACTATTGCCACCTCTCTCCCAAACTCAGTCAAACACAGGCAATGGAAACAGGGACATATGATACAGCACCCGAAAGTAAGCTCAACTCATTTTTAAAAGCTGACCAAATTTCCAGTTGCCAGTGCCACTTTAATTGCCTTATATAAGTGTGATAAGTGAAATAACTGGACAGCTCTTTGAACCATAGGATGAGACTTCTTGCCTAGAAGAGGAATCTCACTTTCTATTATCAATTGTATTTTAATTTTAGCTGGCTGAAACCACAGTAAAGCACCCTCCTGATATCAACATATTCCAGACACCAAGTTGTGAGAATGCTGTACACGCGAAGATCAATTCCTTTGACTGTTCTCCCCCTGCCTCCTCCCCAGAGATGCTCTCTAGTTTGAAAGATAGTTTAGTTTCATCAGCTGGCAATGAGATGAATATTAGCACTTGGAATCCAGTGCTCTGCAATCCATCCTAAAAGCAAAGCCAGCAGATGATGGAGGCAGGGCACAAGCAAGGCTGGTCCTAGAGGGAGGAGGGAAGTAGAAAGATGTGTCTGCACAGACTATAGACAGACTATCTATGCTATAGATATGGAACAGAGAAAAAAGTAATAGCTTTAGAGAAGAACTTCAGTGCTTCAGCCCTGCTACCTGCCTGCTTTGTAATAAACAGCTACTACTTCTCTGAATACTTCAAATGAAAAAAGAGGCGAATTTTTGTTGTTAATAAATCCAGCCACTGTTTTAGCAGAACTAAGTAAATATAAGTCTTGAACCAAGACTGAGAGCAGCCATTTTGCTTGGGAAAGCAGGGGCACAGTGGAGGTAGAATTGCCCTAACACCACTTCATTCCACACACACTCAGATAACTGGAGCCTTTGCCCAGCGCCAGCAGGGCACAGCCCACAACTTGTTACATCTTGCTTGTTCTCAGGACTCCTTAAATTTGAGCCCAAGTTTACAACTTTCCCTTCAGTTCACACCTCTGCTGACAGGGCAGCAGGATGTGACTTGCGGCAGGCGAGGGGACAAAGAAACTTATGTGGCTGTGCCAGGCCATGGTGCTCTGCCCTTAATGCTTTTATCAATTTTCTTTCAGAACTGAGCTTTCACAGATACCACAAGCATCACATTGAAATCATCTGATCTCTGCAGCCTTCCAGCTCCGAAAGATACCAAAAGGAGAGAATAGAAAATGACAAGAAAAACGCCACTCCATCTTTACTCCGTTTACTCTCTGGATTGTGTTCATATCAGAACATCTAACTGAGCAATACTGCTTATTAGGGCATATAGAGCCCTAATAAATATGGATTGTGACCAGCTCAGCCAAGCTACTCACAGGCTGGGATACAGAAGCTGCCTGCTTACAACACACATCAGCTCACCAACACCACTGGTAAGCACCACTGAAGTGGAAAGGAGCTAAAAGTCTCCAGCAAATGTGTTCAGAATCACTGACAGACAAAAAAGCCAAGTAGAGACATGAAATGCATCCAACGAGGGTATTTAGCAAAAATTGTGGTATGATATTTCACACAATATGTAATTCTCCGGTGGTTCCAAGTGAAAACATCTTTAGAGTGTTTTGCATCAGTGTAAGATGTAAACAGTTGAATTTCCAGCATGAGCAAACATACTAAAATGAGAAACAGGGAAACTGTTTTCAAGATAGAAAATGTATTGCAAAGTAAGCAACTTGCTGAGGCTTACTGCACTGCTAATATTCTCCATGTCAGTGTCACTAGGAAGAGCCCTTGGAGAAACACTGGTGTCACCTCTTGTTCAGCTCAACTGAGAAAAATGCACTTAAACAACCTTCTGGAAAGTCATGTAATGAGCTAAGAGAGCTGCTGGAGGAGATTCTTGAGCTTCAGCTTTCCCTAAAGGAAACACAGATGTAAATAAAGTCAACTTATGTGCTCAGTAATATTGTAGCATGTCACTAGCCTGCCACAAACATTTCACTATAATCACCAGTGGAGAATTTCTAAATCAAGTCACTTTAAAAGGATATTGGGGTTTAGGAACTGGGAACCAGAAAGACTGGGACTAGAAATGGCAGCAATACCTTTGAAAAAAACCTGATGGGGAGATGGTAAAATCTGTGACCAGTGTCAGAACCACATGCCATTTCCAACCCCAAGACTGTCCTTTGCTGAAGGGAACTACTTCATTTCTGAGAAACCATATTGAGAAAAATATTTGTAAATTTTATTGCACCTGTTTTTGAGGCAAAATGGCTATTTTATCACCTGCAGTGCCCACAAGCTCAATGTTTCTCCAGGAAAAGAAGAAATGTCTGCAAAATCACATTATCGGCTTGAACACCAGCCTGAGGATTAGGACTTTTTGGAAGTCCATGTGCAGAGTTGAACTTCACAGTGCTGTTTCCCCTTGCATGGGTTGTTGGAAAGACAAACTGGTATTTTCACAGTGAAAGCAATTGCTTCAAGAATAATGTCAGCTCTCACTGTTCACAAAGTGCTAGAAATCGGGGCATGTGAAGCAGCAAACCATTTGGCTGACCTTGCCAGTCAAGCAGGCAAAAACATGTTGGGCAAGAATGCAGAAAAGAAAATCAAACACAGACGTGTACTTTAACATGTTCTTGTGGTACCACTGCACTTCTTAATTTTTTTTTTTCAAAGCAAGCCAAATGCTTGATATGAATCATGCAAACGACCCAACCTTAACCAGGTGAGTGTTTTCAGTGTGGATCCTGGGCCCGAAAGCAACACACTGAAAAAGGTAAATCCACTTGCTTCATCAGTGCCACATACACAGTCAAGTGCTGAAACCCACCTGGGCTGCTGTGTGACTTGGAAAATCACTTTGCAGCATTGGCTGTTGGTGGGGGTTGTTTGAGAAGTCTGTAACTAGTACCAGATGGAAGAGGCCAAGGATGAGGAATCTTGGATGATGATTTCACTACTCTTTAAAGCTTTAGAAAAAGACGAAGCTTTAGCATAAGCACAAAGGCATCTTTTCATTCTTAAAAAAAAAACTCAAAAGAAAACTTTTACCCCATGTTAGTACTGGAAGTGTTTGTGGTTTATAATTTAAATATTTGGTTTAGTAGAAACTTCATCTTTCACAGAAGCTAGGATTTTTCTGCATATTTGCAGTAAAACCTATTAAAAATTACTGATCCAGAACCTCATAACCTTAAGCTAAAATATTGTGCATTCCTCTCTAGTCACGTTCAGCCATCTTTAAGATTTTCTAAACTGATACCCTTGGCTTTAGGGACAAAAAAAAAAGAAAANAAAAAAAAAAAAAAAAAAAAAAAAAAAAAAAAAAAAAAAAAAAAGGACACCCCATAAAACCAAGCCTCTGTCCCAAATTCCTACAGAATGAAATTCTAATATAACCAAGTGCTCCTTTTCCCCTGCCTCTCAACCAATAGAAGTTTTGTTAGGAACTTCACCTCATTAGAGTCCTCATCATTTAAATAATCTTCAGTTGAATAACAAAGAAGTCTGTCATAAAGCTTTTGATAGATGTATCATAGCCAACACATTATGGTCAGGATTTATGGGAATGATATAGAGAAGTAAAAAAAATAGGACTGACTGTCATTAAGCAGAGAAATTAAAAATGCAAATTCAGAGGAAGTCAAGTATCCTTTCCTTCATGGAGACAAATTTTGAACTGGTTTCTGCAAAGTGGGACCATATAATAAACATCTAATTTCAATAGTAACATTAGGAAAGGAAGGAAAATTACAGTAGGCCAGGTACCATGTCATCCTTGATATACTACTACACTTCTTTATGAGCACATTACAATTCAGAGAGCTAATAATAAAAAGTGATGCTGAGATGATGAATTGATGGTATGCAATTAGACCTATTAGAATTCACATGAGTCGACAGGCAATAATCAAACCACTTTCATGCTGCCCATTGCAATTATCTTTGCACTTAAGAATCAACAAAGCACATAATGACTTGCTCTCAATTAAGGAATTCATGAGAAATGGAATTTTAATTAGAGTGTAGAAAATTTGGGCCATTTATTACTTTACAGGACAACAGATTGTAAAAACAAGTTGAGTAGCTCTTAGTGTTCAGCAAGAGTTCAGATCCAAGAAGAAAACACTGATGCTTCCAAAAAGGAGTTCCTAAACACATCCCCTAAAATGGGATTGCCAAAGTAAATGCACATTCACTTCCACTAAATTCTGGAAAAAAAAACAACCCACAACAAGAAAAACCAATCCACAAACAAAACTGTTGGAGCTTGCAACTAAAAAAGAAACCATTGTTCATGTTCTCAATTACCAGCTGATGAACAGGTCGGGTAGAGTTACATTTACTTGTGGTACAAACCACAGATACCAGAAGGTCTAATTGCACATTCTCATCACAACGTGAGTAGGACAAGACAATGAAAATGCACCATCACTAAAAAAAAACCAGAGTCTGAATAGTACTTCGAATGCTGATTTGTTTTCTTTCTACAGTCCTTGAATAGGAAGACTACTTAGATTCAAATAAAATTATTCTCATCATTTGCTGATCTTAGTACAAAATAAGTTACTAATAATTTCAACAAAAGCATCAGTTAAATTCTGGAAGTGGAGCTCCTTGATATTATGAGATAGAAGTTGATGATGAAGTTGAAAGATTATGCTGAACTCCAATGTTATGAAATGTTTAAAAAATGCAAACAGAAATCCACACTTCAAGTGTGAATGCTGGCAGTACAGAGATGGGTATAATGTTATATTCTTCACAATGAGGGTGGTGAGGCACTGGCACAGGTTGCCCAGAGAAGCTGTGGATGCCTCATCCCTGGAAGTGCTCAAGGCCAGGTTGGATGGGGCTTTGAGTGACCTGGTTTAAGGGAAGGTGTCCCTGCTCATGCAAAGGGGGTTGGAAGTCGTTGGTCTTTAAGGTCCATTCCAACCCAAAACTTTTTTTTATTCTATTCAGTCTTTTTAAAAAAATACTACTAAAGGTCCATAATTGTTAAAAAAAAACCCCAAACAGTTAAACACTGGGCCATTAGGATTACAAAATAATAAAAATTTAGTTTAATGCATGATTATTACCTGAAAAAGTGTACCCCATGTTTTGAGTTTTATCAATTTCTTATTTTGCTAGGGATAAACAGCTGTATATTTAGTGCTTAAAATCTGTCAGAATGGCACTCTATTTCCATTGTCAGGGAACTATTTCTGGTTCATGGTTCCATGGGGGAGCCCTGTCTTTACAATGTCCCCATTAAAAAAGCATTCACAACAACCTGAATGGTTTCTTGTAAGTGATCATACTTCAAAAGAAGGGAAAAAAAAAAAACCCTTTCACACAGGGATTCATTCTTAAATTCCCCTACGTGCTCTGCTTAGTGAGGGCTCTGGGAAACAGAAGGGAAAGCAGCAGGTACTGCTGGCCCCAGGGCCATCCCTCCCACAAAGGGAACATTTTCACACTGCTGCAGAGCCACCATCCTCGCCCCACGCAGCATTTTCAGGGAAAGGGATCTTGTGGATACGTCTTTCTGTCTTCAGCAGGCTGGAATTGCCCCTCGGGAGAGGGGAGAGCTGGTTACAGGTTAAAGCAGCTCAGCGTGCTGCTGTCCCTTTGGATCAGTCGTGGACCAGTGATGGGCCAGCTCAGACAGGAGGATACAGAAACGTGAGGATGCCTCACTTCCCACCTCCTGGTTTTGTGTCAAGTGCAGCACATTTAAATTAGCACATCTCAGCCAGGGCATCAACCATGACACTGAAACTGCCCTTTCCTCCTGCACAGCACATTCCTGAAGTCACAGGAGGAGGAGATAAGGGAAACGGCATAACCTGTTTGCTTTGCTGCAGTTGTTAAATGCAAGTGGTTTCTGCAGAAATACCACCTACCCTGGCCTAGGTACTGCAGCAAAGACCTTTCTGGAAAGGATTTGAGAGCAGTGAATCCCCTTTGAGGCCCAGGGTGAATAGTTCAGACACACCAGACATTTTAATCAGAAGGCAAGTAACAGTTATGCTTTAAAAACTTAACACAATTAATTCAAAATATGCTTACAAGGTAAAGAACACAGTTGCTCCAGAAAGGGCTCCTAGATTAACATCAAAATCTGCTAAAAAGTCATAAAACACACCGTGCTGCTGAGGATTGTTATGAGTGAACCTTGACTAGGTGATTCTCTGTACTGCAGAATTTACAAGATCATGGCTCAGTGCCTCATTAAAATTAGGGTTCTGTTAATTAAAGCCTTCTTTCAAGTGATAGATGGCTACTGTGGATGTAAGCTGCACATGCTGTTGCAACTTCATATTAAGAATACATAGCACACAGAAAACATACAGCCCTGGGTAGAAACAAAGTTGCTTCCTATGGAAGCAAAGATTTCTTATCCTGCAATACAGAGAGGGACAGGCAGAAGGTTCTTTAAAATTCACAAAAGTCTTGTTGGCACCCACCTTTATTTCAAAGTCTCTGAACAGTGTCCTTTCTACTAGTTTCCAGTCTTGCTAAAGGCCACAGAAAGCTTTTTCAAAAATATTCAATAGCCTTAGGAGTGAACTTGCTTGCACCCCTGCCCAAATCCTTTCATGTGAGATTTTAAACCCCACATACTTCATTAAAAGGCACAATGATAAAGAAAAACAATGCATAGAAGTGTGCTCAATATAGTTAGCGAGACAAAGCACAAGTTATTTAATCCTGAAAACTTCTTACCACAAAACTCCTTGACTTCTAGGAAAACCTAACACTTTGTTTTAGTGTTGAAAAGGACTTCTGAGAGAGGAGGGATATCTACATCAGAGAATGAACCCAAAAACCCTTAAAAGGAGAAAGTCTTAGGATTTAGATTCATCAGGGATGACATGGAAAGTCTGCTGGCTGCAAGAAAGTCAATGAGGCATCTCTGAGGTCATGTAAAGGGGATGTTTGTGATGAGAAGAAGGCACCACACTTTAGAAACATATATTTTAACCCATAAGTTATAAAATTGCCAAATATATCTTCTCATTAAAAGAGGTACTTTTTTTCCAATTTGTTAGCTTCTTAAAAAAAAAGCATTTAAGAAGAGCATTCTTTGCTATTTGGATATTCAAGTCTTGTTTTAATCCAGCTGACCCTTCCAAATGCTGTATTTGATTCTTTAATGGCTTCATGATTCAGTGAATTCAAATTCCTTCCTTATTTCCGTGGCTAAAATGAAAATTCAAAACCAGAAGATGTACACTACTTAGAAATTAAGCATGTGTAGAGTTTAGGATGTGCTGCAACAAAAGAGAAATTACAGAGGTCAGAATGCACTTTTTTCCTCTCCCATATCAGAAAGAGAAAATAATGAGGTATTGACCATATTGGTAGTCATTAATAGCTCTGAATCAAGATAAACCTGTGCTCCTTCCACAAATGCTGTGAGCTGGATAGAGTTTCTAGAATTACATAAACTGATGAGACAAAATCATGGGTCTTACTCCAAGTTTTGACCAAGTAAATGCAAAAGGAGGAAAATGCTGCAGACCTACATCCAGTGTGGGCTCAATTTTAAGCATAAGCATTCCTTTATTTTCGGAACTGAAAATAATCTTTAAAATTTCCTTGCTTTTCACCCCTGAAAGTGTCAGCACTGGCCTTTGGAGACATTAACATAGTCCTCAAAATAATTAGCACAGCAAAAAATATAGCGAACAGGCTGATGAATTGGTATTATATGAATCTCTGCCTGTAAGAGAGGGAGCTGGACTTCCCAGATGGGACTTAGAAGTTTCTGTACCTTTACCTGGTATCATTTTGATGAGAAGCTGTTCTTCCTCTGCTTTCCCTCAAAGGAAAACATCCTGGCTCTGGGGAGCTAATTCCCTTCCATAGCTCAGGGCTGTGCAGAGTCTCAGAGATTATGCACAGCTGTACGAGCCTTTTCAAAGGGCTGATGCTTTCAAGAAAGTAAAGAGGCAATTGGGCCATGTTGAGCAGAATCCAGGACAGTTAAACCCTGGAGAGTTTGTACTGATTGGCTTTTTATTTTTGTGTTTTATTGCAAGGAAACTAAATGAATAAAATGCAGCCAAACGTTCTGATCACAAAAGAAATTAATTTAAACACAAAATTTCTACCTTGTATTTATTTCTCTTCTCCCTTTTTTACTGTGCCCCTACCCTTCTTCACTAAAATATTTATGTATGATAATGATTTCCTGAAATACGGAATGAAATCAAACCATATTGTAATAAAACTAAATGGAGCAGAAGATAAATAAATCAATATCAAGTAGCATTTTTTACAGCTTTCCCAGAAATAAAACAATTAGCACATTAGCAGTGAATGCAATAATAAAATTAGCCAATTAGGATATTTAAGTGATTACCACATTGAATTGAAAGAGTAACTGCCATACATATGGATAAGTTCTGCTGAGATGGAGAAGAGTTTGCACTGTCCTTTTCTGTGTCAAATGGAGTGCTTATGCAACACAGTGGATTTACTGCCATGCACAACACCTGATCTGATGTCTTCTAGTGTCTGAAGAAGACATCTTAAAAGCAAATGAGAAGATAGTTGTGCTCATGTTAATTGTTGCTGTAATACTATTTGCAGCATCTTTTAACACCAAAATTGACTGCAGAATTGTAATCAGTTCTTTAGGAATGCTACCAATTCTAAAAAACAAAAAGGAGAATCTAAAAGGTTTACATATTAATAGCACTTCAGTGTTTCTCTCCCAGATGGTAACACAGATGACTGCCGTTCCCTCTTATAACACAGCACTGTTTATCCTCTGAATGTCCCCAATATAAAACCGTTTTAATCCTTTGTTGCTGTTGTAAAACTTGATCTACTGTCGGACAACATAATTAAGTGTCAACTCTTGGATATATGGTACAAAAAGGAGATAGGATAATCCAGCCTGTACATCACCAGCAATGGCTCAGAGATAATGGGATTGCAGATTATTATCTGAAAGGTGCAGTATTTTACCCCTCACAGCTCTAGACTAAAGAGTAGTTCTGCTGCACATGGTGCATTTTTGGCACGTTTTCTTACTGCTCCCTTTTCCATGAGCCAGTTCAAAGCTTTATGATACTCTGGCTGTATGACTGTGCTGTGTAGTCAACTGGAATGAAACAGCACTTTTATTACAAGTGTCTGACGATCTGTTAGTTCTTTTAGAAATTATGGACCTGTTATGAAATCTAATATATGATGTGGAGAGAGATTAGCAGAGGAATGGGATTTTGATTCAGTATCTTAAGGAAGATGAATGAAAGAGAGTGAGCAATTAAAGCAGTTGATCTTGTGCAGATAACGAACACCCACACAAATCTGGACATCCACCTGTTCCTCCCTACAAACATGCACACAGAGTGTGCCAAAGGAGCGCCATCAATAACCCTTTATTTGCTGTCTATTTGCTGTCCCTACAATAAAGAGTGGGAAATAATCATATACTGTCTTAGGAAATATTCAAGAATATCTGCTACATGTCTATGACTAGATTATTATAGTTGCAGACTTTTATAACTAAGCTACAATAAAGTGAGAGAATAAGGAGTGTGGAAGATTAAGGAGAAGTAGAAAAATTGAAAACTAACATCAGTAGAGAATAATACATTTGTTGAAGGAAGCTATTACATACTTAAGGGAAACCATTCAGCACACTGGAAAGGTAAATTGCCATCAGAATAGACATCACCTATCATCATAGAATGGTTTAGGTTGGCAGGCACCTTAAAGATCATCTAGTTCCAACTCCCCTGACACAGGCAGGGACCCCTTCAATTAGACCAGGTTGTTCCAAGCCCCATCCAGCCTGGCCTTGAACACTTCCAGGGATGAGGCACCCACAGCTTCCCTAGGAAACCTGTGCTAGTGCCTCATCACCCTCACAGTGAAGAACTTTTTCTTATTACCTCATTTAAACCTGCCCTCTGCGGCTTGGAAGATACTCTCCCTTGTTCTATCACTTCATGCCCCTGTAAAAAGCTCTCTTGCAGTCCCTTTAGATACTGAAGGCTGCTATAAAGGTCTCCCTGGAATCTTCCAGCCCCAACTCTCCCAGACTTTGTCCACAGCAGAGGAAGGCTTCTGCCACTACAGCTCTGCTGCAATCACCGTGTGCCCTGCAAGAGGGACCACGTGTGTGCAGAGGCACTTTTCTTCCCTTTAAACCACACAGATGACCCTCTGCTCCCAGGGGCACAATGGTGTGAAGTGATGCAGCAGGATTGCATCCGTCAGGATCTGCCATGGAAATCAGTTACAGGAAGGACAGAAGGGTTTGCTTCATTGGCATATAACCTCCACCTACAGTAGTTAACCTAAAATGTTTACTTCATTACACACAATATGCATCCATCAGAAGATGCTGCACTGTGTTATTTAAACACAGACATGAATATTTTTATAGCACTGCTATTACCCCCTAGTGTATGTTTATTTCCATTTTAGCTCAGCAGTTTTCTCAACCAAGTCTCTTTGATGTAGGTCCATGTGAGAACACCAGCCAAAAAGACTTTAAATCAACCTCCTTGTTAGTGGAAGCATACAACACTATTAACCTGTGACTTGATATTCCCTCTAAAGAGCAGAAGGTCAATTCTCTGGGCTGAATTAATACCTCCACAGAATAATTTCCTGGCTGGTGAGTCAAGAGAAAAATCATTTTACTCTGTGGCTCAGCCAGGGCCACTAGGACTCAGAGTGACCCTGGGCATGACCAACTTTGGCAGCCACCACCATATTCAGATGTGGGTCCTGATCTGGGTCCAGATCTGTCTGATGTCCTGTCACATTTCAAACGCTGTTTACTCACCTTAGCCCAAAAATCTGTTGCAGAGAAAACAAAGCTATGCTAGGCTAAAAGCAGGGCAGTGTACTAAGGAACCAGGCAGGATACTGTTTTCTTCAATGCTTTGAAGTCAGCAGGGTTATGCATCTTAAAACGTTGTTTCTTTGCATAGATCTGATATTCAAACAATAAAGCCAATTACTTTACACAATATCTGTATACCAGAACAACCAAAGATAAAAGTATTTTACTTTTTTCTTTTTTTCATGTGGAAGAAAAAAAAATTGGCACAGAATAAGATGGAAACCAATCAGTTCCACGGATTTCATCCCCATACTGAAATAGATGCTCAACTGTAAATACTCTGTATATCCAGCAGATCACATATCTTCATATTTCAATTCTACCAGAATCAAACAGATGCAAGTACAAGAATTTGACACTGTTCAGTACTGAGATGAATTTTAAACTTAATATTGAATTTAATTTTAACATAGTTTTCACACAATTTTAAAATAAAACAAGCTGTACTCCACACTTCTGAAGAAGTATTGTACCACATTTTGAGTAGGGCAACAGTAGCAAAATAAGAGTGGGTCATTCAAACCCATCTAGTAATTTTATACCCACCTTTGGACCACTGTGTTTTGAGATAGATAATAAGCCTTACATCAAAAAAGTGCTACACTAAACATAAATCAGAGAAGCTTGACATGATTAACAGCACTGGGCCAGTCACCCTAATAGAATGTAAACTGCTATTAATTAACTCAGTGATGAAGGATATGCCTCTTCTTGGGCACTAGCTAGCATAAAAGCTTTCCCACCGCTTACCAAGAATTAAATTTTCAACTGAATAAACCCAAATCAATGCACTGTCCACCATCCGATTTATCAGACTAGATATACTGATTTAAAAATAAAAAAACTCTTTAGCAACTTCAAAACAATATTGTATTTTTATGCATAATTACATTTCAAACCAATGAGAAACAACATTATACAGCTAGAAGAATAAGACTTAAAGCTAAAACGTTAGGAGCACATGGAAAAGAATGCCAGCCTACACATGATGACATGTCGTGGTTAGAGTGATGACAGATGCTTAATTTCAGGGTTCAGACACCAGGGACTGACCACGTAACACATGAAAGGTTGCCAGTACAGTAAGCACATTAAAAAATGTGTTTGCAAAAAGAGACTGTTGACCTTCAGTAGAAACAAGTATTCATGCTATCATGTTTCTGAAGATGTAATTTTTTTCCCCCATCATTTGACCGCCCCTTTGAAAGAACCTGATCAGTATTTTGGGAAAAGAAATCATAATTCCCACTACAAAAATAATCCAAAACAGACAGTCCTTCAGTTCAAGACTAGCAGTTATTGACTGGGTTTATATTACTTTTATTATCTGCACCAGAAGCACCAATTTTAGAAGAATCATTTAGAAACATCCACATGCTCCACTCAGCCACATCTATAGAGTCCAAAACTTTCCAAGCCATCACAAAGAATACTCTCACCAGCTGTCAGGGAGCAGACTTTGTATTTTAATTTCAAAACTCAAAAGCACTGAATGAAAGGCAAATTTTGAGGACCAGCTGCCTTGGTGCAAATGCGAAGCTTGTTGTTCTGTCCATGTTGGAGGAAGTTTTGTGGACATTTCCAACACAGATGGATTGAAACTAAGATAATTTATTTTGTGAATAAGTGGAACAAAAATCAAGCATAGCAAGTCCGTGACAGCACTGCTACGAGTCAGATGCAACTCTGTATGGATGGCTCACAACCACAGATTATTTGTGTCTTGCACTATGTGTCTGCTCATCACAGAGCCCTGCTCAGTGCCAGAATTATTGGGAATTGTTAGACAACAGATGTTAAAATCCCCAAAACCCTGTCAGGGGAGTTAGAGGGATGATCGTGATCTTTGACTATAACTCTGTTTTACTCTGAAAGACCTCAAAACAAAGAGAAGAGGGTTATCCCATACTTCAAAGTGGCAAAAGCCTTTTTGAGAAAGTTGGCCAGTTATACTCTGTCCTGAAGCACTGAATCCACTGTAACCCCAAGAAGAGTTTACAAATACAATCATATTGATGTATTCACATAGAAAAAAATGCTAGATCTCTCAGCCTGAGAGATCCACTGCAGTCCAGACATCATGGAAAAAAGCCTTTGTAAGCCTCTGGCATACTGGCAGTGTTATAAATTTAGTGAAAATTCCGTAAGTTCCAATGCAATTAAAAACCAAATAATGTTGCTGTGTTTATGAGCCCTGCACTAGTCCCAACCCCATCCTAGGCTTCTCCTACAAACTCTGGGCCACACGACAGCAGGCAGGAAAACACTGTGCTATGAACAATATAAATATAAGATCAGTATTTAACAGTCAAAGAAAATGCATCTAACTAAATTTACACCCAATGTAAATTCTTGTGCTATTATAATCTGCAATTATTTGACTTTTAGTTTTTATTTTTAAATGAAATACTAAAGTGTTGCATGGGACTGTTGCCTGCAAATATGTCTCTTACTGGCAGATTTCATTAATTTTATCTATATTATCAGCAAAAAGCATAATTTGCAGACATAAAGTCAATACATTAGACAAAGAAAAACTTTTCAACAGAAAGAATGTGAATGACAATTACAGTGCTTAAGGCAAACTATGGTTAATGTTTTTGAATACCTAATAACATGTTTATTCTCTTTCTCAGCAGCTAGTATTTTCATAACAAGTTGTTTTGACTTTTTTTCTTGTGAGCCAATCTTCTGAATGTTGAATAAAGGATTTTATTTTTATTTCAAGTGTAAGGAGCCATGTGTTCAAGACCTCTTCTGTTACATCACCAAATGCAAGGCAGAGAATTGAAATACTAAGTTCACTTGCTACATGTCTTACAACTTTATTAACACTTACAGTATATTAGGATGTGCTAATTTGATAACACAGAAACAAAAAAGTTAATTGTCACACAAATTTAAAATTTTGCACACAGTAACTGCTTTTTAGTGAAAAAAAAAAAAAACCCTTAAGTGTTTTGTGTAAGTCCTAGTACAATAAAGCACAAAAAGTTTTGCAAGTGTGTCTTGCACATAATGGCAGCCCTTCTTCCTCAACACAAACTGCATTCAGAGTTAAAATAGGGGTGTAAAAAAGAAAAAAAATCATTATGGATCACTGCAGAACACAATCCACATCAAACTTACCACCATGCAATTTTAAAAAGGAATTTTTCACTCTGGCAGACCCTAGAGTAATTCCTCAAAATGAAGAATTTGCAATTTCTGTGGTGATGAAGGATTTTAGTCTTAGTGCAGAATCGGAGACTGAGCTGCAGGGCAAGGGGAAGTCACATGCAAGAGAAAAGTCAGTAATTTAAAAAAAAAAATCACCAAGGAAACAAACTGGTCATTCTTGTCTCCCTATAGATTAGGCTTTGAGGAGTTCCACCAAGTCATTGCCAAGTGACATCTGATGAAAACAGGAGTAGTGCAAAGCAGAATATAAGGCTCAAAATGTCCAGAACAATTCAGACAGGCGTTCACACAGTTGGAGGGGAAATGAGGGAGCAGAAGCTGTGCTCTGCCAACCTCCCCCATGCCACTATGTTATTTCTTTAATTTGTTCTACCTGTCTGCTCAGATTACCTAATATGAATCTCAAACTGTACTGCTGGCCGAGCCATTGGATAGATTACTCTTGACAGAATTAGGAAAATTGTGCTGTAATTGGGTGTCCCTCGGTGATCAACATGAGCTTTTGCCTGATCACCATGAGACTTTGCCTGATCACCATGATGAGCTGGAAAGAAGATTTCAGGCCTCTTGGGTTTCCTGTGCCATGGCATTCCGGTAGCTCCAGGGAGCTACAAGCAAAATTCCTTCCTCACACCATTAACTAAGGTACTTAAAACACTTCCTAGAGAATAGACCTAGCATTGCCTACAAATGTTTGGGATCTTTGCCAAAGGCTTCAGTGGGGAAAAAGAGTGAAGAATAAAGATTGTTCCAACTTAAAACTACATACCCATAGAGATCACAGAAGGCAAATACGTTCCCCAGCCCACAGGTACCCCTCTGGGAGAAGAACCTTTTCNTAACACCATCAGGTTTGCAAAGACTAAAAATAAATTCGGT
Source organism: Vireo altiloquus (assembly GCA_013396875.1). Classification (NCBI taxonomy): domain Eukaryota; kingdom Metazoa; phylum Chordata; class Aves; order Passeriformes; family Vireonidae; genus Vireo; species Vireo altiloquus. The sequence continues at coordinate 401,656 of VZRF01015768.1, forward strand.
TGCTTTTTCCAAAGCTTCCCATAGTTCTGAAATGTTTCATCTTGAAACATTTCAGTTTTTGTAACTTCCAGAAGAAACAGCATTTCCATAGTACCAAATACATCNCTCTTCCTTCTCCTTGACACAAATTCAGGCCATTCTCCCAGGTCCTATCACTGGCTCCCCCCAGGGAGAAGAGACTGATGCCTGCCTCTCTCCTGCCCCTCATGAGAGGAAGCTGGAGACATCTCCCCTCAGTCTCCTCTTCGCCAGGCTGCTGAACAGACCAAGTGACCTCAGCCACTCCTCATATGGCTTTCCTCAAGGCCCTTCACCATTTTCATAGCCTTCCTTTGGATGCTAACAGCTTTATATCCTTCTTATCTTGTNAAAACTAGTGGAAATGTGCTGTTTCTATTGGTATTAGAGAAAAGATGAGCTTAAACAATACCAGAATTAAACACTTTTGTGCCATATTCATATTTAATTCTCACTATGAACATGGAGACTGAATGTTTGCATTTCATTAGAAATGGTCAGCTGAAGTCAGTGGGAGTTATTAGGAAAAAAACAGTATATTTCTAACACCAGAAGATTCTTAAATTTATTTTTTAACTCCTTAATTTTCTTGTGAAAAAATAGCTAAGCACATATATTTGGAAAACTATCATTAAAATGNTGCCTAAAACTGCCCATGGAAACTGAGTCCATCCATGAAATTGCCATCAGTGAGTATTTTCCTAGGTATCTACTACTCAAATTTCAGAGCAATATACTGCCCCAGATAGTCTCCCCAGTGCCCTGGCCCTAGTGAGCCAGGACAGAGTTTGGGCCATGTTTTCCTTACAGAACAACAATATTGGAAGACAGCTAAAAATGTAGATCTGCACACTTTTTGTAACACTCTACATGACCCATCAGCATGCACGAGGCAGTCACACTTTTTCTTTCCAATTAATTTGGTATTTGAGGGAGAAGTGAGGGCAAAACTCAACACAGTTTCATGTGCACAGAGCCTGCAAGTGGACACTTGAGCTTCTCAGGTGATTTGTAGCTGATCTCCTGAAGGAACAGAAACTAATGAGTAAAACAAAGCCCCTTTAATCTGCCTTTGCTTGTAAATTCTTTCCTATAATCCCCATCTTTGTTGCCTCCTGGTAGACTGTTCACCAAATTTACATTTCAGAGTCTTCCCAAATATTCCTTTCAGGCTGCTAGTGACACAACATATAATCACCCTACCTGAGCCTACTACTAATAAACAAACAAGAGGATTGTCAGCTTTTTTGTGTGCCTTTGAAAAAGCTAATTAATTAAATATTGAAAACATTCAAATATTTAACTACTCAGTAAGCACAGCACAGAAAACCTAGAAATTTACTTTTCCAACAGGGAATGTCACCCATTTAAGGTAACTAGGATGCCAGAGTGCTACAGGTGGATTTTCATAGCTTAAATTACATTTACAGAGTAAAGAGCAAGGAGGAGGAAGTGACAAAAACACATTAACTACCACGTAAGCATTAAAAAGTAGAGGGAATAACCAGATCTGCCCTGAACAGATACAGTAAGGTTGGTTTAAAAAGAAAGGTGAACCAAAGTTGAAGATAAAACTCAGTTACTTATAACCTTGCATCAGTTCTAAAATTCCAGGTTTGCTATACAGCAAAATCAAATAAGACAATACAACAACCATGTGGTAGGCACTGAGGACCAAAGGAAGTTAGATGTTTTGATATTAAAGCATTGTAGCTGTCATCACTTGTGCTAAATATTGCTACTCATTTCTATCACCTTATCTCATAAATTAAAGAGCTGAGAAATCACAACAGTACAAAGATCTATGAATCAGTTAAGGACCAGACTTATTTTCATGGCTATAGATTCATGAAGAAAAATTAACCCATCTAGTCCAATCCCCACTTTAAAAAAGGGGCAAAGTGTTCATTGAGCTGGGCTCCTCACTGGGACAGGTCACAGAGCACATCTGTCTCCCAAGCCCCACAGAGGCTGTCTGAAATCACAAACCAACCAGAAAAAATATCCTCCAAATAGCGACACTCAGCCAACAGCTTGCATCTTTTTGTCTTGCCCTTGCTGCAGCATCACCCTTTAAAATCAGGAGACAGAAAAAAGTCGTATTTCCCTGAATAGCAATGGTATTGCAGATATTCTTCCCAAGATACCTGTGAGACTGAAGGGGCTGCAAGAGGTCACCAAGATAAACCTCAGATAACCATTTCAAATGCAAGGCCGAGTAAAAGCCGTGGATGGATTTCAAAATCTGACCCTTGCTGGAAAAAGAAAACTTCCTCTCTCTATGACTATACTTATTTTCTATATTCACTAGGACTTCCACCCTCCTCCTGGGAGTCAGGTACCAGTTAGGGGCAGAAGGAAGAATTTTCCAAAACTTTATAGACACAGTATGAGTTATTTCACTTTTTGTGACTTACAATTCAACTATGCTGACACCTTTTTTTTCAGCATCTAACTCTGTGTACAAGAGCCACTGACAGAAAGAATTATTGATTAAAAGAATCTCTCCATAAAAGAGATGCCTTATTAATGGGAACTGTTAATTTTAAGGAGGAAGAAAACCAGACTTTCAAGGAAGATTTCTTATTTTAAAAATTTTGTTTTGAAGGGTGTTTTTAACATACACTAGAGGTTCACTCCTTTTTGTTGGGCAGCAGAGGAAATCATCACTATGGAATAAACATCAGGCATATTTGCCAAGACGAATATTTAAATTCAGTAAGAGCACTGAGGGCTGCTGGGGTTGTGCCATAGCCCCATGTTAAACCTATTAAATCTTTGTAACAACTGGCATTAGCAGAAGCATTTCATTAACAGGCTAATGAATACACTGGTACTCTCTGGTACTCTGGTTTTAATCATCAAAAGGTAGCTCTTATCCCAATTCCCAAACTTGGGGGATATGTCTATGTTTGAATATAAGTGCTGGTGACCACAGCAATATCAAAGTCAGACAGTACCATAGTCTTACAGGGGGAAACCAAATTAATAATGAGGATTTACGTCAGTATTTCTCACAACAGTTTCAATTAAAAATATGCAACAGTGATACCATCAAACTAGAAATTGGTTCTGCATGACTGAAACAAAGGCCTACTGCACAGACTGTATTTATACTCAGTTACTGAGCAGAGACCCTTGATTTTCTGAGGAGGCAGGCAGCCAAAAAGTTGCATTAAAACATAGCTTGAAACCCAGCCAGTTTCTAAAATTCGTCTGAAAGAGAATGAACTCTGTGTTGTGCAGAATTAGATTAATTTAACAACAGTCTTTTCACCCATACTCAGTAAATGTAGCCATTTTTCTACTGGAAAACAATTTTTGGAGTTGCCAGGTCTAATAAGGTACTGCCTTTCATGTAATAAATAGAGAAAATACAAAAAAAAAATTAATCAGCAATCACTCCATTCCACTTCTTGACAACATTTTGCCTCCTTTTCCCTCCTTCTACTTGTGGGATTTTTCCATCTGACTCTCAGTGTACTTTCCATTGTGCAGGTAACTCTTGGGTTTAAAAAAGCCTCATGTAGAGAATACATTTTTATCACTACACAGGTGTAATTCAGGAATTAATATTCATATCTCGCACAGCCAGAGTCCAACAAAAATTTAAGGCAAAAACCATAAACTCTATTTGTGATCATCATCCTGACAATTCCTACCCAAATTGGGGCTTCATCTGAGACATAATTAATGTGAATTGTGTCCTAAGTTTATAATTTAGCTGTTACAGTATAAATGAAATTAGTACTGACCACTAAAAATGTTTTTGACTAAGGAAATGCACACAAGTTGCATATCCTGTCAAAGCAAAATAATAGCATTTATTATTATTATTATTATTATTATTATTATTATTATTATTATTCCCATTTAACACCATCAGGTTTGCAAAGACTAAAAATAAATTCGGTTGCTTTTTCCAAAGCTTCCCATAGTTCTGAAATGTTTCATCTTGAAACATTTCAGTTTTTGTAACTTCCAGAAAAAACAGCATTTCCATAGTATCAAATACATCTACTAATATTTTAAGATAAAAACCACCAAAAATCTATGCTTGCACAAAAAAAAAAGCCACAAAGCACTGAAAACTAGTGGAAATGTGCTGTTTCTATTGGTATTAGAGAAAAGATGAGCTTAAACAATACCAGAATTAAACACTTTTGTGCCATATTCATATTTAATTCTCACTATGAACATGGAGACTGAATGTTTGCATTTCATTAGAAATGGTCAGCTGAAGTCAGTGGGAGTTATTAGGAAAAAAACAGTATATTTCTAACACCAGAAGATTCTTAAATTTATTTTTTAACTCCTTAATTTTCTTGTGAAAAAATAGCTAAGGCCATATATTTGGAAAACTATCATTAAAATAGTCTAGGCCCATGAAACGCTAGTAGACCCAGATGTAACTACTTAGATGTCATTTGAAAACATACTTCAGTGGCTACATTTATAAATATGATTAGAACATTAGCAAAAAGAAAGTATTTAGTCCAGAAGTATCTAAGTATCTCTACAAAATATACAATGATGATATCAGAACATAAAAGAAAGTATATGTGTGCATATATACACCCACACGTGCTTATGCATATGTGCCTGACTGCTTGCCTCAACATGTGTTTTCATTCTACATCACACACACAAACATGAGGTTATTATGAAGATACACAAAAATTTTCTTCCCCCAAGCCTTGTTGCACATGACTGAGCAAACATAATGCAAGAAGTTGACACTAAATGTTTCCCATTAAAGTTCTGCAGAAACCCTAATAGAACATCAGACTGCCAAAATGTCTGTGTGACTTGAGCAGCCCAGGGTGCTGGGCTTGGCAGAGAAATGTCAGTGTTGTATGGGGCTGGAGGTGGCTAAGCCTCACCTGAGACCCCTCTTCCATGCAAGCCTGGGTTTGAGGCCATAAACTTGCAGTTTTTATGAGATAAATAGCCTAGAATGTTTGTGATGAAGAGTACAAGCATCTCATGATGGAGAGCTAGACCAGGCTGCTCAAAGTCCCATCCAAACTGATCTTGGATACTTCCAGGAATGGCAACATTATATATCACCTACTCAGAAAAAAACCCAGTGTTTGTCTACAGAAACTACCTGACATTGGTTATTTCACTGTTTGTGAGACCCTGATGTTCTGAGCTCCTTCAAATTGTATTTAAAGCTGAAAATACCCAGGGCTTTACCGCTGAAATCCAAAGGATCCTTCTCAAATGAATGTGAAAATTATTCAAACCTGGATTATGACCACACTGGCAATCTATTGCTTTGAGTCACTCCAATGCTGTACTTGGCCTGGCATCAGAAGGGAGCATGACTGTAGCTGCTTTCTTC